>JANHGO010000001.1:90631083-90661926 GCA_024606505.1 Aquila spilogaster | reverse complement strand
ACCTGCCTGCCGATGGGAAGTGGTGAATGAATTCCTTGTTTTGCTTTGCTTGTGTGCACAGCTTTTGCTTTACCTATCAAACTGTCTTTATCTCAGCCCATGAGTTTTCTCACTTTTACCCTTCCGATTCTCCCCCCCATCCCACTGTGAGGGAAGTGAGTGAGCGGCTGCGTGGTGCTTAGTTGCCAGCTGAGGTTAAACCACGCCACACCACCACCATCACGGGAAAAAAACCAAAACCAAACAAAAAAACCAACACGACTGCAGCATGATAGCAATGAAGACTAAGAATCACTTTGAAGACGTGGATCCAAAGTTGTGACTTTTACCATTATTAGAATTATTAAACTACTCTTCAGGTACTACCTCTGAGACTGAATTTTCAGATGGGGATAATCTCAAGTGTGTTGCAAGTTTTTAAAAAAGGCCAAAATATGTCTCCATGGGTTTATGAAGAACATTTCATTTACAAACTCAGAAAAAAGCCCGGGAATTTTGTTTTCACAAGGAATCCAATTAATTCCCATTTGCAGTCTTGCTAAAGCTTGAGAGTGTCAATAAGAGCTGCACAATACTTTCTCTTTTTCTGATAAACAGAACTACTGAAGTCACGTGAGTCCCAAAAATCTCAGGTGTATTTTCCTTTCCAATTGCAACAATTGCTTTTTAATTACAAGTTGTCTAAAAAAAGAAATCAAGAAGGCATGTAAACTCACCCAAATAGTAAGAATGGCAAGACTAGATTTAGCTTTTATAAAAAGTAGTTATTAAAATGAATGAAAGTTTCATAAAGGTAATCCTTCCTGTATTTAGACAGTGATCATGAAAGGCACTGAAAAAAAAAAACCAAACCCTCCAGATGAACTGCAGTGGTTAAAAAGAGAAAAAACTATTTTAAAAGCCTTTCTCTATAGCATGAAGCCTGAAAGCCAATGCCATATATTTAACCATCCATATTTTTGGACGTTCTCATTTTTAAATTTAAAGACCTCTGTGCTTTTTATTCCATGCGATATCCTTCACACTGGTTTGCCTGCAAGTAAAATAAAAAATTAATAAAAGATTGAATACTTCGTTTTCATTTTTGTTCCCGATCAAACATAGATCAAAGCATACCACTGACATATACTAATTTACTAACAGTGTTTCTTTTTATATCTTCCTTTGTAGCATACGTTATTATGCATATAATCTCAGGAAGAATAATTTCAACTTTCTTAATTTTTTGCTTAATTTCAATTACTTTCATTCTCTTTTTTTATTGTAAAGTGCAATATGTTTACATGCAAACAATTGGCAAACTCTCTAGTGTTATAAATAACTGAATTTTGAGACATATAAATTCAATCTCTTGAGGTATAAATGGAATAGCGATAAGCCTCTGTGAAATATGATACTCATTCCCACTCACTCAATAAGTGGCTCATAACTCACTTGAGGGCTCTGAGTTCCTTATATTAAGATTTAAATTTCAGAAGAATGCCAATGTGCATCTATGCCTGCAGGCTTAAAGATTCACATAGGGGTATTTTTTCAGTTTCATAGTTTTGAAGGCCTGATAAACAACATGAGACAGAAAGAACCAGAAATCTTTACAACAGTATACACATGTACTAAATACATATATATATATGGAATATATACTGTACTGTAGATAGTTCTGTAAGTACGCAGCAGGGAAAGTAGTGCAGGCAACGTTGATGTTATCAGGTTGCCTGCAATATACTTCTACCACATTACTGATATTGTTCCTTCAGTCCTTTTTTTTTTATTGCCTCTAGTTTTGCCACACTGAAATTTGTCTGGCTTAAACTGATTATTTTTTTTAAATTTTCAGTTAAGGTGGTCCAGCTGCACAGAATGAGGCCAGAAATCTGCAACAGAAAGTTCTGTGCTTTATAAACTTGAATTCTGACGGTAAATCTTTAACAGAGATGTGCATTTTACCATGAACATGGCAATCCACCCAGATCTGACAATGACTTAAGCCTTGGGAAAGAAATCTCGGTATGTAAAAACACAAAACTTGAACTTAACACATCATACATGCACCAAGGGTCTACCTTTATTGAAAATTCTTGCATCCTTCCCAGCTTCTAATATCAATAAGACCATGCACATCATTCGTACAGAGTGGATGAATATGTTTTTGGGCAGAGCTACTGTGTGGTACAATACGCTTAAGGGCAGCACTGGCGCCCATATGAGAAAGCCAGTCTCCAGGCAACACAGAGAGCTTTGATCCACACAAAGCCCAGTCATGGAGGCATGCTGGGGAAGAAGTCTGGCTGGTTGGGCAAAGAGGCTGAGAGTTTAAAAGGAGGGCTAAAATTTTCTAAAAAAAGAAATTGACAATTCAATAAAAGAGTGGGATTGACAAAACCTTGAACTAGTGCCAGGTGTCAGCAGGGAAGTGGAGGCAACACTGAGGTGAGAAGAGGAAGTCACAAGTACAGGAAACAGACTGACGAATAAGTATTTATTAGAACAAACTTCCTGTGACTATAAACTCTTTCCAATATCCTGCATGCTGTCATTTCTTGCATATGCATCTGCAGTTCTGCTCTTTCCCCTCAAGACTTAAAATTAAAAAAAAAAAAAAAAAAAAAAAAAAGACAAAAAAACTGCATGGTATGTTTAACTTTATAAGCCCTAGCCATGTTGGGTGGCATGGGGGTTTTGGTTTTTGTATGTTTGTATATATGAGAACTATAAACATAGAAATGTTAAGCACTGTCTAGATATACTGTAGAATCATGTGCAAGTACTCTTGACAAAGTGATCTAGATTTCATTATTCATAAAACTGACATCTACCTTGGAAGTTCCAACACTTTGAACAAAATACATTCTCCAAACTAGAGCATTTCCCCATCCCAAAAAACTCAGCAGAAAACCCCAATCAAACCCATGCAACGGAGGTAGCAAATTGAAAAAAATCAGTTGTGAATCAGTAACTTTTTCTCTGAACAGAAACATCATTGCTTTAAGACCCACTTATCTGGATGACATACAGAATCAGAATCAAAGAACGGCTGCACTGAGTTAGACCAAATCATTTGACTGGCTCTGTATCTTTTCTCCAAGAAGAGCCATAAATAGATACCTGGACATGCAAGATACTCTCCCTGCCTCCAGCTATTTTCAGTTCAGGAATTTCTGGAGCCAGATGTCATTCCTGTACATCTAGTAATTTTCAATTAATATCTTTTCCACAAACATACCTAGCCTCACACTGAACTGATGAGAAGAAATGGCAGTTCTGAAGAAAAATTTTTTCCCTGTTTCTGATCTAGTGTCAACAAATCACAGAAAAAAAAATTACAGCATTCATACATACACAGAAAAAACTATTTTTTCAAGGTCTCTAGTGCTTCCTTGAGACTGCAAAACTAGTCTAATAAGTCTGTCCTATCAGTGAAGTCATATGAAAAAGTTTCAGTAAAGGTTTTAAAACTTCAGCAACATTTCTCCTCAACTCTTTGCAGCAAATACACAGAATTCTTGACAGTGCTGTAGTTTCAGATGACCCATGCAACATATTTGTGACATTGTTACTGCAGAGTAATGGAGATTCATAAACTTGGGCTAATAAAACTTTTATGGTGCAGCATATCAGCATGTAATATTTCTCAATATAATGAAAGAGAAATAGATCTAGTTCAACACTGTACACTCAAGCCCAGAGTTGACCTAGAATTGAGAATGCCTTGCCAACAGCTTCCTTCATTTTAGGACATATAGCTTCCAGATCAAACTGAAATTGCCACTTCATCAGCTATGAGACAGATTAATTCTCCAGGGTATTCAATTACAAATAACGCATAATTACTTTAACAGAATGTCATGCAATGACATGACAAAAATTTATGAGGTTAATTCCATGCCCACCGAAGCCACTGACAGTCTTGAAAATCATTGAATGGTAAAGATGTAGGAGTGGGAGATTTTAGCAGTGTTTCAGAAAGCATAATTGACATACATTTCTGAAAGTTTTCCTCACATTTCTCAGTAAAATGATACTGTCAAATATGTATAAAACTTTAAAATATTAAATTTAAAAATTTGTGCATCATTTGAAGAGCCTTTTAAGAGCTCTGCCCCGAATCTTTTTTTTTTTCTTCAGTTTCTGACATAGCATTGCAACAGCCATCTTTTACAGATGTTAGAATACTTACCTGCGTTTAATGAAGGCAAGTTGTCTTTACCACTTATGCCTTCAGCGGTTGTACATTCACGAACCAATGCACACTACAGAAAAAACGCAACCACAAATGTAACACATTCAGGTGTTAGAAGGAAATTCATAGCAGTTTATAAACGGCACACTGAAAAACTGATAATATAACTTCCCAACCCTTAATTATAATTTACAGTTTTCTCTTTATATTTCTGTTCCAATATGCTGTAACACAATCAGAATTATAGCAGAGAAAATGGCAAAATATGATCAGCTATTCCATAATAAAACAGAAAGTTTTCCTACCAGTACAATGGCAGAGGTTAAAATAATTTTTGACAAGTTCTGTGCTTTCGGAGAGGTTTCTTTTGACAAGGCAGTTTTCACATGCACAGTGTCAGAAAGCACTCAATGAATTTTTAAACAAGGGAAAAGCAGAAACCACAAAAAGTCTTTAAAATATGCTCGCAGTTTGTGATTAAAGTCATTTGTTATACAAGTGAATCGGAAGATTTCTTTTATAAGCTTAGTGTATAAAATAAAAGTATAAAACATTTATGGAAAAATCAACTAGTGTAAACCTATGTTAAATGTACTAGGAAGTATATTTTTAATACTCCTCCTCCCCCCAGTCAGAAAAAAAACCCACAGATAGCCTCTAAAGGTGATAAGGAGGTATGTTTCCACGGCTTCCCCAGTTTCTAGATGTTCTGTTGCAGAGCTTGAAGCAAAGAGCAAGACATGACGTACTCTCTACCAGTTGATATCTCAGATTGAATTTAACTGTCACCCTACTCTTCCATGAGGAATTCCCTGCACATAGTTTATCTAATGAGTTAGCAAACCTAATTCAGAATTTATTTCTTTGAAGTAATTCAGTAACTCTGCATTCCCACAATTGCATCCTCACTATGAATGTATAAACCAAGACTCCATGATGCAACTAATCCATAAAAACTAAGGACTCCTTCAAAGACCACAGAAAACACAGCTGTCACAAGGCTGTTCTTTCTTGACAAGTATTAGAAGCCTCTAGAAAAATGCTCTAAAAAGAATTCTGGCTCCCCCAAGCTAGACACAGCTCATTAATTACATCTCAAATAATTGTGAGAAGTTCATTCCACATTTTGAAATGGAAGAAAAGCAAAATGAAAGAGAAGGCTGAAAAAACAGTTCATGTTGCATATCTTGTGGAAGTTTTATAGTACAAAGCCAGAAAAATTTCACAGTGTTTGTTAGCTTCTTTAGAACTGGTCCCACTGGTCCATTGTTTTAAAAGGGCACTGAAGTCTTTTGGGAAGAGTGGTGAAAAAAAAAAAAAAAAAGGTGTAAAATCTATCCTCAGAGTTTGGCCCAAAAGCAGACTGTTTTGGCTGAGCAGAAAAGGTATTCAGAGCAATGCCCTTTTCTCTGAAAGTATATTCTTATATGTTACTTCCAAACAAAAAAATGCAGTCCTTAACTTCATGTTCCCTGTAGCGTTATCTAAAATTAGTTTTTTTCATGAAGAACAGAATATACCACAGTGTATAGTAGTACACCATAGTATAAGGGCTGCAAAAATTCTGTCAGTGAGAATGGGACTGCAGAGGCAGAGATGCCAGCAGGAGGCAACTCTGTACAGGTATGTCAGTTGCCATCAGCCAGGGACCCAGTTAAAGAGATCTTTTTTTTATTAACTGCAAATCATTCAAACCCAGATTTCCTCGCTCTGAGCAGTCACTTCTGAATTTCTCCCAAGCCCAAATCTCTTGTCATCATAGACACACCCCATCCTTTCCACCCTCCCTCCTTTGGTTCTCCGTTCCTCTCAAATCCACTCCCCCCATATCATCTCCAGCTTCGGTCTCCACTGCTTTTGCCTATAACAACCTGCCTACTTAAAAGCATTTTTGCTCTTTCTGAGCCCTTCTGTCCTTCCTCTTGTCCCACACCATGAGCACCCCAACTCAGAATCCCTACATGCACTCTGGTCAACACTGTCCTCTGCTAGCACTCTGAGGCACCATTGCTGCGCCATCCCTCCCGTTGATTATCCCCAGCCACTGTGTGCTCCCATGAAATGCAGCTGAACCTGCCCCTTTGCAAGGGGATTCACCTCTTCTTCGGCTTGCCTGTCTGTCATTCTTTCCAAGTTTTCAGTATTGTGGGCACAGGTTGCACACAAAAATCCACGTGAACGGGACTTCAAGGGCAGAAAACAGAGGAACTGTCCAAGGGAAAAAGAAGTCAGATTTATGGCGTCTCTATGGACAGCTTTTTGATCAGGAATGATTAAATATGGTCAGTTGAGGTCAAAATCAGCTCTTTTTTTCCTAAAGAAGGGGAGGGACTAGGAAACTGAGGATAGAGTATTATTCTGTACATTTTCATGAAAAACTATTTTTAGTTTAGGGAGATTAAGTGTACGTAATACTTTATTCCAGAAATTTTTGATTAAGCCCTTAACCCAATTTGGAATTAGTAATTTAGGCATTTGGTACAGCTGATCATTCCAATTAACCTTGTGCAATGAACTGAGTTTCTACCTTTTGATCCTGGCCATCTGTTGTGATGTGGTCCGTTTCCCCATCCTCTAGCTCTCCCATCTTCACAAGATTGACTTCAATGGTACCAACTGTCTTTCCACCATCAGAAGTCCTGGAAAAAACCCCATGACATCAGGTCATTTGCAGCATCACAGTCCTTCAGTAAAAATACTGTCAGTAAACATCTAGTCCCTTCTCCATTCTGTATAGCTAGTCACCTGTATTGAACTTGTTATTTACAATCATAAAGCAAATGTTAACAATAATGCATATTGTAATTTCTCCAAATTCTTTATAGCAATGAAAGTTTTCATCACAAAACTGAGGATGGGTTAGTGCTATAAATGGCAGAAGAATCCATGAACACTGGCAAGTTTTCATTCTAGACATTATTCTGTCTGTGGACCGTCAGAGAAGGGCTGTAACATCGCACCAATACCCCACTTATGACCCGCAATCTCACTGCACAGTACACTCCTTTGTTTCCTAACATAATATATGAAGAAAGGACATGCTCAGTATATTAATAAACCTCCTGCTAACCCAAAATAATGAAACTAATCTGAACTTCACTTTTCCTTTTGTAGTCCCTTTGCAAAGTAATTATTCAGAATCAGCCCCATTTCTTTAACTATATAGGAGAAGATAACAGTTCCAGGTGAATTCCTTTATTATCATCTCTGCAAATAGTTTACTTCCAATTAAGCAAGATAAATAGCAATTCAGATTTACTCTCCAAACAAAGAGTATTGCTCACTAGCTTTTGAAAGAAACAAGGGTTTAAACTCCAAAAAGACACTGAATGCTTTTTTCAGCTTTCACTGGTAGCAAAACACCAAGATTCACCACACAGTCTAATCTCCCCTGGCTTATTCTGAACAGCTGGATTTTTTGAAAGGAAGGAAAGAAGGGTAACAGATCATTTAATAATAATAAGGAAAGCATAACAGCAGCCACCAAGCAAAAGTCGGCAAAAGGAAATGACGAGAATAAGTTTAGCAGAATTGCAAAAGCACAGAGAGGAAGAAGAATGAAAACAAACAGGTCTGGGGCAATCCTGTGTATAATTTCAGAAGTGAAGACGAAAAGTGATGAGGCAGGACAAAGGAATACATAGAAGAGGGACTAGAGGGCTGGCAATAAAAAAAGAAAAAATTACTTTCAGAAACAGTAATATTAGAAAAAAAGCGTTTCCATTAAAAACTGCCATTTTCTCAAGGCAATCCTCGACACGGGAAAACATCAAAAGCCCCTTCAACACAGACACCCTTCCAGAACTTCAAAAAAATAGTCCTCACATTATATTAGTAAAGGAAGGAAACCCGCCCCCTGCACCCCAAACCAGAGGGATTTCACCAACCAGGAGAAAGACTGCAGCCCGATCACCGGCTGGCTGGTCTACCCGCGTGCCCAGCGCGGTACCACGCGGAGGTACCGCTCTGTGTGCCGATTCCCGCTGCCTCTCAGGTGCTGAGAGCCCCCGGGCAGCATCACGCACATGGTCTCCCGCTCTCGGGCAGGGCAGCCCCAGCTCAGCTTTGCCTTGCTGCCTTCTGCCGCGCGCAGGCTTCCCCAGAGCGCTTGCTCGTGCCCCAGGCTGGAGTGCCCTGTCTCTGCCTTGAGCTCCCACAATTTTGCATCATCTGTATTTCTGCATGCAGTATAAGGCCTTAATTAAGCCAGAGCATGCCAGCTCTTTACACTGACTATAGTTAAGCACGTACATTTAGTCTTTTCGGGCATGGATACTTATTTACCATGCTAAATCAAAACTACCATTTTTTACAGTAAAGTCTCAAAATATAGCTACCCCCAAGCCTCAAATTTAAATAATTATTTTGGTTGCGAACCATTATGCTTGAATACGTGACTCAGTAGAATACACTCATCTTGCAACTATATAAATTAAATATGTTCTCATATAAAACCCTGCAAAATACACGCAATTCTTCATATTTTACATGTGTCACTACTTCATTTGCTCTAAGCCAAACTCATTACTGACAATAAAGGAACAATTTAAAATGAACCAATTCCAGATAGCCTTGCAATCAAAGAAGCTTACGCTAATTAAAAAAGAATACAAAAGAAAAGTAATGAGGAAGACGGGTTCGATGTCCAAAGGGTGTTTATGAGCAAAAATACATAATAATTTTGAAATGCATGAGAACAACTTAAGTGTCTTCTCTGAATGAAGAAGATTCCCCTGCGTTGCTACAGCTTAGTGGTTTGACTTAATTTGTTTTCTCCTTCCTGTGTCAAACGAGCAAGCAAACCAGCCTACCTCAATAAAAGGACTGCAGCATTTCCAAGGAGAAGGGGAATACAACAGATATTAGCAAATCACATATACCTTTAAAAATCAGAGTAAACGTGCGGCTGTAAGACTGAAAATTTTTCAACAGGTTAACATGTCCCGATCAAAATGTCAAGTGGATGACCTCGTTACTGGGCTGGCTTAAATATGCGACAGCACTTTGCTGTTATCCTGGTCTGAAAGGAAAACGTTGCATTCATTTGACTTCCAGAAGCAAAATCCTGCCCACCCTTTTTTCAGTGAACACATTTTTCTAAGGCCAAAGAGACCCTCAAGTCTGAGACAGACTTGCATAAAACAGATCTGATTTCAAATTACATCAGGGTAAATTAAAAGTGTAAACAAACATTGAGCAAAACAGAGCTCAATTTGCAAGTGAACTGATACAAGCCAACAAGGCAAACAAAATAAAAATGGAAATGCCAGTTACATTTTCTCAGTCCTTGTCTCCCTTTCTTTAGAACACTCATTATTCCTCCTCATTGCTGTTAGTAGAGGCTTGGCCTCAATATGGCAGTGATCACTGCATTGCTTGCCTGCACAAGTAGCAGTATGTATTTGGAAGCTTCCTCCATACACATTTAAAAAATATGACTAATCTAATTTCACTTTATATCAATTTTTTTTCAATTATTTTCTTCTCAAAATCACTCCTCTTCTGATCTAATACATATGTAATATTACAACTTGAAACATGCAGTATCTGCAAGAGAAGGTAATGCAAAAGAATAAAACTAAACAGTGTGACTGCTGCATCGTAGTTGTACTCCTTTCCACATGGAAATATGAAAACACAATTTAAAAAACAAAAAAACCCAGTTTCTTTTGAATGTTACAGGCACATAAATCAACAATGAGCACTACAAATGTCCAGGGAGAAACTGTCATTAGCTGTGTCAGACACCGTGAATTTAAAATACCACTGGTGCATGAGAGTCTTCAAACAACAGACATGTCATGCATTTAAAACTTTCAAGCAACATCATGAGATTAAAATTTCGTTTGAAAGAAAATTAAAAGTGAGAAACAGAAGTGATGCAGTGGGAAAAATAAAAAAAAACCCTAGCAATCACACTTAAAGAAAATAAAAATCTACATTATTTTACTTTGCACTAACAGAAACAGTATTGTGCACACACACACGTATGTACACACTTCACGCCATTTGCCTGGACAGACAGGAAGAGACAATCTCACACATACACACTGTTCAACAGAGCGTCAGGAGAATAATTAATTGGTTTTAGGGTACTTCATAATGCATTAGGATAGAATCTGCTTATTTGCTGTAGTTTAATAAAGCTGAAAAGTGCACTCTGCACTCACATGCTGCAGTGAAGACTGTCCCTGCATCAAATTGCTTGCAGTCACGAGACAAGAGATACTGTAGACCCACAGGACAAAGGATTGCACCTTGACAAACCTGCATAGGGACAGTGGGCATGGCGAATACACCAATAAGAACAACAACAAAAAAAGTGTCGATGTGAAGAAGCCCACATAAGGCTCAAACTCTAGCTGGCTTATGGAGTTGGAAAATTGCTGATTTTTTTTTTTTTTTAGCAGCCTGGGACAAGGAGCACCAATCACCTATCTGTCCACAGAGCATCTGCATTTGCAATACGACCAATGAAAAGGAGACAAAGTGTTAGAAGAGTGATTTCTAAACCAGATTTAGAATCCAGTGTCATAGGATGCAGGCTTCAGCAGCAAAGCTGGCAATGTTTCGGTCTATCCCTAACCATTTAGTCCAACGTGACTACATACTGCGGTGCTTACTCCACCTACCACAGCCATAATCCTGTGACAGTCTGCATTCACTTAAGCTGGAGTCACCAACGACCCATCTTCTGATGAACCTTGTGGAGGTGATTCTGAGTGAAACAGTATGTTTTGAAATTAAAAAAAAAAAAAAAAAAAAAAAATCCTTCTATCAGTGTTAAAAGCAATATTGTTCTACTCACTGAGCCAACCCCAGAGACTTTTGAAGCAGTCATGAAATCTGCTCAGGTTTAAAACCACAATTACTTACTAATGCTTCTAATATTGATTTAAAGTTTATTATACGTATGCATTTCCTTACCATCCCAAGTCCTTAAGGATCACCAGGTCAGTATAAGTTCCCTCAAATGGAAAGAGGGAAGGAGCTAGTCAGCACCATCCTGAGCAGCAGGAATATGTGCCCGCCTTAATACTTCTGGTGATAAAAGGTTGACCCAGGCATCCAGAGAGAAAGAAGGTAACAAGCTAGCAGTGGAAAAGCAAGTGAGCTAGATGGACTGAGAATAGCAGCCATTTGCCTCCAATGCTGTTCTCATCAAGTTTCATTGCTGCGTGTTGAATATGCAAATTTAGGCCCACTAATTGGTTCCCATGGCCATACCTTTCTTCCAAAAAAAAAAAAAAGACTCAAGAACACAAAGAAAGAGAAGCAGAGTGTGTATTTGCATAGCTATGTTAATTATAAATGACAAAGTAACTGCCTGCCTGAAAAGCAAACCGCATGACTTTCAGTCTAGCGGGCAGCCCCTTTCTCCAATGCATAATACACAATAAATGCCATTAGTACAGACTAACATACATATTGTCATAAAATCATTTTCTCCACTGCTGCAATATATTTTGAAATATGCAAGCACAAAACTATTGTACTTGCATAGAAATATTTATTCTGTGAATTCACAGTGGAGCCTATTGCAACTAATACCATTTTTAAACAAGTCCAGTGATAAATAACATTCTAAGGTAAATAAACAAAGTTTTGCACTGTTCAATTCCTTCTCAGTTTTCATTATTTCAATGTACTGTTGATTAAGCTTCACGTGAAAACAAGTTTCACCTCAACTGTAGAGGAGGTTTGCCTGGCTTATAAAGCCAGGATGTTGTTCACCTGCTTCCTGGGGTGGATGACATGACATGAAGCAGCCAAGAAACAATTTCAGGATGGAGACCAAGTAAAACTAGTTGAGGGCAGACTTTTTTACTGAATTTTACTGAATTCTAATAGGGAAAAGCAGCTAAATATATAGTATTTTATAGTCATCATTTTCTAAAGAAGTTATATGTACATAAATGACTGCAAAAATTAGTGTGCCACTTTCAAATTCTCTGTAGTTAGTTAAACAATGGGAATGTAACTATTACTGAAGTGCAGTTACGTGTCTTCTGGCCCACTGAACAAGATGCTTGGAGGACAGTGTTAGGAGGGAGGGAAGTTGGGGAGACTTTCTTTAATGGAGTCTTGGAGTTATTTTTTTGAACTTTCCAAAATAACTATGGTTTATTTCCTTTATTTAAAGGAAATAGGTTCAGTCCTGCCCAAGATTAATGAAAATAAGACAGCTAAAACAAGCAGATTGATAGATATTGTCCTAGAGGTCAAATACAGCCACATGTTTAAAGAAAGTCTGTATAGTACCTGACTGACAGACATCCACAGGCACATTCTCTCAGATAATCTGTATAATTTATGCACTACATCCTAGCTCTTGTTTTTGTGTGGTTAGCTCCATCACTACAAAGTTCCTGCTCACAGGGGCCAAAGGATCCGAGTGGTATTGATATTACCCTAGTTTCATATTGAAGTAGCCTACTTACACTTTTGTACTGCCTACTAAAAGGAGCATCTCAGACAGATGGACCTTATTTTCACAGAGAGCACAAAAGAGCACTATTATCTTTTTCCTTTGCTGCTTCTTAAGTGTAACTTACTGGAAATCATACCAAAATCACCCAAGCTAAAGAGGACCTTCCTGAAAACAGGGCAAACAGCTAATGGAAGTACTAATTGCTAGCCCTTTACAAATGGCCATAAGACCTCAACCAAGCAAAGAAACACATTACGCTGTTCTTAAAAGAAAGGCATGGCAAAAAGATCCTCTAGACTGAACTTAAAATGTAAATAAACTAAAAAAAAAAAAAAAATAAAAAAAAAAAAAATCAGCATTAATTACTAAAACAGCAATCAGCATACCTAACTCTTATTTACAAAGAAAAAAGGATGTATGCTTGTTTGTTTTTTTTTTAAATTGGATACACTGCAACATATAGTCAATATTAAGAAACATTCTGCTACTGAATATGGCTTTTGTTTTATTCAATAGTCCATTTTATCCTGTTCATCATCACAACCCTATGAGAAAGCTGGAAGCAAGTGGCATTGCATTACCATTACAAAATGAAACATTCAAGCCTATAGAAGGAATTTCTATTTTTATAAATTTCATATTGGAAACTGCAATCCCAAGTCTCTAGTTACTAAATTCCTCTGCCAACATCAGCTGTGTACTTGGTCAGCACTGAAGCAATTCTACAAATTGACCCGTTCAGGTTTTGATGATTAGATATAGGTGCACATATGAACAGTAAACACTCAGCCATCAGTTCAGGGGACCTTTATAGAGAAGAAAGGACAATCAAAATAAAAACTTCTTTTGCAGAGGTTTTGTAACTTGTGTCCCTAATCACTATTAAAGGTATAATGGTGGGGAAAGGGAAAAAATAGAGCATAGTTTGTCAACAGTAAGGAATTGTAGATGTATGCCAGCCCTCCACAACTGAGAAGAATACTAGTATATTCCTTTAAGAACACTTTATATTGTTACATTGTACCTAAGAAAGACAATTACAAGACATAACAACTGAAAAAAAAAAAAGTGAAAAAGTAACCAGATTCTATAATTACTCCAATATTTACAGGGCACACCACAGAGCTATTTCTGGATCCTTTAATCTCTACTTCAGATCTAACAATGGAGTATCTCAATCACAGGCACTCCCTGGTAAACTTCCACCCAAAGTGTATCAACAAGAATTAAATAGAATTGCATGCTCTGTCAGGGCCCTTGGTATATCCCCTATCCTCCTGAGGGATACTAATATAATAGGGCAATTAGAGGAAAGTAAGTTTAGATTACTAGACTGTTCTGGTTAAACTGCCATTGAAGAAATGTGGAGAATTTCTACTGATTTTGTGCAGCTGAATATCCATAATCAGGAAACAATCCCACATTTAAAAGGTTAGGATTTTTTTCTTTAAAAAAAAAAAATAAAACCCAACCAACTACAACCTACCATTTAATGTATCTGCAAATTCATTTGAATTGGTATAATATTTGTCTTCTAGTGTTAGCTGCACAAAGAGGACATACAAGACTAAAAATATTAATTAAAAGCAAATCTGAAAAGGTTTAGAGGTTCAGCTGAAACTAACCTGGCAATCTGTCATCTATTCCTTATTAGTTATCCATCTGAACTTTTTGTTTACAAATTAGATGGATTAGATACAAAGCAATTATTCTTTTCACAGTTTTCTGAAACTTTACATTCTACCAATTATTATGGCACCTGTCAGAGGCATTCTTTCAGATCAAGTTTTCAATACGTCAATCAGAGAGACAAGGTTTGTCCCAAAGAACTTGAGACAACTTGAAATTCTGTAAGAACAGACTCTTACAAATACTAAGTTGGTATTTGTTTATCTAGCCATACATTTCCATAAAGAACAGTCAGTTCACATTTTATCTGATCTGTTTTGCTTGTTAGAAAACAAAGTTATCTGCTTGTTAGGCATGGCATTTTCTGTGTTTGCGAGAAATTAAAATCAAGGCATTTTGTTAACTTTGCGCTGTAAACTACACACACATATGTAACTACTGTTGTTATAATAGGAAGGCAGGTGCAGTAATAAAACCAAAATACTTCAAGAATTTTCCGTTCCAAAAAAATGCAGCGTCCTTGACATAGTGACAGTACCACAGCATCGCTGAATGGGTCGTAATTTGGGCCTTCAGCCAAATCAAGGCTGGCTTCACATGCACAGCATAAAGAATGTAACACAACTTTTCTACAGCACCTATACACAGTATCGCAGGCAGAACATACACCAATGTCTCAGTTTTCCTAGTCACAGCTTCTTTCCTCCCCAAATTTTGCCTATGTAGAAACATGGTGAGTTTGGGCAGTTGCTTTGTGAAGTTTACCTGTACCTACCCCACTAATCCCAAATAAGCCTCCATTGTGCTTGCAAAAATCAGCTCAACAAAATCCCTGTGCTATGTAACGTCCCATGAATTCATTCTGAAAATCACCACCTAAAAGGCTTCCCCCTAACCTTCAAAAAGTTTTGATTTGTATCTTGATTCATCTTAAGCCATGCAAGTCAGGATCAAGGGTGAATTTTTTCTTCAGTGCACAGCTTTAAGAAATATCTGTTCAGCCCAGCCCTAGTTTTTGAACACTGGCTCTGACTATCCTGCAGATCTGTACCCTGTGTCACTAATTAGAGTTGTACATCACTCTCCCACCGCCATTTGAGTTTGGCTGCCTGTAACAATGAGTTTAGGAGACTGCAACCAATTTCACATGACAGAAGCCTCGAGTCATTAGGTCCACCACCTTTAAATAAGCCTAGTAACCAAACCAGCAAACTACACAGTGTTAATTCTTTAAACCACACACACCAAATGAAACTGAGAACCTTATGCTCCTTCTTAAAGGAAACTTTGAAGAACATCCCTTACTTCAAGTTCCCTGAAATTCTTCCATAGGTTATCATACCAAAAAATCACTGAACTTTCCTAATCTGACACATGGCAAGCTCCAGCTTAAAGAATTGGTATTTCATTTTGACTTTGTGCATGGTAGAAATAGAAGCACTTCAAGTTGACATCTAATATACCTGAAGTAATACAGAGTTTCAAACACAGTCAAGCAGCAATCATAAAATCATAGAATCACTTAGGTTGGAAAAGACCTTTAAGATCGGAGTCCAACTGTAAACCTAACACTGCCAAGTCCACCACTAAACCATGTCCCTAAGCACCACATCTAAATGTCTTTTAAATACCTCCACGGATGGTGACTCAACCCCTTCCCGGGGCAGCCTGTTCCAGTGCTTGACAACCTTTTCAGTGAAAAATTTTTTCCTAATATCCAGGCTAAACCTCCCCTGGCACAACTTGAGGCCATTTCATCTCATCCTATTGCTTGTTACTTGGGAGAGGAGACCGACCCCCACCTCACTACAACCTCCTTTCAGGTAGCTGTAGAGAGTGATAAGGTCTTCCCTCAGCCTCCTTTTCTCCAGGCTAAACAACTCCAGTTCCCTCAGCTGCTCTTCACAGGACTTGTTCTCTAGACACTTCACCAGCTTTGCTGCACTTCTTTGGACACGAAATGCTGTGGGTTATTAATTCAACATGGTTTACAACAGAGGAAAACACTTACCTGAGGGTAAGGGTCAACTGTTGCTCCTTTGACTTTACCAAGTCTCCTACTCTAAAAGTTGTACAGCCCAGGAAGCTTCGCTACAAAACAAAGCAGAAAGAGAAGATAACATCTCTATTAATTTTTTAAGTTTTAATTGTTACTTTTTTTGGTCGCACACTTGGAAATCTTTCTTTGGTACCTAGAAAAATATTACATTCCAGTATACTAGTTCGACACACTATCCAGTAGAAATTTTTTATGCACCTGTAGCATGATTATCAGTAAATTATTAACCTCTGGTTTTACAGGCAGGAACCTCTCTCTTTTTCATTAAGAGCAGTCTGACAACCCGACAAAATAACAGGTTGTAAAATGTACACCCACAAGGAAAATTTTTGTGCAGTACAAGCATTTGCATCTTCTTCCTATATTTACAATTTCTAGATTACGAGAAATGCTAAGTTTTCAGTGTTTTAGAAAAGTTGTTGTTGCTATGGTTTTTCCCCAAGCCTTAGGCACTATTATCTATGTATTCCAAATATGAATGTACTTTCTAAGAAGGTATTTCTACACTGAGTTCAGCACAATTTTATTAATGGAAATGTTATATTCCTCTAGTTTACGGCGGTGTTTGTAAGTACTTGTTTCCTTTATTTTCATTGTAAGGTGGCCTTATTTATTGCAGTACAAGTGCAGAGAAACATGCTAATGAAACTAGAACGTCTAAAGTTAAATTCAGCTATGCCACTGTATCTTTTCCTTCTATCAAAATCACCTTCACACATCATGAAGAAAATAGTGCAGAGGAAAATAAACGCATCTTTTGCATTTTGGTTATTTTTTTAACCTCTGCTCATATTCTGCCGCGCATTGCTAAAATCTCATTTGGCCAACTTGGCCAACAGTAGTATTCTTGCCGTGGGAACAATGGACTACAGCCATCATCTATCCATTTATCTTCCAAATATACAACTCAATATCACTTGCTCTGAATAAATTATAATGAGATCATAAGATTATGTTAAATTTTTGCAAGAAAACATTAAGTACACAAAGTTTGTTTTTATTACATTATACTAATTTTACTCTACTGTTGGAATGGCAAAGTAAAACTCCAGGCTAAATTATATATGTTCTCGGATATACACATTAAAGTAGAATCAAGTTGCTCTGAGTCAACACAGGCTGCATGCAGAGAGCAACTTTACTGTTCGTGGAAAAAGAGGAGAGAATTTGTTGCTGCTGAGAAGTGTAACTTCCTCTGGTAAAAAAAAAAAAACTGTGCAGCCTGTGCTCTTTCAGGAAGACCAGCTGGATAGTGAGTGTTTGAACACTAACAATAAAGCTCTACAATAAGATAGGTTTTCTTGCATATAAAATGTACAGTTCAACTCACAATTCTCAATTTAGGTAAGCAACAACACTGATCTCCAATTTGGTAAACTAAGTCATTGGTTATTCCTATCAATGACACAGGCTTAGATTTCCTGTGCTTTCGTTGGCACTTAAGCAGCAGAGGAAAAAAGATGCAAGCTGAGAGCCTAGGGAAGGCTAGGGAAACAGTGGATTTGGGAAGTGCTGAACAGGAAATAAGGAAGAAAAAAGGCCTGTAGGAAATATATAGAGAAAAAATACCGCGGCCATACAAGCAAAGATCATGGTTAGTTTTCAATGCCAAAATGAAACATGTACTTTCACAAGGAAATACGTCCAGGTGTGACACAGGGTGATGCACAGCCTTGCTAGAGTGAACACACTGACAGTTCTGTCTTCCTTGAGATCAGTCAACATGACAGTGTTTATTCACTAAAACTCTGTGGTGGCATGGTTAGCTCAGATTAGTTATCTTCCTACAAGACCATATCTTTCTTGGTACAATAAGAACACATTCCACAGCACAACATCTATATAGCAGCCTTTATTCTGGCATTTCATGGCATTTGAGCGCTTGTATTTGCATCCTTACCATTTGGAAAGAGGGAGAGGGATATTTAGAATGAAACTGATATAGGTTGGGTCACTTGGTGCTTCTTTCTGCAGCACAATAAAACTATAAATCCATTTAAGAACCGTTAAGTCGGAGTCCTCATGATCAGGGCTAAGAAGCAATCACACTGCTCTCTTATACAATCTAGGAGCTTTGGTCATTGTACCCACTAACCACCTCTGAGTGTCATATCTAGTTCTCCAGGGTCATGAAATTAAAGGTGAATAATTTTATGGGCTTAAAAAATTCTACTTATTTGTCTTTTTCATATTTTTATACTTATTTAGAGTAAGATTTTCTTTGCCTGACAATGCAGTTCAGAGTTATTTGTAAAATTAAATAAAATTGTGGAAGGTCCCATGACCCAAATGAAGAAAGTTATGCTAATGTTCAGGGGGTCTAATTTCAAACAGTGCTGCAGAATACTTTTTTCGTACTGATTTAGATACAAATAGTCTACCCTGGCACCTGAACTGGCAGTCTGCAAACCAATCTAACTTTGCACGTGACTTGGAGAGGCTTGAAAAGTAGGCTTTAAACAGAACTGCTGCTGTAATGCTAATTATAGAGTAATATCCCTCTGTAATTTTGCTAGTGGGCTACTTACGATTATAAATCTTAAGATATGTGCGTTGAGTAGTTCGATAAATAATCTCAGCTAGGCAAAGAGAAAAGTCTCTATAATAGCCATATGAAAAGTTGAAACACATCAATTATTTCACTAAGACTGAATTTGCTGCCAAACTAAAGATTTTTTCAAACACTAGCTAAAGTCCTGGAAACTATGCCAAGGAAGCCCTGGTAATGCAGGAAAGTCAACACTTTAGGCTAAAAATTTTAAAATCCAGTTATTTTAAATGTTTGCATACATAGGTCTGGTACCTGCACCACATGGTGTTTGGTCTTTTATTCAGCTCTAGCAGGACCAACGTTTCCCACTCCCATGAGGTGTCCGTATTATCTGGGAGATTCTAGCCTTCTCACACCCAGAAATGACATCCCAGTATCTTTGCCAAAAGTTCTATAGACCAACACAGAAAAATAAGTCCTCCATTTGTCACCAGTGTAATTTCTTAAAGTGAACCCAAAGGCAAATCCTACAGCAGAACTTTTTATGCTCTGCACAGGAAAACCAGAAGGCGACTGCCCAGGCTCATTGAGGCAGTACGATTCCAAGCTCTCAATCTCATCCAGACTGCTTGTATGGCAGTAGCAGGAAGTCTAGATAGTTGTGCTTGCCTCAGGATAATTTCAGTTGAAAAGGATTTTCAAGAAATATGTGAATAGGATTACATCAGTCACTGAGACTATTACTCCTGCCTTGATTTTTTATTCATTTAACCCAGCTCCTGTTTAGCAGTTAGGCAGAACACCATTTCTCTTCATTGGATGTCTGTGTCTGCTGATGAGGTGAAAAAAAAAAATCAATTAATGAATAAAAATTGCTTACTCCAACATCTGCTCTTGGTTCCTTGTGATCAGGTAGGACACTGGTGCGGACCTGAGAGAGAAAGAAAAAAAAAAGGAAAAGAAACATTACTTTTTTTGTTGTTAATTTCCAAAAAGAATGGGAGAAGTGGTCATGCTTTTTTTCCTCATACTTTCTACATGTTGGAGATAAATTTAAAGGGAGATCTATATAATTTAATAACAACTAATAACTTAAGCACAACATCTTCTGGTTCCTGTGGAGAAAGTCTCTCACCACTACCCATTTATCATTCTGAACTTTCCTGATTCTCTAAAGGGGGAAAGGCTGTGCTCAGTTGTTCGTTTCCTAAAATCAGACTCTTTGGCTCTAACTTGAATGCCAGAATTCTTCATCTAGAGCTGTTATCTGGGACCAAACTTTTCAACCACAAATGAAAGAACACAGCACATTAAAAAGTATTTTCTCCAAATAAGTATTTGCCTTTGCCAGCTGATCCGTAGCAGACATCCTGATCCCCAATCTCACACAACGTATGGCCCTGTCTCCTACCACTTCCTGAGCACCTTTGAGGTGACAGATATTTGTAGGCATTCACAGAAGGGAAGTCCCTGTATTCTCCCCTACATGGGACCTCTAGTTGTCCCTGTGTTTTCTGTAGGGTGGACCTGCTGTTACACACAACTACTTTCATTTCACAAGAAAAAGTATGGGACAACCTGACTTCCTCTTACTTCTATATTTCCCACAATACAGTACAGGTTGGGGCGGGGGGGGGGGGGAACGATTTAGTGTCTATATAATTTATTGTTGAATGTTGGTTGAGAACAGAGAACTGATTAAAGAGTAAAAATGAGACAGAAAAAGTGTAAGAAAACCTCTGTAACACCCCTCTAACATGGTCTGCCTGAACCAAAACAGCCCATCGGATCACCTTGCTGGGAAAAGGATGCCAGCTTCAGCAACGCACGAGGGAGGCATGTACTGAGCATTCACATCTGTTCGATTACCTAGCCTAAATAACAGATCCATTTACAGCACGGCCCCCTAAGGACAATTTTTTGGCTTGATTTCAAAGTAAAACTCCCAACTTACTTTGCAAATCTGTCAGCAAAAGACTCATTTTGTCCCATGCCCTCAAATGTGTCCCTCAAATGTGTCCCTCAATTCTTCTATTCTAGCTGCAACTTACTATACAAAAAGAAAACCCTCCTTTAAAACAAAGAGAATGTTACTTGTCTGTTATGCTAAATACAACATGTTTTAGAATGGGCCAACCAAAAATCTACCACAGAGACATGACAAAGTAGAACCACAGCTTTTCTCAGTCAGCTCTTATCCCTTGATTCTCTACAGCGAGAACAATTTTTTTTCCACAAAAGCCTGACTACAGGAAAGAAATACTATAATTAATTTAATGAAGGCCAACATACTTTAGAAATCTGTGGGACTCCTAATTTGGATGTAATTTTACATTTGGATTTTTTCCACTAATAGAGCAATAGCAACTCTGAGGCATTTGGCTTTCTACAGAATACTAGTACAAAATTTTTAACACAAAATTCGTATCTAGAGTTTATCTGTAAATACTTCAAGTCACAAATGAAAATAAAATTACTGATATTTCCTTGTTGGTGATACCTGTCTTACCCTTTTGGGGGCTGGGGAAATGGGGGAAATAACTTACAGCAGATCTGTTTCTTAACAGAAAGAAGGGGTATCGATGCCAGGCCAAAAATTCAATGTCATTTTAAGTTGCTAAAAAGCTGGTCTATATGCTAGCCTCAAACAGGTAACATCTGGCCCAACATGGAAGTAAGGTATTGACATTTTCTAAATTATTATGGATATTTATTCAAGAAACATGAACATAATTTAAGAATTACCCTTCCTCTTCATCATTGATTTATAGGAAGATGCATTTGTAACCCAGAAGCAGTTCAGCAAGTATTTTAAAAACACGTGTAATTGTTTTTCCATGATACTAAGCTGTGCTTTAAAGCAAGAGGAAGCCCAAGTATCTTTTATGATTATTGAAATCAATGGAATCAAACATACACTTAGAATCATAGAATATTCATTCCTTTTTTTGCTGGATAAAGTCTCAATTCAGGAGAACATATTTCTGTTTTTCTGACCCAGCAGCAAAGTGGAAAGGGATGCCAAAACCTGACAAACCTACAGTACAAGCCTTCCATGTAACAAAAACACAATTTGTAATTCCAAATGGAGTTAAATAAGGAAAAGAATTCTGTTGCTTGTTTGCAGTTCCAAGTTCAATTTCATTAGTGTCACAATGAAAGGAGAAGAAGTATCCACAGACTTCAGTTTTCAGCTCTAAAATACTTTTTTATTCAGCTACATATTTTTTTGTTTGTTTGTTTTCATTTGGTTTTAACCACTTTATAACCAGTAGTCATGCAGCCAAATGTATATAAATACTGCATTCACTGGGACTGGCATTAGACTGTGCCTCTCTTCTCTCTGAAATATATTTCTTTTGAAAGGAAACTGGATTTTTTGATGCAAGTGTGTGCAATTTTTTTTTTTTTTTTTTTTAGAAACAGTTTTAAAATATTGATTAAAAAGAGAAGTTGTATATGTGTATGTACATGCATATATGCGAGCTGTAGTCTGGTCCCTTTCATGCTGTCTATTGGTTGAGTTCCCAAACATGCTTAAACTCTCAGAATACTGCAATTATCAGTCCCATTATCAGATGTCCACATAGGCCCAGGCAAGCATCATTACAAAGTCAGACAGTTCACAACCAAATATAAAACACAAGAACTCAGCTCTAGTCCCAATCCACAAAATGAAAGAGGGGAAAAAAAAAGGAAATAAAAAAAAAGAGAAATACAAAGCATTTGAAAGAGCAAATATTCTCCCAGTACATTACCTGATTAAACAAACTGCTGTACTTTCTAAAACCTTATCATAAACCAACTTTTGCCTAATGGCCCCAGTAGTATTCTAAAACAACTACAAAATATAAATGCAAGCAAAAAGGCAGATTTTAACCTCAAGCATCCATTATTCTGTTAGAATTTCAGTTTTCTCACTATTTGCTCTAAGTTTTCCTGAGCAAAATGCAAACCTCTGAATGGTGAGTTTATTCAGAATTGGGGTAAGGCTGAACTTCCCTGGAGTAACACACATTACAGCCTTACCTTCCCAGACAAGAGATGTATGAAGAGATCAGAAAAGTAAGAAAGACAGACAGCTTGTAACCTAGGTCAAATGCAAAAATGTTTATGATGAGTATTCATTTCAGCGATTTAGTTTGTAAAATAATACAGCTATCTTGTATACACCACAGCTTGTTGTACCAGGAAGAACACTAGTGCACTGGAGTGGATACTCATGATACATTTTGTTTTCTTTAAATTTCATACAGAAGAATATGCAATGAGTAACTATCCTTACACTTTCTAGTGCATTTATCACAGACATATCCAAGTGTCAAATTTCTCTAGGCATAAATGCTAAATTCAGCTTTAATTAACTGTCCTTTAGTATAAGGCAGCTTTATATGATTAAAAAGAACATTTCTTTCAGTCATTCATGGCAGTCTAAGCCACATCCACACACCTGGTCAAAGTTCAGAAGACTGAATCATTACCATCACTGAAACTTTTGTGCTTGCCCTTAATTAAAGCGTTTGCATTTCAGTTTATGATCAAAGGCCATGTTCGGAAAGCACTTAACTTTTGCAAAGAAATAATGCTAGATCCTTTTCTCAGTTACTCTAGATTTACCTCATCAAATCACTAGTGGCTTCCAACGACTTCCCAGTACTTATTGCTGTCAGCTGCTCAAATGCACTATTCTGTCACCACTGCTATACGCTCCCGGCATCTCACAATACCTAGGTACACACCACATCAGGCAAAGCATATGATAAGAAAAACTACTGAAAGTAGTCACTGAAAGATTGACTTATACTCTTTCAATATAGCACCTTCTAGGAAGGCATTCACAATTTCACTCCCTCAGTATAATTCTGGCAGCGGTGTAAGAACACAAGAGATGCAGACAGTTTTACCTTTACGTTACCCGGAGGCGCTCTGGCACAGTGACCATGTGCACCTTTCTGTCCCCCCCCAGGCCCTTTTGCACAGGAAAGAAGCACTGACCTCTGCTAACACAACCACCACAATTCCACAGACAGCTGCTATGGACAGTCAGTCCTCATCCTCACCACCACCGCCTGCCTGCCAGCCACACAGCACCACCCATCAGACTTGGGGAGTAACTATATTTCATGTAACTTTCCAGTCAAAAAAGTTGTGCCCTCACGTATACGTGGTGGACGAGCTGAAAATGCTGAAATTGTTACTGGGTTCTGCAACAACATCGATCAGCTTTTATAGGATAGATCCCATTCCAGTACATGCAGCAAATTCATTTTTAAAAGAAGATATTGATGAGACGCTGTACATTTACCAGCTATTTATTTTCATCGTATAGATTAACAATTTGCTAAATAGTTCAATCAACATAGCATAGTCAGCAAAGTAAAACACTTCCATCAATACTTTGTTGGATACCTGCTTATTGGATGAAGGACAATGCCAATACAGTCATTTTCCACCCTTCAGTGCATAATTATTTCTAAGAGTCCATATAAAGCAAAAAAGAAAATCTTTTCCTGATAGGCACGCATATGGTATTGCAGGGCTTACAGTTCCACTGGGAAAGTTGTTATGCAGAGACAGTAACAAATGATAAAATTAAATTAAAGATGAAAACAAGTAAAGGGAACATAAGCTACATCAACTTTACTGCAACGCTTTTGCAGTGCTATAACATATATAATGTTTACTATATAATATATCAATAAAATATAAAACAAAAATTCTAAAATATTTATATATATATATATATATTTCCCTATCTACAGTAGGGAAAGTGGGACTTTCCCTACTATATGTATGCCCCTATTATTTGCTGTATACCAAGTGACAGTTTCAGCTGTTTACTTATCTGAAAGGGTCAAACAGAAGGGCAGGCGTATCTGCGTACGGCTGGATACTTTTTACAGGCAGTGTTTGATTGTGACTCTCTAGCAGAGTGTGGAGTCAGAATCATTCGTTTGTGCAGCACTGAGACTATCTACTACCTCCGGGCAACACTTTTCAAGAAATAATATGAGGATAACAGAAAATAGGAACTTCTCAGTCTCTAAGAATCATCACAAACTGTTTTTCTTTCCAACTTCTCTACAACTGAATATCTTTCTCTCCTCTGTGCAGGCTGCATCTTCGTACACTTTCTAGAAAAGAGTACCAACTCATGGTACAAGATAAGCACTAAGAGATCCCCCTGAGCAAAGACTGAGGTTAACAGAATTTAACAGCTTATGTAGGTACATAACTAAGTGTATGAATAATGAGCAGAAAAACACAAAAGCCTCGAGTATTTGATTACAACTACAGTTTTGTTTGTTTATTTTTACAGCTTGGGCATATGATCAGAATTGCCTTCAAAAAAACTCAAACCCACAGTTCAGAAATAACACATTACTTAGGAACTCACTCTGTGTCGAGTGCATCACAAAAAAACATGCCATCTCTCTGCAACATCCAAACGGAAGCTGGAATAGACCAAGTAACAGAAAAATCTATACATTATGAGTGCTTTGGAACATGCTACAGAGGGTCAGATCAGATCCAGCAAGGCTTATTAACTCAGCATAATTGCCAGCCATACGAGAGCTGTACTACCTTGCACTGTGCCTCTACACAAAACGATACCAACCGTATCCATACAATGGCCCACTGCAGCTCAGATTCCAGGAGCAGGTTACAGCTTGGGTACAAGGCCTGACTCAGCACGGCTCACAGCTTCAGCTGCTGACACTCAGTCTGCAAATTACCAAACATAACCAAGAACTGACCATACTGAAGATGTGCTAGGAGGAAAAAAGGCAGCTCCTGTTAATGGTCTTTCCCCCACAAAGCACTAAGGTCACATACACAGCTTCTTCCCCAGTATGCTCCAAGAATGAAACATGCAGAGCTGAAAAATCACACATTTGAAACACAGTTATAACAGCCTCCTCATATCTAGGTCTATTCTCTTCCACAGCTATTCATATGATAAATAACTAATCCTTGAAGGCAAAATCCTAAGCTTGATTTATCTCTTGGAGTCAACGTAAATATGAAAAAGCTGTCAAATCTATCCATATAAATCTAAATAATCTTTAATATGTTTTCAGCGTATGCAATGAAAAAAATGGAAGGAAGAAACTGTTTACCTTGTTAATGTAGTACACAGCAGGAGCACTAGATTCAATTTTTTTAACCTATTTGAAACAGCTTTTTTCCTCCACTGAGAAAGATCTGTCAACTGTAACGTTATGTGAGAGATTAAAAGTGACAAAGAAAAATGGTCTTTATAAATTAGAGATAATTAACATTTGAGGCTTAGCATCATTAAAAATAGATGCTCTTCTGCTACTAGTAATTAATTTGCTCTTTACTGAAACTCGGGGTACAGATACTATGTCAGTATCAGTTGCTGCAGCACATTGCTTTGCAGGGAGAAGAAAAAGCCGTGTATTGCTGCACCCAGTCAACTCTCGGCTAAGAGTTAATGCAGACCTATGCTGCAAAGCATTGCTGTTTTGCACGACGAGATCATCGTCACTCCCTTTGTGAACAGCTGCTAGCAAAAGATGACCTTTGCACCGCGGTTCCAGTGCACGCAGGTTGCACCCATGAAGAAACACCTACCAGTGATGGTTCAAGCATTGCATGGTCTGAAAGACCATCCGTTCTCAGCTGCAACACATCTAGCCGCGACAGGGAAGCGACGCATCGCTCACCCGCTCAGAGTCCCCCACAGTGGTAAGTGCTGACTGACAGAGGCAGCATCACATTACAGGTTGGTTGGTTGCTTATTAGTCAACCTGTTTTTTTCAGAGGTCAAGCGTTTGCAATCATTATAATGACCACTGGTAGTGAAATAATGAAACACAGGCTTTTTCCTCCATCTCTCAGTTCTTTTGAACAAAGCCCAACCATGTGAAGAAACCTTCTGTAGTCTTAAATAGCTATTGAATATGCTAGGCATTTCCTCAGTTATAATTTTTATATAATGTAATGAAGTCCTTAGTCACTACAATCAGCCAACAGGCTGGTTGCTCTTCCCCCCCACCCCCATCGTAATTTCTGAGAATCACCCCTTTAAAGTCTGTTGCATACTAGGAACTATCCACAAAATCTGAAGAGTAAAAATCCCCTTCAAAGTGCTTGTGAAGCCTGCTCTTCCCTGCTTGCTTTCACTGTGAAATAAAAGTCACAAAAGGCAAATTCTAGCTTCTGTCAGCAAGCTACTGATGGAGCATTCCTAAATGTTTTTGGCTATTCATTTATATGGGCCAGCCAATGGGGAGTTGTTACTTGCTCAAATCTGAATACCTCAGGCTGGTTAGTACAATTCCACTATCCAAAGGTCATAGAGACAGACTCCACAAACCAAAAAAAGCAGTTAACTGCAGCCAGGGAAACCCAGATGTTCTGACAAATTACATCCCAAAGAATACTCACTCCAGAATGATTAAGAAAATAGGATGTAGAAAGAAATATACAGGCTTTTCTCTCACACTTCCCCCTCCCCACCATCTAGCTGTTCCTATAGCTTGAGCAAAACATGACTGATCTGGCAACGTCTCAGTCTGCCTGTTTGAGGATCTTGCTCCCCTGAAGCAGCAGTTCAAGCTGGAATTTCAGGGAAAAATGCCTTCCTAAAATGAAGTATTCAGCACTGCTCACAGGGCCTGAGGCAGCTGGATGGGGAGGGGAATCTCATTTCCATAGGACAATCAGAGAACCTGTGCCAAAAAACCATGCTAGAGAAGCCAAGGAAAGAACTTGTACTCTAACCAGTTATTTCAGGGGACACTTGAGAGGATACAAGCCAAGGGTGGTGAAAAGCACATACAGTTGTCTGATGAACAGCCAGTCAACACAGTCTCACTTCAGTATATGACGCACAACGTAAATTAAGGCAAATATTGCTGGACCGATCACATGATGAGCTCAACAGCAATATATAATTACCAGAACACAATCTTCTGCATCAAAACTTGAGTAAAAGTGGCACTGTCTCTGAATATTTGACAAAATGAATTTAAATTCTCATTTTTTCTTTACTGAATAAACAGTCTATTTTTGAGTATGCTAAAATCTGCATTTCATAACTTGTATCTATTGCCATAAAAATTGCATTAAGTTCTTCAGAAATCTTACTGTAAATTAAACATGACACCATTTACACTGATGAGGCAGTTACTTACAAGAAACAAAGTTTATATTTGCATCCAGTATAGGTATTTCCAACACTCCCACCTCCTCGACAGATTGCAACATTTACTCAAATGGCAGAAAGTTATTCAGATATCAAATGGCAGAAGGTTATTCACATATTAAACACAGGAAAAAAAATCTTGCTTCCTTAAACAAGTCCAAACCATTCAATACTCCATACAAAATATCCCTCAGCCTTCTGACTCACAGGAGCAGCTGAAAATGAGAACTCAGAATTTAAAACTCTCTGCACCTGGAGCAGCCGTTTCCCCAGTACACCCCCCCCACCTAAGTTCCCTCTAGAAGCTGATATTATGCCTCTGCCAATACCTGAATGCATTGCCTGCTGGGGGCCTTAAGTTCAGTATTTTGAATCAGTTATTTTTTATGTGAGGTATAGCACTAACCAACTATCAGCTCCCATCGATGCAAAAAATTGTCATAATGTCATGGTTGAACCCCAGCCAGCAACTAAGCAACCAGCCAGCAACTAAGCACCACGCAGCCACTCACTCACTTAAGATTACCCAAAAAGAAAGTTAAAGATTTTACCATCCGTCCATGTCCCTCCCCCCCCCCCGCCTTGTTTTAAGGTAACTTTTTTAAATGAGTTTTTAAATTTTAAAGTGAATACTTCAGAGCAATTCTGCTCAGCCAGTCAGTCTTGACCTTCTTCATTTCCCAATGGGTGTCCCCCTCAGGGAATTCCAGCAGTGGATTTTCCCCGCAGTTACTGCTACACACAGCTGCAGCAGTACCACCACCAGAAAGAACTTCTGTGACGACTTAAAATTAATAACATCGTTTCCCTAAAGTCTGTGCCACATTTACAAGCAGTGCCCATCCGTCAGTATTCTGGACATTTGTAGGACATGTTGAAAGAAGCAGAGAAAGCTGCTTCAGCTCTACCATAGGAAAGAATATGTGTAGAGTACACATTTTCTGACTAACCCCACTCCCCTCAAAAGTGGTCACAAAAGTTTGAAAAGCAATCAAGAGCCTGATATTTTAATAAAAAGAAGTATTAGCAACACAGGGCTGTAAGAACCTCCAGATCATTTGTTTCAATATTTTACTGTCACACACACCACATAATCAAACCCTCTTCACGCATTTTTGAACTACACCTTGAAATTATTTGAATTTCTTCTCCCATCCTTCTGACTGGAAGGTCATTCCAAAAAATGATTGCTATAATAGTTCAGAGTCATTTTCTAATTTGCAGCCCAGCATTATTCATGGAGAGTTTATACTCATTTGCTCTTCTGCCAACATGGTCTTTTAGCTAAGTAATTATTTTCTGTTCCTCATACTGGTCTCCTGATGTATTCATAAGAAAGGAATCATATGCCCTCTCGTACTTCATTTTCTGAGAATAATAAGCCAAGCTTTTCCAATACACTGTCATACAATAGGCTCTCCATTCCCCAGATCACCCTGTCTGTTCCAGTCCTAATTCATCTTTCTTGAAAATGAATGATTACATTACTGACAGCTTTCCAGAAAAGGCCTAACTTGTGTATACTCAAATGTAGTTCCCTGGATTCGTCTGGGAATCCTGTTTGCCTTTCTCCGCTGTATTAGATCTGCTGCTCAGTCACCCTTTGATCAACTAATTTGCCTGCGTTGCCCTTCATGTATTTTGTTTCCAATGCATGAAGTCTTAGTTCATCCAAAAAGTTCACGTTAGTAGAAAATATAGGGTCATGCACTTGGAGGCTACTGGTTTTCATCCCATTTCTATTATTCCAGACTGAGTGCCTTGAAGCTGCTCCATGGTTAAAGAATTCTCTCAGCTGGCAACCCTTTTTCCCTTAGGAGATTGGGAGCTTTCTGCACACACTGAAGTTTTCCCCAGTAAGTGGAAGCTTGAAGGACTCTTACATATTATTTCCAGAAAAGCAGGGAAAATAAGATTTGTCAATAAGGATTTTTCTTTTGTTCTTATGACAGTTTGTGATAATGTTTAAAAAAATATTGGAGGCTAAGGTCTGGTGGTGGTATTACCTAACAGATGGTAATTCACTTCTGGTTTGGGGAAATCTGGGCAAAATTGCTCATCAGATTTACTGTGGTAGAAGGCATAAATATAGGTTAGACAGATGAGAGGGAGTACATAATTTTTTTCGGGCATGCTATGAGCTCTATTTTCTTTGCCTTAGTAGACAGGATCTATCTATTAATAGAAGTCTGTTTTAGCAAGCTTATAGCTGTACTTCCCTAGATAATGGCCCTTCCAACCTGTAGAACTGCAGTACTATCATGAGAATGACTATTGTGTCCAAGGCTCCCACATGCTTCATCCGTATTGCTAAAAATCCATGCTTGAGGAGGGCAAGGAATTTTCTCACAGGAACCTCCGGAAGTTCGTGGGAAAATAAACATTCCCAACTGTCCAAATATAAACATCCCCAACTGTCCAAATATAAACATTTCCAAAACTATCTACAAAAAAAAGATGTACAAATTCATTTTTTCATTTGAGAAAGCATTTTGTTCTTGGACTAAAACAGTTAAACCTCCATAACTGGAATTAAGTTCTTAAGTACATAAATACTCAAACAAGTAACCTACCGGTCAGCCATCTTTAAACAAACAGACAATCTTTGATAGTGCTCTGACCTTTGCACAAGGTCTCTCTCTTCTGAGATGAGAAACTGAAAGGGTTTTTATTTATTTATTTATTAAAGAAATTCACTGCTGCCTTCAGAAGTGATTTCAAGACAGATGTCCCTCTCACTATCTAAATTAGTTTCTGCTTTAAAGGCAAGAAGTAGGTATCACTCGCAGCATGTAATACCGTGGGCCTATTTTACTCCACAGCAACCTAAACGTAGTTTTGTACCTACAAGACAAGGCAAAAAGCAGACATCACACTG
>JANHGO010000001.1:90598639-90630983 GCA_024606505.1 Aquila spilogaster | reverse complement strand
GTTCATTCTTCTCTTCCAAGGGAAAAGCAGCATTAACTCTTTAACTCCCAGGGGCAATTATGTGGCAATTCCCAGTGTCAACCATGACAACAAGTAAGAATTTCAGCTTTTTACAACTCATTGCCACCATTATTGCCTATGTAAACTGATTTACAGAGAATGAAAAACATAGACTAAGTTAATAAAGTTACAAGTAGTCTTGTATATCTAATAAAGCTGTTTTGTAACATAAATCCTCCAAGAAAAGCCTGAAACAAGACCACAGATTCAAAGGTATCTGTAATAAAACAGCTGTTGGGAATTCATAAAATCAAATTTTCAATAATGTTGACAGCCTCAGTCAACCCATAAAGCAGATAAAAGGCGCCAATCATCTTCCATTAACGAGATACAGCATGACAATCTTCAGAAGTCTGAGGGAGCTCAATAAATGTGGTTAAGACAGGTCTGTCTTAAAATAGAAATCAGTCAGAACAGGTCATTTTTTGGTTCTTTCATTTATTCATTTATTTTGTAGCGCCACCTGTTCAATATGAAGCAGGTCGGTAACATTTACCGCGAGATTTCAAATCATGATGACCTAGATGCAGAAGTCTTTTTGCCATTTCACCTTTTTACGTTTACTTTCCAATAAGTTTTCAAAGCAAGTTTTTCCAAGAACAACGCTTGAATCTGCACTCCGAAACTATTACAGTCACAAAATTCGTATTTGTCTGTGAAAACCTAATGCACGTACACAAAAGGGTTAGCTGAGCAGTGTATGCCCCACAGTCTCTTCCCTCTGCACCTCTCCTCATCATCACCACCAGGAAAACAAAACAACAACAAAAACCAACAACCAACTGAAAAAAGCACAGAAGACAAGACCACAACTACTGCAGCATAACAGCAAGGGAGACTAGTATCACTTTGGAAACATGGATCCTATGTTGTTTCTTCTACCATTTTCAGAACTATCAAGTCATTCTTTAGATACTACTTAAAGGTAATATCTCTGCTACCAAAATTTCAGACAGGAGACCATTTCCCTATTTTGTTTCCCTATGAAGAGAAACACTGAAATGTTGACGTGATTCCATAAAATCCTTAGATGTGTTTTCCTTTCTGATTTCACCAAATGGCCTAAAGAAGGAATCCAGAAGGCTTTAGGCACCCAAACAGTACGGATAGTAAGACTAGAATTCGATTTTATAAGTAGTAGTTATTAAAATGAGTGAAAGTTTCATAAATTTAATCCTTCCTGTATTTAGACAGTGATCATGAAGGGCACTGGAAAAAGCAATTTCAGATGAACTTCAATGGTTTAAAAAAGGAAAGATTTATTTTAAAATCACACCTTTAGAGCACAAAGCTTTGAAGCCAATACCACATATTTGACTATCCATACTTTTGCGCGTTCTCATTTTTAAAGACCTCTGCTTTTGACTCCATGCAATATACTTCTCACTACTTCCCCTGTAAATAAAATAAAACATTAATAAAAGATTCAATACTCCGTTTTCATTCTTGTTTGCTGTCCAACACAAATCAAAGCATACTGCTGCCATATACTAATTTACTCTTAGCGTTTCTATTTATATCTTCCTTTTTATAGGATAGATGTATTACGATAGGATAATTTTCAGCTTCCCTATTTTTTGCTTAATTTCAGTTACTTTTATTCATTTTGTAATTGCAAAGGGCAATAGATTTTCTGGCAAGCAATTGGCAAGCACTCTTGTAGTAGAAACAAATAACTGAATTTTGAGATGTAGATTCAAACCACAGGGATACAGTGGAATGATAATAGGTATCTGTGAAATATACTAATTCCCCTGACTCATTAAGTGCCTCATAACTCAAGAATTCTGAGTTCCACATGTAAAGTTATAAGTTTCAGAAGAATGCCAATAGGCTTTAAGATAAATATAGAGGTATTTTTTTTCAGTTTCATAGTACTGAAGGACTGATAAACAACACAAGGGAGATAGAAAAAATGTTTAGAACAGCATACACACATAACAAACACCTATGTTCGTGGAATATGTGTTTATTGTAGTTCTGCGTGTACACAGCAGGGAAAGTAATGCAGGCAATGAATACAGCAGGCAGGCTGATATCCTCACCTTCTACCACATTATTATTCTTCCTTTCTTGTCATTCCTTGTTTCTGATTTTGCCACACCAAATTTTGCCTGACTTAAACAGATTATTTTTAGAAATTTTCAGCTAAAATAGTCCAGCTGTTCAGAGAACAAGGCTAGAAAATACAGGAAGGTCTACAATGTTCAAATCGTGAAATCAGTAATGTAAAGTTTTGTGCTTTATAAACTTGAATTCTGACAGTAAGTCTTCTAATTGCAATCCACCCAGATCCGACAGCGATTTAAGCCTAAGGAAAGAAATCATACTATGCAAGAAAAAACAGATAGACTCAAGCTAAACATCTTACACATGCACCACGGGTTAACTTCTGTTGAAAATGCATCATTCCCAGTTTCTGTGAATGTGTCATCCCTACAGAGTGGATGAATACCTTTCCTGGACACAGCTAACGTGTGGTACAATTGCTTAAGGGCAATGCTAGTACCCATTTCAGAAAGCCCATTTCCAGGCAACAGAGACAGCTTCAATCTACATGAAGCCCAGTCATAGAGACATGCTGGGGAAGAAGCTTAACTGGTTGGGCAAAGAGGCTGGAAGCAGAAAAGGAAAGAAAGAATTTCTTAAGAAAAGAAACTGGGAATTCAGTAAGAATAAGGAGAAAAGAGTGGGACTGACAAAACTTGGAACTGATGCCAGGTGTCTATAGGGAGCGCAGGCAACACTGGTGCAAGAAGAGGAAATCAGGAAGCAAATAAGTACTTATGGGAACAAACTTCCTGCACCTGAAAACTCTTTCCATTATCTTGTGTGCTATCATTTCTCAGGTATAAGACATCTTCAATCTCGCCCTTTCAACTCTTTTTAAAAATAACACAACTTTAGCATGTTTGAATGTGTTAATGTGTTAACTCTGGAAAAGGTGGATGGGCTGGGGGTTTTCACTTTGTTATGTAACTGTATATGCGAACAATAAACACATATCTAAGTACTGTCTGTATACATTGTAGAATCATATTCACTGTTGGCAAAGAGGCCTCAACTTAATTATTTGTAAAGCTGATATCTACTTTGAGAGCTCCAATTTAGCACAACTTATTCCCCAAAATACAACATTTGTCATGAAAAAAAATCAAAGGCACCTAAAGGAGGTAATGAAATCAAAGAACTCGTCTGCAATCAGTAACACTTCATCTGATGAAAAATTGCTTTGAGACATACTACCTGGATGATATACAGAATCAGAATCAAGAAGCTATATTACGTTTGACCAAACCATTCAGCTGACTCTGAACCTCGTCTCCAAGAAAAGCCATAAACAGATGACTACACACTCTCCCTGCCTCCAGCTATTTCCAGTTCAGGAATTTCTGGAACCAGATGTGGTTCTGTCCATTCGGTAATTCTCAATGAATTCCTTTTCCACAAACAGTTCTAGTCTCTCACTAAATCAGTAACAAGAAACGGCATTTCCCTGTTTCTGATCTAGTCTGAACAAATCACAGGAAAAAATACAGCTTTCATACATGCACAGGAAGACTACTTCGGTATGTTCCTAGTGCTTCCATCAGACTGCAAAGCTGGACTACTATGTCTCCTGTCCTATGAGTGAAGTAATAAGAAAAGGTTTTGACAAAGGTTTTAAAAATATTTTTAAACTTCAATAACATTTCTCTTCAACTGATACTTGACAGTGCTGTGGTTTCCGATAACATATATGACTTATTTGTGACATTGTTACTGTAGAGCAATGGAGATTCATAAACTTGGGCTAGTAAAGCTTCTATGGTGCAGCATATCAACATGCAATACTTTCAGTATATTGAAAGAGAATTCTAGTTCCGTAAAGTACAGACAAGACCAGAGCAGAGCTGGAATTGAGAATGCCTTGCCCATCATTTCCTCAGTTTCAGGATGTACAGCTTTCAGATTGAACTGAAATTGCCATGCCATCAACTACGAGAAAGACTAATTCTCCTGGGTATTCAATTGCAAATAGGATGTAATTTAAATAAATTTAAATAACGGGATGTCGTGCAATGACATGACAAAAGCTTAGGAGGTTAATTCCATGCCCACTGAAGTTACTGACAGTCTTGAAAAACCACTGAATTGTAAAGACGTTGGAGCAGGAAATGTCAGCAGTATTTCAGAAAGCACTACGTGTCTGAAAGTTTTCTTTGCATTTGTTAGAAAAATGACACAGTCAAAAAATACAGAAAATGTTAATATATCTCTACGTGTTATGAAGAGTCCTTGAAGAGATCTGCTCCAAATTTTTGTGATTTCTTCAGGACCAGATATTCCATTAATCATCTCTCAAGGAATTTTAAATACTCACCTGCATTTAATGAAGGCAAGTTGTCTTTACCGCTTAAGCCTTCAGGTGCTGTACACTCATGAACCAACGCACACTACAAAAGAAACACAAATTCATATGTAGCACATTGTGGCGTGACAAGGAGTTTATAAGTGCTTATAAAAGCAGTTCATAAGTAGAAGACTAAAAAGAACAGTGATAACTTCCCAACCCTACCATTAATCACCATCTACATTTCTCTCTCTGTATGTTCCAATTTACGGCAAAACAATCAGAAGTACTACAGAAACGACGACAAAATACGGTCAGCTATTCCACAATAAAACAGAAAGATTTCCTGCCAATACAGTGGCACAGGCTAACATAACTTTTGACAAGTCCTGTGGTTTCAGAGGGATTTCTTTCAGCAAGGCAGCTTTCACATAGACGGTGTCAGAAAGCAACTCTGAATTTTTAAACAAGGCAGAAGTAGGAGCCATAAGAAATCCTTAAAATGTGGTTGTGGTTTGTGATTAAAGTCATCTGTTATACAAGTGAATTGGAAGATGTTTCCTTTGATAAGGTTAGCGTATAAAGTATCAAAAGTTAATGGAAAAATCAACTGGTATAAATCCATTTTCAAATGTGCCAGTATTAATATCTTTCATGTTCTTCCCTCAGTTAGATAAAAGGTTTCTGAAGATGACAGGAAACACAGTTACCATGGCTCTTTCTAGACTTCCTGCTGCAGAGCTTGAAGCAAAGAGCAAGACATGAGGTACTCCCTACCACTTGACATCTCAGGTAGAATTGAACTATCAGCTTGCTCCCCCATGAATAATTACCTGTGTATAGTTTATCCAATGAGTTAGCAAATCTAATTCAGAACTTAGGTCTTAGAAGTAATACAGCATCTCTACATTCTCACAATTGTTTCTCAGGAATATACACATACATTGTATCTCCATTTTGAACACACAAACTAAGACTCCAGGATGCAACACCATGACAGACCTAATCATTAAAACGGAGGACTCCTATAAAGATCACAAGTTGTACAGCCGTCACGAGGTTGCTCTTTCTTGAAGCATTAGAAACCCTTAGAAAGAGTCTATTAAAAACCTTTTTGCTTCCACAAGTCAGACACAGGCCAAACAATCGTGTCAAGTCTCATTCAACACTTTGAAATAGAATAAAAATAAAATAAAGAGAAGGCTGGAGAAACAGCTCGTTTTGCATATCTTGTAGACGTTTTACAGTACAAAACAAGAAAGATTTCACAGCATTTACTGGCTGCTTTGGAATTGGTCCCAGTAGTCCTTTTTGTTAATTGAAAACCATTCAAACTCCACTTTCATCATCCAGAGTGGCTATTTCTTATTTCTGAATCCTGTCCTAACCCAAGCCTCTTGTCATCCATCCTTTCCACCTCTCCTCTGGTTCTCCTACTCCTTCCAAAACCATTTCCACTGTACCACCTCCAGTTTGCATCTCCACCACTTCTGGCTGTAAGACTAGTCTACTGGAGAGCATTTAAGCCCTTTCCAACCCCCTTCTGCTCTTCCTCTTGCCTATCGCCACATTTGCCTCAATTCAAAATCCATACATACACCCTCTGCTCAACACTGCCCTATTCTAGCATTGACAGTGATGATACTTCATCCACTACGCCCCTAGATTTTCCCCACCATTGTATGCTCCCATGAAATGCAACTGAATCTGTCCCTTTTTAAGGGGATTCACCTCTTCTTTGGCTTGCCTGTCTGCCATTCTTTCCAGGTTTTCAGTATTGTGAACACTGGCTGCACTTAAAAATCCACGGGAACAGGACTTCAATGGCAGAAAACAGAAGAACTGTCCAAGGGGAAAAAAAATAACAGATTTATGATGTCTCTACAGACAGGTGTTGATCAGGAGTGATTAAAAGAGATCAGCTGAAATCAAAATAAAGTCACTGATTTTCACAGAGCATTATTCTGCATGTTTTCATAAGATTTATTTTTATTTTTGAGAGATTAAGTGTGAACAGTACTTCATAACTTTTTTTTTAATAACTACTTAACACAATGTGGTATGAGTAATTTAGGTATCTGGTGCAACTGATAATTCTAATTAATTATGTGCAATCAACTGAGTTGTTACCTTTTGATCCTGTGCATCTGTTGTGATGTGGCCTGGTTCCCCATCTTCTAGCTCTCCCATCTTCACAAGATTGACTTCAATGGTACCAACTGTTTTTCCACCATCAGAAGTTCTGGAAAAAAAATCCCATGACATTGGGTCATATGCAGCATCTCATTCCATCAATAAAAATATTTTCAGTAAACATTTAGTTCCCTCTTCTGTATAGCTGCAGTGATCTTTACTTAATTCGTTATTTACATCTATAAAGCAAACGTTGACAATATGGCTTATTATGTTTTCTACATATTGCTTGTAACATGGAATGTATTCATCATAAAACTGAGGTCTGGAAGCTGCTATAAACGGTGGAAGAATCCATGCACATTGCCAAGTTTCCATTCTAGATGGTATTCTGTCTGTGGATCGTGGGGGAGAAGAACCATTACCTGTTGTGCCAATAGCTCGCTTATTACCTGCAGTCTCACTGCACAGTATGGTGCTTTGTTCCCTAACAATCTGCAAAGAACATGCTCGTTAGGTTAATAAATTTGCTGCTAAATCACAGGAGTGAAACAAATCTGAATCTCACTTTTCTTTTTGTAGTATCTCTGCAGAATAATTATATAGAATCAGTTCCATTTCTTTAACTAAATGGGAGAGGATAACGTAATTCCAGGTGAATTCCTGTATCATTATTTCTGCAAATAGTTTCAGGAAAAAATGAAAGGTAATTCCAATTACTACACACAATACTGCACACTACTCTTCAGCAGAAATAAGGCTTTTAACTCTAAAATGATTCAATGCTTTTTGGCTTTCACTAGCAGCAAAACTTTACTCAAAATACCAAGGTTGCACAGTCTGTCTCCTCTGGCTTATTCTGAATGGCTGAATTTCTTGAAAGGAAGGAAATAAATGTAACAGATCATTTGACAATAATGAAAAAAAACTAATACAACACCTACCAAGCAGAAATTAGCAATGATGATAATAAGTTTAGCAAAATTGAAAAGCACAGAGTGGAAGAACAAAAACAAATGGATTTGGTGCAATACCATATATCATCTCAGAAATTAAGATTCAAAGTGGTAGAGCAGCACAAAGGAAATACATAGGAATATTAGACAATTATTTCCAACAAAGACTTCCACGTTCCTGGGGAAACCCTCACTGCAAAACAACAAATTCAAGTTTAGCACGGACGCTCTTATAGATCTTAAAAACAAAACAAACAAACAAAACCACATCATATCATATTAATAAAGGATGGATAAAAATACCAACCACCTTTCTCAGAATTTTCCCTACCAGGGTAGAGCCCATAGCCAAACATTGGCCCTGTGGTACACCACCAGCATGGGGTAGCATCACAACTCTGAGCAGGCAGGCAAGATAAAGCCCACTACATCTTGGGTCACAAGAGCTCCTGAGTGACACAGTGCCAATGCACATAGGCCCTGTACCCAGGCAGGTCAGACCCGTGCTGGCTCAGCCTTCCTGCCACATGCAATGCTTGGGCTTTCCCAGGTTATTTGCTCAAACACAGGCTGCAGAACCCTGGCTACCACAATTCTACACAATCTTTATTTTCGCATGCTGTATCAAGTCTTCATTAGGTCAAAGGAAGTTGAGTTTTTGTAGTGATTGAAGTTAAACATCTACATCAAGCTTTTCAGGCATGAATACTTATTTATCATGCTAAATCAAAACTTTCCTTCTTTACATACATAAATTTTACGTACATACATTTATAAATACAGCTACTTTGAGATTCCAATTTAAATAATTTTTGTTACGAGCCATTATACCTTTAATGTGTGATTCAGTAGAATACACTCATCTTGCAGCTACATAAATCAAACGTTTTTATATAAAACCCTTTCAAAATACACATAATTCTCCATATTTTACATGTCATTGCTTCACTTGCTCTAAGACAAATTCGTTACCAGTAATAAAAAAAACAATTAAAAACGAACCAATTCTAGATAGCCTTGCAACCAAAGAAGCCTATGTTAGTTAATGAAGTAAACAAAAGAAAAATAATGAGGTAGAAAGGTTCAATGTCCAAAGGGTGTTTATGAGCAAAAGGACATAATCTTGAAATGTATGAAAAACAGCTTAAGTTCCTTCTGAAATTAGAATGCTCCTCTCAGTTACTACAGCGTAGTAGTTTGACTTGTTTTCTTCTTCCTAGGTAACAACCAGCATGCAAAAACCAGGTTACTTCAACTAAGGGATATTTCCAAGGAAAAAGGGAATACATGAGATGTCAGCATATCATATACAACTTCATAAATCAGAGCTAACGTGTTGCTACAAGACTGACAATTTTTCAGCAGCTTAGTGCGTCCTCATCAACGTGTCAAAGGGACAACCTCATCAGCAGGCTGACTTCAATAAGCAACAGCACTTGGCTGTTATCCTGGTTATTCACTTGACTATCAAAAGAAAAATCCTGCCCTTCCATTTTTTAGGAAACATGATTTCTAAGGTCAAAGAGACCTGCCAGTGTGACACTGACCTAGATAAAACAGATCTGATTCAAAACTAAGAGTATAAATGGAAATTAAATAAAAAGAAGCTCTGTTTGCAAATGAGCTGATAAAAGTCAATGAAGCCGACTGCCCAAATTAAACAAAATAAAACTGGATACACCAGTTACACTTTCTTGGTCCTTAACTGAATTGCTTTAGAGGACTAAATACTCCTCCTCAGTGCTTTTGCCTCATTGTGGTGGTGAGCGTTGACTGTATTGCTAGCCTGCACAAGTGGCCAGAGAAGCATGGAAGCTTTCTCCATACGTGTAGAAAGAAACACAATTGATGTAATTTTATTTTCTATCAGCTTTTTCAACGATTGACTCCTCAAAATTACGCCTGATCTGTTCTTAAACATACGTAATATTAAAATATGAAACCAAGTGTCTGTAAGAGAAGACAATGCAATTGAATAAAAACAGTGGGATTGTTATGTTGCAACTGTACTCAAAGTGCTCTATACATGCCCAGGGAGAAACCATCATTATCTGTGCAAGACACAGAATTTAAAATACCACTGGCGCATGACAGTCTTCAAACAACAGACATGTCATGGACTTAAAAATTTCAAGCAATACAATGAGATAATTATGCTTAAAAGAAAATTAAAAGTGAGAATTACACAATTTACACAGCAGGGGGAAAAAAAAAAAGCATGTTCATCACTGAAATCTGTACTGTTTTACTTCGAACTAAACCAAACAGTATTGCACATTAATTACACGTATACATTTCAGGTCATGTGCTTGGACAGACAGAAGACAATTTCACACACACACGTATACTGTTAAGCAAATCTTTAGGAAAATAATTAATGGGCTTCAAAATACATCAGGTTAGAAAAAGCTTATTTGCTGTTGTTTAATAATGTTGAAAGTGCAGCTTGCAGTGACACGTGGCAGTGAAGGCTGTCCCTGCGCCAAATTGCTTACAGCCATGAGACAAAACGCACTACAGAACCCCAGGAGTCCAGTATTACATGGATTGCACCTTAACAAACCTGCATAGGGATTTTTCTGACACACACAGTGGGGATATGAAATAGAACAATAGGAATAAATAAAACAGTTGTCTGCATGAGAAACCCATATTTGGCTGCAACTCTCGTTGGCTTGTGGAACTGGAAAATTCCTGATGATTTATTTCATTTAAAGCAGCCTGGGGCAGAGAGCACCAATTGCCCCATATTTGTCTACAGAGCATCTGCATTTGGAATATTATCAATAAATGAGAAAGTGTTTGAAGAGTGACTTCTAAACCAGATTTGGATGCATAGGAGGCAGGTTTCAGTAGAAAAGCTGGCAATGTTTCAGTCTATCCCTTCCCATTCAGTCCAACCTGCCTTCCTCCTGCAGTGCTCGCTCACTCCATCTGCCGCAGCCATAGTCCCACGTCAGTTTGCACCCACCTACACTGGAGTAATTAGAGTCCCACCTTCTCAGAAACACTAGGGGTGTCGTTCCAAGTGAAACAGGAGGTTTCAAACTTAAAGCAGTAGTGCTACATACAATGCCGTTGTTCAGTTTACCAAGTCAAACCCAGATACTTTTAAAGTTGTCTTCAAGTCAGCTCAGCTATAAAACTACAATTGCTTACCAATGCTTCTAATATTATCAGAAAGTTTCTTATATATATGGATTTGCTTACCACCTCAACTCCTTGAGGACCACCAAGCTAACGTCAGATCCATCAAAGAGGAGAGAAAGAGCTACCTAACGCTGTCCTGAGCAACAGAAACATCCACCTCAACACCACCAATGATAAAAGGCTGACAGGAAAGGATTCCTTTCCATCCAGAAAGGAAGTAACAAGTTAGCAATGAAGAAACAGGTGAGCTAGATGGACTAAGAACAGTAGATATTTGTCTCCAGTGTACTTCTCAATGAGTCTCATAACAGCATGGTGAATACGCAAATTCAGGCCTGCTAATTGGCTCCCATGGCTATACCTTTCTTCCCAAAAAATGGCTTAAGAACAGAAAGAAAAAGAGAAACAGACTGTGTATTTGCATAACAGTGTTAATTATAAATGACAAAGCTACTGACTGCCTGAAAAACAAATGGCATGATTTCCAGTCAGCCCCAGTCTCCAGTGCATAACACGTAACAAATGCAGTTAGCATAGACTAACATACAAACTGCCATAAAATCCATTTTCTCCACAGATGCAACACATTCTGAAACACGTAAGCACAAAACTACTGGTACTTGCATAGGAATGATGCTGCCTTCTGTTTATTCTGTGGAACCACAGTGGAGTCTATCTCAATCAGTACAGATTTTAAACAAGTTCACTGATAAAAAAATGTTTCATAAAACTGCAATAAAAATATGAAGTTCTGTAATGTTCAAACCATTCTCTGTTTTCATGATTTCAGCGTTATAACACTTAAGCTTTGTGTCAAAACAAGTTTCCCCTCAGCAATTTGGGAGATTCACCGGGCTGTCACGTATCTACTTCCTGTGGTGGATGACAATGACGTGAAGCAGCTAAGAAATCATTTCGGGATGGAGCCCTGGTAAAACTAGCTTTAGAGAGATTCACACTGAATTCTAATGGGGAAAAGTAGCTAAATACGTAGTATTTTGTAGTGATTATTTGATAAGGAAGCCACAGAAACATAGGTCACATAGATTTAAACCACTGTAAAAATGACAGCGCTGCTTTGAAATTCTGTCATTAATTAAACATGCTGGATATAACTTCCATTCAAGTGTAGCTGCACGTCTTATGGCCCACTGAGCTACGTGATGTTTGGAGAACTGTGCTGGGACCTTTTTTAAAAGAAAAAAAGATAAATCAAGGTTTTTGTTTTTAGCATTACAAAAAACGAATAGCTTATCTACTTAATTGAAAGGTAATAGGTTTCGATCTGCCCAAGATTAATGAAAATATGACAGTTAAAATAGAGCAGATCAATAGACAAATAGATATTGTCCAAGAAGTCAAAGCAACACAGAATAAAACCAGAAAAAAAAACCCGTATCAATGACCAGAGAAGCCACACTATAAACAGAAAAGATTTCTGGACAAACAAGAAGCCATGAGATATTTCTATGCATCTACTAAATCAATACTATTAATTCAACCAAAACCTCAGAAGTCTGGATACACTCCATCCTAGTTCTTGCTTTTATATGGTTAATTCCACAGCTATGAAGCTCCTGCTTACAGGTGGCAAAGGATTAGCCCCCAGTTTCACAGTGAAGTAGTCTAGTTCTACTTTCATACTGCCTACTATCAGGAGCATCTCAGACAGATGGACTTTAATTTTATAAAACATAAAAAAGCACTACTATCCTTTGCCAAGCCTGTTGCTTCTTACATGTTAACTTATTGGAAATCATACCAAAATCAGCTCAGCTTAAAATGACCTCCCTGGAAATAGGACAACCTACCACCATGGGGGAAGCAGCTAATGGATGTACTAATTACAAGCTCTACACAAAAGGCCACAGATCCAAGCCAAGCCAAAAGGAAAAAAAAAAAGCCCAAACCACCCAACCTACAAAACAAAAATCACAAGGCAGTATACCTCTCATTTACAAAGGAAAAAAGGATTTAATTGGATGTGCTGCAACATGTAGTAAATATCACAACGCAGTCCGCTATTTCATGTGGCTTTTCTTTTATTCAGTAGCCCATTTTATCCTGCTCGTTATCATGACCCTCTGAGGAAGCTGCAGCCCAGTGGTACTGTATTACCACTGCAAAATGAACAGTACTAATCTATAGAAGGCATTTCTCTTTTTACGGGTTTAATATTGGAAACTACAATCCCAGACCCCTAGTAACTGAAACTCCTCTGCTGGCATCAGTTGTACACACTGTCAACATTGAAGCAACTCCAGAAATTGAACTGTTTGTGCTTTGAGGATTAAATACAGGTGCACAGGTCTACAATAAACACTCACTACATCACTTTAGGACACCTTGTAGAGAAGAAAGGAAAATCAAAATATGAGACCTCCAGAAAAGAAGATTTTGTGTTCCTAATCACTGCTCAGGTACAATGGTGGGGAGAGGGAAAAAGTAGAGCATCATCTGTAAAGAGCAAGGGATTACAGATCTGTGCCTGCCCCCTATGAAAAGCCACCATAAAATAACTGAGATAAGACAAAAAATATTCATTTAAAAGCATTTCTATATTGTTCACATTGTACTCCATGAAAACAATGGCAAATGCCAATAAATGAATAAAACCAGCTGAAATGTAACCAGCTTCTCCAATTAGACCAATAATTAGAGGACACACCACAGAGTTATTTCCAGATCCTTAAACGTCTATTCCAAATCTATCAAAGGAGCAACCCTAAATCACAGGCACTCCACAGCAAACCCCCACCCAACTCATATCAACCAAAATTAAACAAAACTGCACACTCAGACAAGACCCTTTGTATCCACTATCCAGCAAGTGGATGCTAATATAACAGGGCAACTGAAGAAAAACAAGTTTAGGTTACTAGACTGCTCTGGTTTAAGTGTCTTTGAGGAAAGGTAGATAATTTATATATTTTTTTTTTGTGCTGCTGAACAGTCACAATCAGGAAATAATCCCACATTTGAAAGGATAGGAACTTTTCCCTTAAAATAAAGAAACTAATTACTCTGAATAAAAGACTGTCACATAACATATCTGCAAATCAGTTTGAATTGGTGCAATATTTAACTGACAACATGTTAAGAACAAAAACAACTAATTAAATGCAAACCTTTAAAGTTTCAGAGGTTCAACTGTAACAAACTTGGCAAGCTGTCATTTACTGCTCATTAGTTATCTGAAGTTTTGGTTCACATATTAGACTCTCAAGAAATAAAATACACCACGTTTCACAAAACGTTACATTCATTTGACTTCAGTCAGGTATTATGGCATCTGTCGAAGGCATTCCTTCAGATCAAGGTTTCAATTTGCCAATTGCAGGAGCAAGCAAGATTAGTTCCAAAAAAACCTCGAGAATTTGAAATCCTCTAAGAATAGACTTTCATAAACATTAACTTGGTATTTATTTAACCAAACATTCTGAACACTGGACAATGAACTCAAGGCTGACTTCATGTTCAACTCATATGTAGGATGAAGTATGTAACAGCTTTTCTACAGCACCCATGTGTAACACTCCAGGCAGAATATATACCAGAAGATTTAGAGTATCTTCTACCACGTGTCTCAGCTTTCTTAGATGCAACCTCTTCCCCTCAAATTTTTCCCTATGTAGAAACCTGATGCTCAGAGAGTTTTACCTATGCCTATCCAATCATCCCAAATACATTTCCATTGTGCCTGCAAAAACCACAAATCAACACTATGTCTGTGCCATTACCCAGTCCAATGGATTCATACTGAAAAATAACAAGGTAAAATGTTTCCCCTAATCTTAAAACGGTTTTCATTTATATCTTAATGTATCTTATAACCATAAGTCAGTATCAAAGGTGAAAACTGTATTCTTAAGTGTAGAGCTTTAATAAGTATCTATTCAGCACAACCCTCCTTTTCAAACACTGGTCATGACTCTCCTGCAGATGCGTGTTGTGTCACTGAATAGCATTGTACTTGATCAACCCCCACTGACACCTGGCTGCATGTAACAACGAGGTTAGGATAATGCATTGACTTCACACTTGATGTTAGGATAATGCATTGATTTCACACTTGAGAAGACTTAACTCATTATGTCCATCATCTTTAAATACGGCTAGTAACCAAACTAGCAAACTGCACAACGCTTATTCTTCAAGACACACATACGAAATCAAACTGAGAACCTTACGCTCCTTTCTAATGGAAACTTTGAAACAAAATCCGCTACTTTAAGATCCCTGAAATTCTTCCATACGTTTACACCAAAAAATTACTATAACCTTTTCTAATCAACTTCAGTAATTGGTATTTCATTTTGACTTTGCGTATGGTAGAAACAGAAGCACTTCAGGCTGATACCCAGCATAAGCAAAGGGATATGAAGTTTCAAACGGTCAAGCAGGAATCATCAAATGCCACGGATTATTAACTTGATCTGGTTTACTACAGATGAAAACTTTTACCTGAGGGTAAGGGTCAACTGTTGTTCCTTTGACTTCACCAAATCTCCTACTGTAAAAGTTGTACAGCCCAGGAAGCTTCGCTACAAAATGAAGCGGAAAGAAAAGAGAAAATTTCTATTAATTTTTGAAGTTTTAATTGTTACTTCTTTGGTCTTTAAATCGTTCTTGGGTTCTAGAAACATTCCAGCACACTAGTTTGACACATTATATGGTATAAATTTGTTATGCAGCCATAACACGACTATCGGAAAGTTGTTAAATACTGGCTTGATAGGCAGGAACCTCTCTCTTTCATGAAAAGCACTCTGATATGGATGTATTTACTATGAAGCTACTTTGCTATGTATTTGCTAAGAAGTGAGTATCTTTTTCTAAAGATACATTAACCTATTATACTATACCTATTCCTTGCACCAAAATCATCTTCATACAAAAATCGGGAAAAGAAAAGAGTGCAAAGAGAACAACAAACACATCTTCCTTTGCCTTTCATTACTTTTCACCCCTTCCTCATACTCCACTACCTATTGGTACAATCTCATTTAATGAAGTCGATCAGTGTGGGACTTGCCCTAGGGACAAAGAGAGAGAAAACTGTCTACAGTCAGCTTCCACACATGTATTTTAAATACACAACTAAATATTACTCGTTGTGAATAATTTATAACTCGATTCTTTTGCATTTTTGCAAAAATTATTAAGAGAAACACAATGTTCGTGTTCATTACACTATCCCAATTTCACTCTACTGTTGAAATCAAAATAAAATGCTGGACAAGTAAGAAGCAAAAAGAAAAAAGTGTATACAAGATATATGGAGAAAAATAAGTCATACAAGATCATGGTTAGTTTTCACTGTCAAGTGAAACATACACTTGTAAGAAATATGTCCAGATGTGATGATGCACAGCCTTGATAGAGTGGACACACAGACATTTCCATCTTCCTTTAGATCAGTCATGACAGCATTTTTTTCCATTAAAGCTCTACGGTGGCAGGATTAGCTCAGATTACTCATCTTAAAGGAACACATCCTTCTATGTCCAATGAGAATACATTCTGCAGCACAACTCCTATATAGCAGCTTTTAATTGACATTTCACGGCAGTTGAACACTTGTATCTGCAACCTTACCACTCAGAAAGAGAAAGAGGGAGATCTTAACAAATCTGATGCAAGTTTGGTGCTTCTTTCTGCAGTACAACAGAACTATAAATCCATTTCAAAATCCAAAGTAGGAGACCTCATATGGTCAAGGCTAAGAGGTGATTATACAGTTCTTTCATAGAATCTAGGAGCTTTGGGCACTATGTCCACTAATCATCTCTGAGTGTTTCAACTCAGCTCTCCAGGATCACAAAATTGAAGTTGAATAATTTTATGGGATTAAAAAACAATGAATCCACTTCTTTGCTTGTCTCATATTCTTATGCTTATTTATAATAAAGCTTCCTTTACCCAGCAATGCAATTAGGAATTATTAGCAAAATTAACTACAAATGTGAATAATTCCATGCAGAGAGTTCAAGGGGTCTAATTTCAAATGATACTGGAGATTACTTTTTCCAAACTGATTTCGAGACAAATAGTGTACCCCTGGGGCCTAAACTGGCAGTCTACAAACCAATCAAACTTTGCACTTTTAAATTAGACTTTAAACAGAACAGCTGCTGTAATTCTAATTACAGAGCAATATTCCAACATAATTTTGCTAGTGGAGTACTTATGGTTATAAATCTGAGAATATGAGTCTTGACTAGTTTGATGAATTATCCCACCTAGCCAAAGAGAAAAGTCTCCGTAATAGTTATGTAAAAAGATGAAACACATTGATTATTTCACTAAGCCTGAAAGTGCTGCCAAATTACAGGTTTTCTGAACGCTAGCTGAAGTGCTGGAAACTACGCCAAGGAAGCCCTGATAATGCAGGAAACTCAGCACCTTAGACTTAGAGTGTAAAAATCCCAGATCCTGTTTGGTCTCTTATTCAGCTCTAGCAGGACTAATGTTTTCCTACCCCCCAAGATCAGCATATTATCTGGGAGACTCTAGCCTTCTCAAACCCAAAAAGGAAATCACAATACCTTTGCCAAAAACAGACCAGACTGGCAGGACTATTTATATTCTGCACTGTTTATACTCTGCATGTGAAAATGAGAAAGCGACTGGCAAGCCTCATTCAGATAATGCAATTCTACACTCTCAATCCAGATGGCTTGTATGGCAGCAACAAGAAGTCTAGGTAGTTGTGCTTGCCTCAGGATAATTTCAGCTGAAAACAATTAGTGAATGGGATGACATCAATCACCAAAAGCCTGTTGCTCCTCCCTTGATTCTTAGTTCGCTTAACCCAACTTTTTCTAAAAAACCAAGCCTGCCAGCTCCTGTTTAGCAGTTAGGCTGAATGCCATTTCTCTTTCATGTCTGTGTCTGCTGACGAGGTGAAAAATCCATTAATAAACAGAAACTGCTTACTCCAACATCTGCTCTTGGCTCCTTGTGATCAGGTAGGACAGTGGTATGGACCTGAGAGAAGGAAAGAAATACAAATAAGGCAAGTCCAACATCATCTTTTTGTTGTTGTTCCTTTCCAAAAATGAGAGAAGTACTCATGTACTTTTTCGTTATATTTTCTATATATTTTACAGGTGATTTTAAAGGGATATATGCATGTATGAGAACTGCTCTGAAAGTAACACGTCCTATTTCATTATGTTGGCCCACAGCGTAAGAAGTGGTACAACAGTAGAGGCTGAACCTTCTGTTGCAATTTGTTGCCACACGGCAGATGGCAGCAGAGAGGCAGTCAGACAAAATGGCATGTGTCTTGGAAGCACATATGAAGCAAAGGTGTCTCCGTGAATGCTCTCATGTGGAAAAAATAGCAACCAACCACTGATATTCACTCATTCTTGCTGAACTTTTATGGAGACCAAACAAGACATTAATGCAGTGAAAGTTGGACTGCATGGGAAATGTTTACTTAATGACGCCACCATAGCAGCAGGGAAAATAGTGGATTCCTTCAGCTGGTGCAGATTTTCTACAAGTATAGCTCACAGGCTCTTGTAGATCACTGGTGAAAATGCATAGCTAATGGTGGTGACTGTGTTGACAAACAGTGTTTTGTAGCTGAGAATTTTCTCTGTCAAACAGCCTTATTGTGCTTTTTGTAGTTTATTGTTTCCACGGAAATAAATAGGAGGTATTACTTTTGGAGTGACCTACGTAATATCACTTTCTAACCAATAGCCTGACAGCCAGATGTACATGAATACTGTATTTTGTGATGCTGGTATTTGACTAAGCCACTTCAAGGCATCAAAGATATCCCTGCTGAAGGGATACTGGATTTCTGATCTGAGTATGTGTGGTGGTTATTTTTATTTAATTATTTTTATCATTGTTTTTTGTCTGGTTTATTTTGAGAAGTATGTTTTAAAATATTCATATTCATTCAAAAGAGAAGTCATACATGGGAGCTATAGTTTGGTCCCTTTCATGTTATCTATTGGTAGAGTTCCCCAAACATATTTAATTGTTCAAAATACTACAACTATCAAAGTACAAGATGAGGTGCCTGCACAAGCCCAGGTACACATCATTAGAAACACAAAGGCAGACAGCTTCCAAACAGACAGAAAATAATCCCTCAGCTCTAAACACAATACACAAAATGCAAGGAAAAGGAGAAAAATGAGAAGAATTTTCAAAAGCAAACATTTTCCTAGTACCATCACCTGATTAAACAAGCTGCTGTATTTTTTCTTTTAAAGCTTGTCATAAACCAACTTTCCCTAATGTCCCCAGTAATGTTCTAAAACTACAAGATAGAAATAAGAAGGTAGATTTCAATCTCAGACACTCATTATTCTAATACAACTTCTGTTTCCTCATTATGTGCTCTAGGTTTTCCTAAGCAAAAAGCAAACTTTTCAACAGCGAGATTATTCAGAAGAGGAGGAAGATTCAACTTCCCTGAAAGAGCATACACCCCCATCTTACCTTGTGAGACAAGAGATGTAGGAAGAGGTCAAAAAAAGTAATTAAGAAATACAGCTTATAACCTAGGTCAAATACAAAACGTTTTCAATGAGTATTCATACCAGTACTTCATAAAATAGCGTAACTGTTGTTTGTGTGTAGCACAGTATGTAACTCCAAGAAGAACACTGGGGCACAGGAGTGGAAGTCCATTATGTTTCCATATTTTCAAAATCATACGCAGAACAATGAGCATCTAACCTGTACTTTCTAGTGTACAGATCAGAAATATCTAAGTGTCAAATTTCTCTAGGCATAGATGTTAAATTCAGCTTAAATGATCTGTCTTTTTTTCATTATATAAAGCTGCCTTTGCTAAGGGACATTTCTTTTGCTCATTCACAGCAGTAAGCCACATCTATACATACCATCAAGAGTTCAAAAGACTGAATAATTATTATTTGTACAACTTTTGTGTCCGCCCTTACTAAAAGTCTTTATGTTTTGGTTTGTGATTGAAGGCCAAATTCACAAGGCACTTAAGTTCTGAAAACAAATAATGCTACATTCTTTTCTCAGTTACTTTAGATTCACCTCATCAAATCCCCTCTGGCTTTCAGTGAGCTCCCCCTGCACTTACTGTTGCTGGCTGCTAAGTTGCCCTATCCTGTAACCCCCGTTCCATGCCCAGCACCTCACAACAATCAGCTTTTCTCCAGGTGTGGCAAAGCATACGGGGATGTCCACTGAAGCAAGTCATAGAAAAATTGACTTGAACTCTTTAAAACTACAGTTCTCCAGGAAGGCCTTCGATTTCATTCCCTCAGTACAATTCGAGCTGTGGTCCAAGAGCAAAACCTCCGTACACATATTACCTTTCTATCACCTGGAGGTACTCAGAGATAGTGACCATCTGCACTTTCCTTCCCCTCACAGCCCTCTTGGCATCAAAGGCAAACACTGGACTCTGCTAACACAACTACCACAACTCCACAGAAAGCTGACAAGGACACTGCGCATCAGAGACCGACCACATTTCTTCATAACTCTTGTTACAGAAGTTGTAGCTTCACGTATACGTGCTGTAAGAGATGAAAACACTGAAACTGGTGCTAAGGTCCTACAGTAATGTCAATGGGCATGTACAAGATAGATAACATTCCAACACATTGAAAATTTATTCTTAAAAAAACCATACAGATGAGACACTGCACACATTCACTTTCATCAAATAGATCAGCAATTTGATGAATAGTTCAATCAACATAAAAGTCAAAGTAGAACACTTGCATCAATATCTTGTCAGATTTTATGGAAGGCATAAAGCAAATTCCCCAACCTTTATTATATAACTATTTCTAAGAGTCCACGTAAAGTAAAGAAGAAAATATTTTCCCAATAGGCATGCATCCAGTATTGCAAGGATCTATAGTCCCAGTGGAAAAGATGCTATGCGGAAAGATTAACAAATGCTAAAAATTAAACTACAACACACACACAAAAAAGTAAAAGGAACAGAAATTGTATCAACCTTAAAGCAGTTCTTTTGCAGTGGTACAAAACACACTTTCCTTAACTATTTGCATGTCCCTACTACCTGCTGTATATGAAATGACAGTTTCAATGTTATTTACCTGAAAGGATCAAGCAGAAAGGCTGGTGTTCTTGCATACATTAGAGTACTTTTCACAGGTAATGTGAGATAGTAATTACTTAGCAGGGTGCAGTGTCAGAAGCATCTGTGCAGCGAGACTAAGTACTGCCTCCAGGCACACTTTACAAGAAGGAATATGAGGCTAATAGAAAATGCAAAGATTTTTAGCCTTTAAGAGTCATCATTTTCTACCCAGCTTCTCTGCAGCTGAGTATTCTCCTGCTTCTCTGTGTAGGCTGCACACTCTTTCTAGAGAAGAGTAGGTGTACTTCATTTGTCAACACACGGCACAAAACAAGCACGAGGAGATGCCTCCTCAGAAAAGACTGATGTTAACAAGATTTAACAACTTACGTAAGTGCAGAACAGGGTGTATTAATAACAAGCAGAAATTAGATATCTGATTTACATTCTTTATTTACTTAATGCTTGGGCATACGATCAAATGCGCCTTCAAAAAATCCGCAATTCAGAGATAACATATTACTTAGGAACTCTCCCCCCCATAGTGAGTGTATTTCAACAGACGTGCCACTTCTGCGGCGTCCAGGTAGAAAAAGGTGGACTGTGCCACGGGACAGTAAAATCTGGATATCTGAGTGCTCTAGGACATGCTACAGAGAATCAGCTAAGACCCACCAAGACCTACTGACTCAGTGTAATTATCAGTCACACTGAAGCTATACAGTCTTGCGCTGTGCCTTGGTAGAAATGATGCAGGCCATATCTAAATAACGGTCTGCTGCACTTCAGCTTAGGACTTTGCAGGACTCGGGTCCAGGGCCAAACTCAGCGTGGTTCACAGCTTCAGCTGCTGACACCGTTAGTCTGGAAATTACCACACAGCCAACTACAGAAATGGCTGCACTGAAGATACGCTCTTCTCTCACAGAGTTTTAAGATTACGCATGCCCCAAAACTGAAACACAGCAGTGAAAAATCACTCTTTCGAATCATGGTTATAACAACCTTATGATATCTAGGTTTACTCACTTCCATATGCAATTCATATGATAAATAACTAGCTCTTGAAGGCAAAATCCCACATTTGATTTATCCCTTGCAGACAAGGTAAATATGAAAAAGCTGTAATATCTTGCCATATAAATCTAAATAATCTTAATGTGCTTTCATTGTATGCAATGAAAAATGAAAGGAGGAAACTGTTTATTTACCTTGTTAATACGGTATACAGAATGAGCACCAGATTCACTTTTCTAGCCTATTTCAAACTACTTCCTTTTCCTGAGAGAAAGATCTGTCAACTGTACGGACATGCAAGAGATTAAAAGTGACAAAAACAGTCTTTAAAAATTAAGAGACAATTAACATTTGAGTCCTGGCATCACTAAAAATAGAAACTCTACTGCCACTAGTAATTAATTTGCTCTTTATTGAGATTTGGAGTACAGACACTCTGGCAGTGTCAGTTTCTGTTGTACACTGTTTTTAAGGGAGAAGAAAGCGTCACGTACTGCTGCACTTAGTTGACTCTCACCAAAGAGTTAATGCAGACCAGTGCTGTAAGGAGCTCTTGTTAGGCATGATGAAATCATCATCACTCGCTTGTAAACAGCTGCTAACAAACAAAGACCTCAGCACTGTGGTTTCAGCGCACAGTTTGCATGCATGAAGAAACACCTACAAGTGATGGTTCACCTGCTGCAGCAGTCTGAAAAAACGCAGAGGTTTTAGCTGCAACACATCCAGCTACAACGGGGCAGCGACAAAGCACTGATGCACCATAATTATTAATGGTATATTAATAATGTAATAATGCAGTACAGAATTCAATATAATGACCGTTCATTAATTATATGCCTGCATTTTCTCCATCTCTCAGGTTTTTTGTTTAACAAAGCCTAATCATTTGAAAAAAGCCTCCTTTAGTTTTATATAAGCACAGGACATTCTAGGCATTTCATAAGTCATAATGTAAAAGAACATCACATGTGAGATATCTAGTCATTATAATCAAGCTGTAAGACACTTGGCTTTCTTCCTATGATGATTTCAGGGAACCACATCACATACAGTTTTTAAATTCTATTACATACTGGGACCAATCTGCAAAAATCCAAGGAGTAAAAAAAATCCATTCAGGATGTCTGTGATGCCCTTTTTCCCCTCTGCGTTTTCACTATGAAATAGAAATCACAGCAGGCACATTCTATCTGCAAGCTACTGAAGAAGCACTGCTAAGATTTTTTGGCTCCTCATATATATGGGCCAGCCAACAAGGAGCCGTTACTTGCTCAAGTCTGAATACCTCAGGCAGTTTATTACAGTTGCACCATCCAAAATCACCAAACAGACTCCACAATAAAAAAAGCAGCAGGTAACCGCAGCCAGGGAAAGCCAGCTGTTAAAGAAATGCATCTCAAAGAATGCTCACAGCAGAATAATGATGAAAATAGGACATGAAAAGAAAAAGAGAGAACGCAGTATAGGTACTTCCTTTTTTCTTCATCAAGCTGTGCATATTACTTGAGCAAGATATGACTGATCTGTCTTGCTCAGTCTGTCTCATAGTCCGTCTGTTTGAGCATCTTGCTTCCCTGAAGCTGCAGTGTTCAAGCTGGAATTTCTGGGAAAAACGCTTTCCTAAAATGAAAGCATTCAGCACTCCTCACAGAGCCTGAGGCAGCTGGATATTAAAAAAACAACTGATTTCCATATGAGTATCAGATAACCTGCACCAAAAAGCCGAGCTGGTGAGCCAAGGAAAGAACTTGTAATCTAAACACTTCTCTCAGGGGGCACTTGAGAGAATACAAGCCAAGGGTGCTGAGAAGCATATACTGGGTGCATGACCAATAGCCAGCCAACTATTTCACTTCAGTACACGATTCGCTAACAAAAATTAAGGTAAATATTGCTGGACTGATCAAATGATGAGCTTGATGGCATGATAATATTATAAAGACATGAACTTCAGCATCAAAACAGGTAAGAAGTGCACTAGTTGGATTGAACATTTTTTTCTTTGCTGAAGAAACAGTCCATTCTTCAGTACGCTAAAGACCGCATTTCATAATTTGTATCTATTTCCTTAAAAAAAACATGAAGTTCTTCAGAAATCAAAGTTCAATTTAAACATCACACTCTTTGTGGTAATGAGCCAGTTACAAGAACCTTGTATTTAAAGCTTCTCGTTGCTGGAGCAATCTTATCTCCAGTACACACCCTACCTTAGGTCCCTCTAGAAGAGGGTATTATCACTCTGTCAACACCTGGGGGCATTTGTTTCAATATTTTCGAATCACAGGCAACATTCCATAACAATCCCTTCACAAATTTTTGCATTACAGCTTAGAATTCCTTCAATTTCTGTTCCCACTCTTCTCACTGGAAGGTCAGAAGGTCATTTAAGAAGTTGATTGCTATTACAGTTCCGAGTCATTTTCTAATTTGCAGCCAAGCATTATTCATGGAGACCACATTCATTTGCTCTTCTGCCAATATGGTCTTTTAACTAAGCAATTATTTTCTCTTCCTCACACTGGTCTCTTGATGTATTCATAAGAAAGAAATCATATGCCCTCTTGTACTTCCTTTGATTAGGATAATAAGCCAAGCTTCTCCAACATATGATGATACAATAGGCTTCCATTCCCCAGATCATCTTATCTTTTCCAGTCCTAACTCATCTTCCTTGAACAAAAATGATCACATTATTCACAGGTTTGAGAAAAGGCCTAACTTCTGTAAATTGAAGGCAGTTCCCTTGATACATCTGGGAATCCTGCTTGCCTCTCTCTGCTGTGTTATACCTGCTGCTCAGTTACACTGTGATCAACTCATTACCTGCACTGTACTTTATCTCAATTGTTTCAAATGCATGAATTCAAATGGATCCGATAGCAGAAAATGCACGGTCATGTACTTGGAGACTACTGCACTTCATCCTATTTCTATTATTCTTGACTCCAAGTTCCTCAAAACGGATTTGCGGGCAGTTGCCTTAGCTGACATCTCTTCTTTAGTAGGTGAGGAATCTACTTCACATGCCAAACTTTGCTCTAATATGTAAATGATCCCACACAGGTATTTCCACAAAAGCAAAAAAAAAGACTTACCAATTAGGATTGTAATTTTGTTTTTTATGACATTTGCTGCTAATATTTGAGATACAGTAGGGAGGCTAAGGTCTGGTACCTGCATTACCTAGTGGATGGTAATTCAATTCTGATTCACGAAACTTACCGTAAAATTCCTCATCAGATTTACTGTGCTAGAAAGCATAAATACAGGTTAGACAGGTGGGAGTAAACACCTTAAATATTTTTTTCCAAGCTTGTTTTCTTTGCATTTGTGCACAGGATACATCTATTGATAAAAGTCCACGTTAGCAAACCTATAGCTATACTTCCCTAGATAATAGCCCTTCAAGTCTGAATTACAGTTCTGACATGCAACTTAACATTATGTCCGGGGTCCCCTGATGCTTCCTCTGCATTGCTAACAACCCACACTTGAGGGGAGAAAGGAATTTTCTCACAAGAACCTCTGGGAGCTCCTGGGAAAAGACTGCAGATGTCTGTTCTGACTTACCAGAAGCTGTCTACAAACACAAACATTTCCAGCTACCCAAATACAAACGCTTCCAAAACTGTCTACAAAGAAAAACAGACAAACGTAGTTTTTCATGTGAGAAACTATTTTGTTCCTAGACTAAATTCCAGTTGTGTAGTTAAACCTGCATAACTGGAATTAAGCTCCTAAGTATATAAACACCCAAACAAACAGATTACTTACCAGCCATCATTAAACAAACAGTCTATGATGGTGCCCTGACCGTTATACACATCTCTCTCTCCTGAAAGGAAAAACTGAGAGGTTTATTTCTTCACTAAATACAGAAATTCACTGCTGACTTCAGAAGTGATTTCAGGATGGAAGTCTCATCTCCCCCATAAGCTACACTTTCTTCTCTACAGGCAGGAAGTAGGAGTCATCGTGGTCCTATTTAACCTTCAGCAGCAAACCTAAGCCTGTTTTTTGTACCTACAACTAAAGCAGAAATCTCATGGTTCCTTCTCAATACCAGGTTGTAAGAGAAATTTTTTAGGATTATTTTATTGTCTTCATCAATGAAACTATATTCATAATGTCTTCCATACAAAAAGCATATGACTTTGATCTCAAATGTTTTGCAGACAACCACTTTCCTCATCTGTATGTGTAAGTTATGTAAGAGAATAGACATTCTCTCTGTGATCTTTTCTGATGTTTCAAAGTCAAGCCATCTCCATTCCAGCCCACCAGATGGATATTTTCTGGGAGATATCCAGCTGTCAGCCACAACACTACAGCTTATTAAGCTGCCACAATCAGGAGATGGGAAGTTATAGCACAAACTCCTGTGACAGCTTTCCCCCCCACTCTTTCATATTTCATGCGCTGCTCCTTCACTTCTGATGCGCAGAATCATTTTTCACAATTGCATCCTTCACTGCTTCCAACAGTGCTCTGCTAAGATGATAGCAGTTGCTGATTCACCCTTTACTTCCCCAGCAAATAACATGAAACGCCGTAGGATGGAGAAATTTCAAGTCAGTATTGTATCTCAAGATACACAAAATTTGACACTGAAAAAGAGAATGAGAAGTTCTGAAAAGTGTGTATTTCAGTGCCGCTGAACAAAAATTCCATTTCCTGAAGAAATACTGTCAGCAAGTTTCCTTAGCTAGTCTGCTCCCAACACGAGTCAGCTCATTAAAAAGCAATTTGGTTTCAGCCTCCTCAGTAGTATGAACTCCACTGAACTCAGACACACATCTAGGTAAGCTGGCTCATGGAGCACATCTGTATTTTAAGTATAACAGTTCTCAGATCAAAATAAGTAATAGAAATTCACTAGACAGTGAATTTATCCCCTGGCATAGTGAAAAATTATTTATAAACAAAAAGCACTTAAGTACAAGATGAGTTATATGTACCATAGTTATCATGTCAACATATAGTAATCTCTTCAGCCTGAAGACATACCATACTTGAACAGTACAATATCCTGTAGCAGTAGTAGTTCCAGAAAGTTAATATTCAGAGATTTCCCACTTACAACGCACATACCTAAAAGTGAAAAAGATGTATGCAACGAAGAATAACTTATATGTAAAATAATAAACGGCATTTATAGAACTTCTTCCAACACATGCAATAAACTCTGTATAATTACGGATGTTCTGCCCCTACCATGATTTTTACAGTAGCTGTCTGAAGTCATCTTGCAGATGTACCTTTTAACTAACATTAGGAGCAACACAAAACCACTCTGGATAAAACGCATGAATCTTTATCTAATTTTAAACTAATTCAGCATGAATGTAAAGGCCCACGTGCCTAGTTTTCTAATAAATTAGATGAAATTTCCAACATCAGAAAAGGCCACATTCAACAGCTGAATGGCACAATGTCATTCAAAAGCAAATAACAAAAAAAAAACAAAGAACACAAAAAACCCTACACCCAAACGGGGACCCTAAAAGGGATTTTTAGTTCTTAAACTACAGTTAGTCAGGATGGTTATTCAGAACAGTAACAGCTACATTTACAAATGATGAAATGTTGTTGCATACATTAGAATGTAATGAGGGCAATGGATACTAGAGGTAGTTGAATGAACTCTACTTAATGCCAGTATTTTATTCCACCTAAGAGTGGAACAAATGAAAAGAGGATAAAATAGCTGACAAGAAAGTAGGTGCACAGAAAATGAAATTCAGAATCAGTCAGGTTGGAGCAGTTTTAAGTCTTAAGTATCACACACACTCCTCCAGCAGCATCAGCTGGAAATGAACATACGTACATGCAGCACTAGCTTATTTTGCTCTTACAAATTCAGTCAGTCGCACCAACTGATTTGTATTTTTAGTGATACTTGGTTTCATTTATTGTTCTCATTTCAGAGCATTCTAAGCTACTAATAAAGCATATATCTAGGTTATAAGGATTGTGTTATACATTGCACTAGCCAGTGGCTTTTCACAACAGCACCAGAAACAATTATTAACTGAAGATCACAAAGAAATCTGGATACAATATACGTGAAACTATCGGAGAAATAAGCAACAAAAAGCTATTTGTATTCAAACTCAAGTTGAAGAACATGAGAAATGAGATGAGGAGAGAACAGTCTTGACTCAGGAAAGCAGTCTAGATTTATGCATCATTTAAACTGCTCTCTAAATGTCACTGCTCTCCCACATGATTAGAAACTGCCCATAACAGGTTACTACATCTTTCCAACAAGTGAAAAATCCCGTATTCGCATATATTCACCGAACTTGATTGTTATTTCATATAGCACTTATACCAGAGGTATTCGTTTTAAATGAATATCGAAATCTCCCCCCCACCAAACTTAAAACTCTGCCCAAAGCATGCCAAAATTTACTCTATCATTTGTATGCAGTTATAAATTAAAGAAACAATCAGAATGCTTTTCAGTGCTTTCACTAACAAAACTATATTAAGTAGAAAATAATTTAAAATATCCAAAGGGTTAAGAATTTAGCTACCAGGAGATCTATCAAATAAAAATTCCCTTATGCGTTTACCACGATTTCTTCTATTTGTACATAAATATAACGATCATAAGAAATGGCTTTTACTCAGAGGTAAAAGAACAAAAATGGGAAATTAATACAACGTACATAAATTGCTTGTTTATACAGCCCCAGTGAAAGCAGTCTAGAAGAGAATGGTTACCTTCTATTGCATTCTATCTATTCTATCTATCAAGTTAAGTCATTCTGCTCAGTTTTAAGCATGAAAAGACCTTAAAACAATACCTAATTTAATACTACTTCAAGAACTTTAAACTTGTCAGCATAAGCATCAGTACTGTCTCAGAATCAGCACCAAGAACGCTATAACATTCAATTTCTCTTGCTTTTGAAACAATATGATTGGAATAAAACCCATGCTAATGCTCTTTGGTACATCACTCCCTACAAAAACTAAAACATAGCTGAATTTATTTTCAAGACCACATTTAAAAATAAAAGCTGAACATTCATTTTAAAAGGTTCTGATTCAAACTGCATGTGAAACTTCAGCTTAAGATAATATTTGGATTAATAAGATATGCATGACAGGTCTGATTTAAACACTGAAGCTTAAAATTCTCATCCTCCTACACAGAGATCATGGCATAGAAAGGCAGTGAATTATGCACCGCTCTACACACCACAGTTGCTTTACAAACCTGTGAGCAGTTCACAGTTGCATATATCTCAAGAGGGACAGTTTATGAAGGCGTCCCGAAAATGCTAAGAAATATCACTTTTGCTTTAATTTAAATACTTGTCTTCTTCCCTGTTCATAAGAGAAGGAACCAAGATCCACTGAACAAATGTCAAGAATTCATGAACACAAAAATGACAACTTCTAGACCTCTGTGGGGAAAAGGAAAGCTTAATCAGTGCAAGAAATAACAAGTACTAGAAAATCTAAAAGCCTTTTATCTGTGATAATACAAAAACTCTTCTCTGATCTATATTAATCTCTGGAATGGTAACACCTAATGTGCCATCTGGAACATAGCATCTAACATCAGCTTAAAGCTAAATACCCCTATCCTCCAGAACTGAATGCCTAGGCTATTGGATTCTCTGCACCATAAGTCCAGAATGCCAACACTCTGCTCCCCCTGTCCCTGCATTTCTGTTACCACGATTTTTGATTCTACTGTCACAGTTTCATTCAGCTGTTAACTTTTTCCCCTAAGTAGCATCTTTGTTCTACACAAATGTTAATTTCTTCTCATTATAAGTGTGTATAGAAAACGTTACTGTGGTGAAATACTGAGTTCCCGCATCTCACTTAATACAATACCATCTCTCACTAGAAGACACAAGGAATGGCATTTTCAGTCTCCGTAATAGAGAAGTGATTTAGATTACAAAACACCCAGACTCTGCTTTTCTTCAAAACTCATGTGCCAACTGCAATACACCTACTTCCTAGAGAAGATAATCATTTTGCTTCCCTCACCAAATAGATTAACGAAGAGTGCCGCAAGGCCCTGCGGGGGGAAGTTGATATTTACATCTCACCCTTGACAGTACTAGTTAAGGGTCACACAGCAGAAGTGATTTTCCAGGATTCACGCGCTTCCTCAAAGAGTTTCCTGAGCTGCTACACCAAACTTCCACTCTTTCCAATTCTTCATTACCACGAATTTAACACTAAGTTTGTAGCAGTTTTCATTTCATTTTTTAAGTATTACAACTAATGTGTAAAACTGAAGAATAACATATACAGAACAGGTAAAGAAATGCCATTATTATAAAAGATATATTACTTCCCTTGTGATTTTATTTTTAAACACAGCTGTTAGAAGTCCTTTAAAAAGGCCCACTGCTGCTGAAGGACACTCATCAGGACTACTTTTTTGTACATCAGTTTTGTGACTTCCATGGACCACTCCAACAGCGAAGCCTACTTCACTTTTAACTTCAGTTCGTATGTGAAAATACTAGTGCTGCACAATTTACATTTAAATAAGCTTACCGCTTCCCAAAGAACATTAGGAAGCCACAGCTAGAAGTGCCACCATCACCATTAGCATCGTTAGTTCTATGGTCACAAATATACAAATCCTCCTGTGTTTCTACACAGATGGAAAATCCTTTTGTAATCCAACACTAAACTTTACGAATGTCTACCCTCAAGGGACCTCCTAGCAGTACTACAGCTATCAACAACAGGAAAAAAAAAAGAACTTCAGAAGAAATGGTTCCAAAAGTCAATTCTAGCAGACCTTTCCCTCTCCCCAAACCAGTATTTTAAAATTACAAACAATTATTTATGTTTAACCTTTTTTTTTTTTTAATCTACTATGCTACATAAGCATAAGATCTCTCCATAGCATAGCTATTATTCTTGTTTTGATTCATTGAAATAAAGACACTTATCACAGTAAACAGTTCTTTCCAGTGAATAAAATCTGCAAACTGACCATCATTTTGTCCTGAGAACATTTCTCTGTGACGACAAGCAATGGTACCTAGTGGATAGCTTTCAAGAAAACCACGCTTCCGGAGCAGTGGCTCAGTGCATTTCCAGCAGTGCCTCCATACAGAAGAGCAACAACAAAAGCCACTTCCAGTTACGCATTTTCATTGTATTAGCAGCAATATTTTTTCCTCTCACTTTTTTCTCCCCTGAATTTCTCACATCCTCTGCTGATAACAAACAGTTCCAACGCATTCTTTGTAACTCCTACTCCATTGGCAGCCCATGAATCAACCAGCAAAGTAATTCCTCTTGCATGGAGGGCAGAGCTAGAGGCGATCCTGTGGCACAGGGCCAATATACAGCACATACACTTGCTCCCATGACACTAGGAATCAGCACAGTTATGCTGAACCTATTCTCAGAAAATAATTCTACCTCTTTCTCCATTTATGTATTTTTTTCTGGTAACGAGAAATCAAATGAGGCTCTGTGCTCAACACGCAGTAGACAGCCCTTAGTCATGAAGTTCACGTGACAAAGCAAAGTCTCCTCTGTTTCTCTGAGCTTACACATCTGCAGCCTCTCTTTATTACAGCCTTTATAAACCGGACCTTCAAGGTTTCGAATTCAAAATAACAGTTCATAATTAGGCCCTTCATCTCCCTTTTAATACCAATCGTAGCATGTGGTGAAACATATTGCTGGATGTTACATACCAGCCTTCGCAGTATGATTTCATACCAATTCTTTGTTGTACAAATATTTATTTAATTGCTGTACTTATACTACATACTCCGTTTTCCCGGAAAATGCACACACCAGCCTGAATTCAATGACTGTTCAGTAATTAAGTCAGTTACTGTCAGGACAGTAATCCAGTCCTGACTTTTCTGCTTGTTATTTGCAGAGAATAAGTTCTGTTCTCTGCATGTATGAAGAACATCACCACAAAAACAGCTTTGAGCTCCAGCAAATTACAGGAATTCCTGTACAATACATCAGGAGAGTCTGATACCCACACTTCACCTTTAAAAGAACAAAACAGAACCAAAAAAAGCCAAAAATCACACCAAAAAACATATCCATGTGTTGGTATGCTTAAACACACAATAACAATACATAACAAGTACAAACAGGGTGCAGTGAATAAACAAGTCAAGGTCCCTCCAGGGGGCAACTGACAACAAATAGGACAAAATACTGTGTTGAAGGATATACATAGGAACATTTAAAGTAAAGGTGGCTATTATATATGATGGCAGCTCAAGCCATGTTCCTTTTTTCATCATCTATAGTAACAGCCAGTGGAACTTGCACCTTGAAATATTTCTTCCTGTAACAAAAGGCCAATAGACCCAGAAGCCACAGCAGTGCTTGAGGTGCCAATTCTGTGGCATATCCCAGTTCACTGCAGGATAAACTCTGGCTGCAAGGCTGCTAAAAGAAACATTCTGCCTCTCCTACCTTTATTACTTTGTGCTTATAAGACTTAGAGTGAGATAAAGAAATGCCATGCAGTTCTATCATCTGGTTTAGCTGTTGAGATACAGTTTTTAAATTACAGCATAGGGGAAGGAAAAAAAAAAAAGTGCCTATGAATCACAGAAGAACACTGAAGTACTTCAAACAAAAAACTTCAGAAGT
>JANHGO010000001.1:90587149-90598539 GCA_024606505.1 Aquila spilogaster | reverse complement strand
TGGGCCTATTTTACTCCACAGCAACCTAAACGTAGTTTTGTACCTACAAGACAAGGCAAAAAGCAGACATCACACTGTTCCTTTCCTTCTCAAAGTTGTAACAGAGACAAGTTTATGTTAAGAGTATTTCATTGTTTTACCAGTGAAATTATATTCATAGTCACTTCCATATAAAATGCACATGACTTTGATCTCAAAACCATTTTACAGAAAGACTGGCTTTCCTTACCTGACTATGTGTCACTGTGCTTAATTGCCATATTAAGATAAACCCTGTTTTTATCCATTACCTTGCCTTTTTTTTTTTTTTTAAAGCATAACTGCAATCTTCAAGACATGGTAATCCTTTTCTATAAGCATGATCAAGCTCTTGCAGAACTCTCAGTTAAAACCAAATAAGCTATGGACTGGTAAGTAGGGTCAGGAAACTTGATAGTCATGGCTGCCTGTGGTAAGTAATTAAATTCTGATTCTTATGAATCACAAAGTGTGAATAAAGACATTAGGTAAATATTTTTAAGTAATTACTTGTTTCTTTCAGAATTTACATACTGATGATGCAAAAAGATCCCAAGGCTCAGATTAAACACCAAATATATTTAAATATTTTCACTACATAAAAAAAAAAGATAATAGATTACCGCTTTTCAGTTTTAGAAAAAGTTAATTTTCTGAGATTGTTTCTATCATGCTTTATCAGCAAATAAACAGAAAATATTAGGAGCAGTATTCTTAGCAGAGACATTTAGATCTGAAATTTGACCATGCTTCTGTTTCTAGAAGTCATTTATAGATTCTTTCTTGCTTTTATCTTGCAACTTCTTATTTGGAAATTCAGCAAGGTAATGTTTTCTGGGAAAGACTGTATCTGTTATTAGATAAGCTGGTATGGGATGGAAAAAACCAGACAACTTTTTTTGGCACATGAAGTCTCCTTCAGGAACTCAGGAAAGCTTGTGCTCCTGAAAACTTGTTTCCTCCATCATATCTGCTTGTCTAACAGAAGGCTACCTACTCCTATAGACCCTTAGACCACCCCCAATTTGCCATAAATTATGTAAGAAAACAGACACTCTTTCTGTGATCTTTTCTGATGTTTCAAAGCCAAGCCATCTCCATTCTAGCCCACCAGACATATTTTCTGTGAGATACCCAAATGTCAGCCACAACACCAAAGCTTATTAAATGAAGTTGCCACAACCAGGAGATAGGAAAGTTATAGCACAAACTCCAGTGACAGCTTTCCCCCCTTTCATATTTTACACGCTGCTCTTTCCCTTCTGATGCACAGCATAATTTTTCACTATCGCATCCTTTGTTGGTTCCAACAGTGCTCTGCTAAGATGACAGTGCTTGCTGACTCACCCTTCACTTCCTCAGCAAATGACATGAAATACTGTAGGATGCAGAGATTTACAGTCAGTATCATATCTCAGGATACATACAAATTGACACCAGGAATGGGAATTGGAAATTTCAAGAAGTCATGTATTTCAGTGCCACTGAACAGAAACTCCAGTTTTAAAAATACTCTGTCAGTAAACGCCCTTAGCTAGTCTTCTTCCAAAACCAGTCAACTCATTACAAGTCAAGTTGGTCTGGGGAGGTGTACGTCAGTGTGTTATCAACATTCTTCCCATACTGAACCCAAAACATAACACTATACACAGCTACAAGAAAGAAAATTAACCATATCCCAGGCAAAACCAGGACAGAGATTCTATTGAATTTGGGTCCAGGTCTAGGTAAACTAGCTTACAGAATATACCTGCATTTTAAATCATTAATAGTTCTCAGAGAGATCAAATTTAATATTAGAAATTCACTAGAAAGTGAGTATACAACAAGAGTAGGGGATAAAAAAAGCACATGCACATTTTAGCAGGAATGATTTTATGTCAGGTAGATTCTATGACATAGATTTGATTTCTGTCTAAATAAATCAAAGGAACAGATATATCTTGCCATAGATGATGTAAATTTGCATAACTTAATGGCTGACTACAGATACTGCAACATCTTGAGAAGGACTTTTGAAAACAAGTAGGAGATTCTATCTACTTAATAAACAGCACATAGGCTATACTTCCAAAAAGGCTACATTAGTAGCCTTACATATCAAAATAATTTTAATTCATCAGCTTCACAGGAATGGCACTAGTTACACTCAAGCACAAGTAATACAGCAAAGCTTAGCAAATACAGGCTTTAGCATAGTGAAGTGGTGTCCATTTTTGCTTTATCCAAGTATAGAGCAGCCTACAATTTCTCCTCACTCCTTCCCCCCAACACTCAAGTAGTATCTTGTCCCCTGACACAGGGAATAATTATTTATAAAAGAAAAGCATTTTAATATAAGATGAATTATATGGATGGTAGTTATACATGTAAAAGTATGGTAATCTCTTCAGCTAGAGGACAGGTTGTGATATAGTGCCCTGAATTGCACAGCGTCCTATATGCTGACAGGATGGTGGTAGTTCTAGAAAATTAATGTTTAGAGGTTTCCTCTTCCACAACTCATATCTGAAAGTGAAAAAGATATATGCACCAAAGAACAGCTTATAAGTGAAATAATGTTGTATTCATAGAGCATCTTCCAACTTATACAATAAATTCTGTATAAATGATTACAGACCCTCTGCATCCAACGTGATTATTATAGTAGTTGCCCAAACTCAGTCATCTTGCAGATGGGCCCTTTAAACAAAAATTAGAAGCAATACAAAACCCCACTGGATAAAATGCATGAATCTTTATCTAACTGATTCTAGTAAGCATATCAAGACATGAACTAATTTAGCATGAATGTCAAGGCTCATGTGCCTAGTTTTCTAATAAAGCCCATGCAATTTCCAATGTTAAAAAATCCAGCAACTGAATTGTACAATTTCATTTGGAAGCAAACCCCCAAAATAAAACCCCAAAAGCCCAAACCAAAACCACCCACAAATACCCCCTCCCCCAAATTTATTACTTTTATTTCTTATGCTACAGGGAAGCAGTCAGGATGCTTATCTAGAACAATAGCAGCTACATTTACAAATGACAGAAAAAGAATACGAGAATGTAATGAGGGCAATGAATACTGGAGGTATTGGGATGAACTCTGCTTCATGTCTGTAATTTATTCCACATATGAGTGGAACAAATGAGAAGAGGATAAAACAGTTGACAAGAAAGTGGATACATAGAAAATTAAATTCAGAATCAGTCAAGTTAGAGTAGTTATAAGACTTGTGTGTCATACTTGCTCTTCTAGCATCAACTACTTGAAATGCGTATGTATGCATGGGACTAGCTTATTTTGATATTACAAATTTAGTCGGTCTCACCAAGTGATATGGTATTTTTGAATAATACTCCATTTTATTTATTGCTCATGTCAGATCATTTTAAATTACTAATGAATTACTAGAATGCAAGAACAAATACTTAATTGTGTTATATTATGGGTTGTGTTAAATATTGTATTAGTCAATGGCTTTTTCCCAACAATTCCCAAAACAATTTTTTAACTAAAGACCACAAAGAAATGTGGATATAGGATTGGTAAATTTACTAGAGAAATAGGGCACAAAAAGCTATTTGTATTCCAAACTAAAGTTGAGGAACCTGAGAAATGGGATAAAAAGGAGAGGAGAGAAAGGTCCAGATTCAGGAAAGCATTTTTCAGTTTTACAGGCAGTGGATTAGTCTGAAGGAAAAAAACTAGCTTAATGATAAATGATACTTTATGAGAATATACATAATGTAACAGAAAGCGAGTATAACTTAAGGGGGGGAAACAGACATTTTATAAATATGATTTGAAACTGCCTATATAACAGGTTATTACATTTTTTGAAGACTGAAAAATCCCATCTTCACATGTATTCCCCAACTTGGTGATTATTTTGCACCGTACCAATATCATCAGAACTTGTTTAAAATGAATACTGAAACTTCTCCCCATCTTAAAACCGCTCATAAAGCATGCCTAGATTTATTATATCGTTTATACACAGTGAATTTCTCTAAAGAAAGAATAAAAGGAGTCAAAATGCTTTTCAGTATTTTGAATAACTAAACTTCATTAATGCAAAAATATTTTAAAAATCCAATGGGCTAAGAATTTAACTGAAGAAAAAAAAAAGCAAAAGCAAAATAAATATTCCCATTCATATTTGCTAAAATTTACTACAGTTTCTTTTATTTGCACATAAATGTAAGCATCATAAGAAATTGTCTTTACTCAGAGGTACAAGAATGAAAATGAGAGGTTGAAGCAGAGTATACAAATTGTTTATTTATACACCTCCAGTGGACAGTCTAAAAGAGGTTAATTTCTTGCTATTGCATTCTGTGATTTCACGAAGTCACTCTGCTCAGTTTTAAGCCCTAAAGATCTTGAAATAATACTGATTTTAATACTGTTGCAAGAACCTAAACTCCAAACTTGTCAGCATAAGCATCATCGCAGAGCAGTTAATAAAAAGCACTTTATTAAATTCCATATCTCTTGTTTTTGAGAAGATCAGAGTGGAATAAAACCAACATTAAAGATCTTCAGTACATCACTCCCTGCAAAAACTAAAACATACTTGGACTTACTTGAAAGTCCATATTTAAAAATAATAGCTGAATATTCTTTTATAAGGAAAGCCCAGCATTGATTCAAATCGCATGTGAGGCTTCAGCTCAAGATAATATTTGGATTAACAAAATGTGCGTGACAGGTCTGATTTAAACACTGCAGCTTAAAATTCTCATCCTCCTAACACAGAGATCATGGCACAGAAAGGCAGTGAATTATGCACCACTGTCTACATCATCATCACTCCATAAACCTGTGAGCAATCCACAACTGCATATATCTCAAGAGGGACAGTTTAAGGGCTTATGAAGGTCCCCCAAAATCCCAAGAAATCTCAAGGTTGCTCTGAGTTAATAATACTTGCCATCTTCCTTGTATACGAGAGAAGAAACAAAGACCCCTTGAATGAAATTAATGAAGAATGTCTAACAAACATGAGTGAAAAAATTCCAGACCTCTGTGAGGAGAGGGGAAGCCCACTCATCGTGTGAAATAGCAAGTATGTAAGACGTAGAAGCCTTTTATCTGTGACCTCATGGAAATTCTTTTCTGATCTACATTCATCTCCGGAAAGCCATCTAACACCTATTCAAAACTAAACACTCTTGCCCTCCAGAACTGAGGACCTAGGCTACTGGAGTCCATACCGTAAATCCCAGATGCCACTACTCTGCTCCCCATGTCCTTTCATTTCTGTCATGATGATATTTGTTTCTACCATCACGATTTAATTCAGCTGTTAATGTCTTTTCCTACATAGCATCTTTGTTCCCAGCACTTAACAATTTCTTGCCATGACAACTGTGTACAGGAAATGCTAGCACACAGTGAAACATGCAGTTCCTGAAACAGCAGCTCACTTAATATCTCACCATCGCTCACAAGACGACACAAAGAATGGTACTTTCAGCCTCTGTCAAGAGACAATCAATTCAGATTCCATGATACCCAGAAAACACCCAGACCCTGCTTTTCTTCAAAACTCATATGCCAACTGCAGTGTATCTACTTCCTGGGGTCTTTTTCCCCTAGAAGAGAGAATGATTTTCCTTCCCTCAACAGTGAGATAAGCACAGAGAGCTGCAAGCCCCTGCAGAGGGAAGCTGATACTTAGATCTCAGCCTTGACAGTACCAGTAAGGATCACACACCAGAAGCAATTTGCCAGGATTTATGCACTCCCCAGAACAGAAAGTTTCCTGAGCCGCTATGCCAAACTTCCACTCTTTCCCATTCTTCACTACCAAGAATTTAACACTGAAGTTTGCTGCAGAAGTTTTCTTTTCACATAGTTTATTATGAAGTTTTACAACTGACGTGTAAAACAAAAGAAAAACGTATTACCCTATTTTATATTGTAGGCATAAAAAAAGGAAACATATGTAAAGAAATCCCTTCATAAAAAAATATTACCTTTTCCCCTTTTGTAGTTTTATTTGTAAACACAGCTGGTAGAAGCCTTTGGAAAAGACCCACTGCTGCTGAAGGACACATCAGGACTACTTTTTGGTGCATCAGTTTGTTACTGCCATGGATTATCCAAATGACAGAGCCTATTTTACTTCTAACTTCAGTTTCTACTTAAAAATACTAGTACTCCATAATTTATATTCAAACAAACTTAGTTCTTCCAAAGACAATGTTAAGAAGCAGCAGCTGGAAGCGTCAACATCACCATTAGCATCATTAGTTCTGTGGCCAAAGATCTCCTATTAATCATTCTGTGTTCCTGTGTGGATTGAAGATCATTTTATAGTCATGCACTTCACTTGACAAGTACCTACACTCAAGAGATCTCCTGCCAGTACTACAGCTACCATCAACAACCAAATAAAATAAACTTCAGAAAAAAAGGGTTCAAAAAGTTAAGTCTTGAAGATTTTTTTTCCCTGCTAAAAAACGCCCTTTAAAATGACAAAGAATTATTCATGTTTTTAACCTTTTGTTAATCTACTGTGTTACAGATGCTAAAGATCTCTCGAGAGCAGAGCTACTATTCTTGTTTCATTTCATCTAAGAAATAGAGACAGTGTCATCTCAGTAGAGCTATTCTTTCCAAGAAAAAGAAAATCTGCAGACTAACCATCATTTTGTCTTGAAAACATTTCTCTATAAAGATAAGCACCAGTACCTAATGGATATCATTTAAGAAAACCACACTTCCTGAGCACAGGCTCAGTTTGTTTCCAGCAGTGCCTGCATATAGAAGAGCAACAACAAAAGCTGCTTCCAGTTACGCAGTTCAATTGTATTAACAGCAATATTTTTTCCTCTCACTTTTTTCTCCCCCAAATTTCCCACATCCTCCACTGATAACAAACAGTCCCAACACATTCTTTATAAATCCTTCTCTGCTGGCAACCCATGAATCATCTGGCAAGATAATTCCTCTTGCGTGCAGGGCACAGCTAAAGGTTGCCCTGTGGCACAGGGCCAATATAGCACATATTACTTGCTCTTGAGACACTAGGAGTCAGCATGGTTACACTGAACCCCTTCTCAGAAAAGAGCTCTACTCCTTTCTGCATTTTTTTTTTTCTTTTTTGGTAGCCAGAAATTGAACTAGGCTCTGTGCTTGACTCATAGCAGCAAGTTTGTGGTCATCAAGTTCATGTCAGAAAGGAAAGTCCTCTCTGCTCTTCTAAACTTGCACATTCGCAGCCTTTTTCTATTTAAAGCCTTTGCAGGCTGGATCTGCAGAGTTTCAAATTCAAAATGATAGAAGTTCACAAATATGCCTTTCAGCTTTCTTTTAATACTCAACACAGCATGTGGCCAGACATATTCCTGGGTGTTATATACCAGCATTTATAATAGGGTTCCATAGAAATTCTTTGTTGTACAAATATTTAATTGCTGTACTTACACTATATATGTCATTTTCCATGAAAAAACACACACACACACCAATCTGAGTTAAGCAATTGTTCTGTAATCTAGTCCTGACTTTCCTGCTTTTTACTTACAGAGGATAAGATCTGTTCTCTCCATGTATGAAAAAAAAAATTCTCACAAACGGCTTTGTGCTCCTGCAAATCACAGGAATTCCTGTACAATAGATCAGGAGAGTCTGACACCCACGATTGAAGTTTAAAAAAAAAAGAAAAAGCTTCACTACATGTTTGCACATTAAAATGAACAACACCACCACACTCAAAAAGAGAGAAAACAAGCTGCAGTAAATAATCAAGGTGAAGTCCCCAGGGGCTAACTGGCAGCAAAGCAGGACAACAGAAAATATTTCAGTGAAGGTTATGCACAGTAACATTTAAATTAAAGGTAGCTCAATTAGGTAGCTATATTAAATGCCAGCTCAAATCATGTTCCTATTCATCATCCATAGTAATAACCTGTGGAACTCCCACCCCAATATATGCCTTCTTGCAACAAAGTGTTAATAAACCTGGAAGCTATGGCAATGCTTCGGGTACCAATTCTCTGTGACAGATCCCAGTTCATTTCAGGTAGACGGATGCACTCTAGCCACAAAAGCATTAAAAGAAAAATTCTGCTTATACTACCTTTGCGATTACGCGCTTTTAAACTTTTGAGGCAGTAAAAGAAACACGTTACAGTCCTGTTACTTGGTTTAGCTATTGAGAAACTGTTTTTAAATTATAGCATTCTTGCTCCATCCTGGTCAGTGCTCTGCACGTAGAAGGGGTGGGGGAAAATCGGTAACTTTCCACACACCCCAAGACTGCCAGAGATATGACAAATTACTTACTTACGGGGAGTTTAGCTATAGAAGAGCAAAAATATTCCTCTCTGTGACTGATACTTTCACAAGGAACACGGATGGTGCCATTTCAAAACTCCTCCCTGGTCAATGCAGTCAGAAAGCCGCCTTTTGGCAGTAGTACGCACACTGCATTTAAGAGGAGGTGAAAGAAGTACGCCCAGCCAAGTGCAAATAAGTTGTCACACCAGGATGAGAACTCAATTCTAATGCCACTGGTAGCCCACTGGCATCCCGAGGAAGAAATAAGAAAGACTTAATTTTTCCACTCAGTTAGAATGCAGATCTTTAATATCAGAGTAGCTATCAGCATTATCTAAAAGCAGGGATATCCTTTAACCAAGAACAAAGGACTCGAGCTGAAGCTTTTGAAACATCCGAGACTTCATGCAACAGCTGCATGTGGGAACAACCAAACAAGGCAAGAAGTAGTGTATTAAAGACTCCAAGCTGTTCTAAGCTTCTCAGCATTCCTCTATTTAAAATTATTAATGACAATAAAAATGACAGAATTTTGTTCGACGAGAGGTTCCTTGCAACCAGGTATTGTTAGAAAATGAAAAAGGGTACGTGGATGGAAGAAGCTTGGCATTGTTTACAATACCTTCTGTTAAAAGGGAAAGTTAACTATATAACATCCAATGCATCTCTCTGTAAAACACCTAGGTATTTTCCCTGTTTTACTGAGGCAGAAGCTCCTCTTCACCTAACCACTGTATTGGTGCTTAGCATCTTCAGACATTAAGCTTGGTTATCTGACACACTGATCCTAGCAATGTACACAAACATATTTAATCTCATGCACTGGGGATAATTCCATAAAAATCAAAGCCTCTGCAGAAAAGAAAGAAAATATTTGTGACTTGCCTGTGACAATATAGTAAGCCTGGGGCAAAATGAAGAACATAGGTTCTCGTCTCCCATTCCGCATACCACAGGATTACTCAGCTTCCTTCCTCTGTTCACAGTTGGGGGTATCCCCCTAACGAACACATTTAAGTACTCCAACCACTGTACTATTTTAATACCTCTTCAAAGCTGAAGACCTAATCGAAACCATCCCCAAACCCCACGTGTCTCAGCCATACAATCCAGCTGGGCAGAGCTACTTTAAAAGCCAGGCTATTCAGAGACTTCTGATGTATAACTCCCATACTGTCTCTCATCCAGCATGTGATTTATCTCCTTAGAGGATTTAGAAACACTGTTAGCAACACAACAGGCCTTTCAGAGCTACAAGCATGTTCTTATTCTGAAGAAGAATTGGGTGCTGACTTAGGACAGAAGACGGACTACATATGAAATTATTTAAAGAGCCATGGTTGCTTAACCACCTTTCTTTTATAACCTCAGATCTTGTTAATACAATTTCACTTCAACCTCCCACTTCCGCAAACTCAAAACCAAACACCAAACAATGCAGTAATACCACTGTCATTGAAACAAACTGTGCAACTGCAGTTACTTTACTGCTAAGGGAACACAGGGTTTCCACAATGATTTCCATTCTAGGAACACCAATATACTGGCATAATTTCTGCCCTAACAATGTCTAAGCTGCTAATGGCTATTTTCTTCAAAGCCAGCAAAACAAGGGAAAAAGTATAAAAGGAGCAAGAAATTGATGTCGAAACTTCAGAATTTCTAGACCACAACAAAAAAGAAGGAAATTACAGTATCATTTTAATTACCTGTGATACACTTAATCAGAATAGCCCTTTCACCAAGACACCGCACGGGAAAATGGATTCAGCGAAATGCTGGATGGCAGCAATTTAGTAGGGAAAGTACAGTCTGAACAAAAATTATTCTTAACAGGGAAATCGTCAATAAGTATAATGAAAAATGTGCTGTTTAACAGGTATTTTCCAAACATGAATACAAATACCTCACACTTTTTGTAAAACAGATACTGCTTAAAACAATTAAGGGCAGCTCCTAGCTGTGTCAATGTGAATTAGAAGCAAACCCAGGTCACCGAAGTAACACCACTACAAAACCAGTGGCTTCGGGTCTACAAAAGAGAATCTAGTGTAAAAAAGGAACTTCACTGAAATTAAACTAAATAATAAATTTTTATTTTAATAGCTGGAAAAAAAGTGGTATTTACCTGGCTAAAAATGTCTTAACAAAATTAAGGGGAAAAAATGGAATTTAGTTTTATTGCAATACCCGGTACATCTACTGCAGATTAAGTGTACAATGCCACACCACGACAAAAATTAATACAATGAATTGTTGGTCTGTGTTTTCAACCTCAGCTTAAAAGTTTTGTTACTTCAATGCTGTTTCTTACATGAGAAAGATTCTCTCACTGAGCAGGCAAAGGAGAGGACATATTCTGAGGACCCACGATAAAAATACAGGAGTCTGTTTTCTTAGCAGATGGGTGTACCTCTGAAAAAAACTGACCCATTCTTTCCTTTTATTTAAAGAGCAGAATCTTTGTCTTTGTCAACTCCAAAACTGCAGAGAAATGCTTCACACCAGAAATCTACCTAAAGCTTGAAACCCCTATTTTCTCCATAGAAGATCAATTACTTGTTAAACAAGAGAAAATTATGCAATGAACTGAGACTCCATAAAATGCATTTTTCTGCAGATATTGAGGTACTTCCTGAGCTTATTAAAAAGTTTATTGCTGCCCAAATTTAAAATGCTCATGAGAGAACGGTGTTTCAAATGTACATAAATTAAATTTGACCATAATAGTTTATTTCATGAAGACAATTTAAAGCTAGGACTGTCCAAAGGAGATTTTCTATCACTTGACTAGACTTCCAGCAAAATGAATGCAATTCTGTGTTTTAAAGAAATCTGCTTTACTTTCCGACATGTTGCTCTACTTCAGTGTTAACGCTAAAGCTGCCTAAAGAATCAGAAAACTGAGAAGGGGAAAAAGCTAAAGACTGAACAACACTGATATGCAGCAGCATGTAAAACCACCTGTCATGGTTTAACCTCAGCCAGCAACTAAGCACCACGCAGCCGCTCACTCATTCCCCCCCCACCCAGTGGGATGGGGGAGAAAATCGGGAAAAGAAGTAAAACTCGTGGGTTGAGATAAGAACGGTTT
>JANHGO010000001.1:90539747-90587049 GCA_024606505.1 Aquila spilogaster | reverse complement strand
CTGGCAGCTTCAGAAAAATAGGAGTGAGCAGAGAAACAGCTCTTGGTAACTTGCCATTGCAAAGTGATGACTTCCCTATGCCTCAAGAACAGCAGCAACGGGACAAATTATTTGCAGGAATTTAGCCACAGTAAACAAAAATACTCCTTTCTGTGACTGATGTGTTTACAAGGAACGCTGACAGTATCATTTCAACATTCTGCACTGGTCAACTCAGTCAGAAAGACTCTTTTGGCTGTAGTATTTATTCTGTCTCCCTCATAAAAATGAATTAAGTATACCCAGTCAAATAGAAGTAACTGGGACGAGAACTCCATTTTAATGTCACCGGTAGCCCACTAGCATCATAACTGAGGAAGAAAGAAGCATTTCGTTTCCCCGCTCTGTTAGAATGCCTGGTCTTAATATCCAAGTAGCTACCAGCATTCTCCAAAAGCAGAGATCTCCTTCAACCAAGAACAAAGAACTCAAGTCGAAGCTTTCAGAAACATCTCTGCAGAAACAAAACAAGACAGAGATCAGTTTACTAAATGCTCCAAATTATTCTCAGCTTCTTGGCATTTTTGTTTAAAATTGTTAATATGACAATAAAAGTGACAGAGTTTAGTCAGATAAGAGAACTGCCTTGTAACCAAGTATTGCTAGAAAAGGAAAAAGGGTGCCCAGTTGGAAGAAGCTTGATTTTTTTTTTACATTATCTTCTACCAAAAGAAAATATTAAGTACATAACTTAAGCCTCACTACCATAGACACAGATTCCAGCAATGCACACAAACATTTTTCATCTTGTGCACTAGGAGTAATTCCATAAAAATCAAAGCCTCTGCAGAAAAGAAATAAAACATTTGTGACTTGCCTTTGATATCACAGTATGCTTGTGGCAGAATTAAGAACACAGGCTCATGTCTCCCACTTCACATACCACAGGATTACTCAGCTTCCTTCCTCTGTTTACAGCTAGGGGTATCCCCCTAAGAAACTCATATACGTATTCCAAACACTGCACTATTAAAATACCTCTTCAAAGCCCAAGACCAAATTGTAACCACCCCCCCAAAACATGTCTCAGCCATACAAACCAGCTGCGCCGAGCTACATTAGAAGCCAGGCCATTCAGAGACTTCTGATTTGCAACTCCTGCACTATATCGCTCATCCAACACACTATTCCAGTGACTGAGCTCCACAGAGGATTTAGAAAATTGGTTTGCATCACACAATGAGCCTCACAGATCTAGAAAGAAAAGTAAAGAATTCGGGTGCTGACTTCACAGCAGATAGACTTACATAAAACAAGTATTTTTAAAATACGTATTGCAGTGCGGGACGTAGAGAGGTACACAACAAATACAGGACATGATAACAAAAGAGAAAAGAATGAGACACCTCCAGATACCCCTGTTCTACTTATGGTATACATACTCCTGGCTAAAGCGCTAAACAACAATTTTGAGTCCCACTCAACAGAAGAGGTGCAAAATTAATACCTGCCCACCTTCAGGCATAATCCCATTACAACTAGTAAAACACCTCAGAGCCATAAATACAATCTATAGTCAACTACTATATGATTTATGTTAGTTCTCTGAACTACATTTCCTCTGCACTACATCTGCTGCTAGAGGTGAAGTTCTGTTTCACTATACGCGTTTTCTTGACAGCCTTATTGATGAGATCGCAGAATCATGGAATTGCAGGAGTTGGAAGGGACCTCAATAGATCATCAAATCCAACCTCCCTGCTAAAGCAGGAACCCTACAGCAGGTCACACAGGTAGGCGTCCAGATGGGTCAAGCGTATCTCCAGAGAAGGAGACTCCACAACCTCTCTGGGCAGCCTGTTCCAGTGCCCTGTCACCCTTACTGTAAAGAAAAAGTGACTGCTGAGTGACAATTCTGCTTCTGTTTATTATTGAGTTTGAAAAATCCGGAAAGAAAAATTATTTTCTTTCAGCTCTTTGCTAAAGTAAATAGTCTTAGAAGAAGGATTTCATGCAATGCGCACATTCTAACAGATTCCTAAACCCATTAGGTTCCTAGAGTGTCTTTTTTGTACTAAGACCATCTTTCTCGACTGCTTAAACCACCGTATTTGAAAAAATTAAACGACCATTAACTTACGCTCTTTTACAAATTAAGTGAGCATCAAACATCTGTTTTTTCCTCTTCCAGCGTATAACCTAAATAACCTAAATGTGCAGTAGGATCTGCTGATTTTCAGGAAAAAAAATCTCTACCAATCATTCCCAGATACCACATTTTGGAATTGCAGACTGTTTACAGTACTCTCTACAGTAGCAGCCAAGTAAGTCATCTCTAGCTGAGGAGATTCTTTAAAAGGAGAAAAGCTACAGGTATTAAAAGCTGATTTAAGTGATGTGGAAAGAATCCGGCACAAATTAACCTTGTTTCTCATGCATATGAAAAATTATAATACAAATAAGCACAGCGTATTTAAGGAGTAGAAAAAAGCCAATAAGCTCGAAGCTAAATATTACAAATCAGATAATATACAGTAGAACTACAAACGGTCAAGTTGAGCTAAAAACTGAACTTATTAAACAGCAAAAGGTACATCAGTTTTCAAATTAAAAGAAAACCACACTAGAATTAAAAAAGGAAAATCAAGAAGTAGCACCAGGCAGTGTGAGCAAATCAAATTCCATAACTACAATTCTCACTACATATCATTTAAAAAAAAAAAAGGGGGGGGGGGGGATATGGAGCAGAGAAAAGAAAGCCAAAGGGATATAGCTCTTGAGAAAGCTGAACACCAGACATTTCTTGTTTTCTGTTGTGAGGGTGCAGACACAGACACCAGCCCATCTCTAAACGGCAGCTCTGCAAAAAGCAGATCACGTTATCACTTTTTCTTTCGTAACGGCAATACAATCAGATTCATAGCTTCTATGAATAACATGAATGAAAAACAACATAAATGAAATCTAGGTAGTTAATTTTAACATCATAGTTAACTTCAGCTTCATAGAGTAAAATCTTAGTAAGTAAACTTAAGACTAACATGAAAGTATTGGAATCTGCCTAATAATGACTATCAAACTGTATAGAAAAATATGCATTTACTAAATAAATGTTTATCAGCTGGACTGACTTTTTTTCTTCAGCAGCAGAACTGATTGTCTAGTCAAAAGAAATACATTAGCTCTTAACTTCTGGACTTAAAGCATTTGCTATAGTGCCTTTTCAAAAATTATTAGTCAGCTGAAAAGAAATTAGAGAGATTAGCAGACTGGCTAATCAGGAGATAGTAGGTTTTACACATGAAGGAGAGTTCTTTGAGACTCAGGCACAAGGCTAATTTTATTTAATATTTTCACTGAACGCTACAGCAAAAACTGCATTACCACGAATTTACAAAGTCAGAACCCAGAACTGAGGCAAAGCCTCAGTGTGATACAGACAGAATTACACATGGAGGATGTGAGTAACAGAAACATAACCATATTAAACACCAGGCCATGCATTCAATTAGTAACAACCAGCACTTCCTCTAAGCTAGAAGTACATTAGTTCAAAAAATGCAGCAGCAAAAGGACCTAACCATATAATTAATAAGCAGGCTGAGTCTGAGACATAACTACTTAAAAAAAAAAAGAAATAAGCTTTTAGGATGCATTAGGAATGGAATTTCTGTTTTATCAGCAATACTGTAAGCATTTGCCATTCATATTCAAAAAAGGTTGTAATGAATGGCAAACCCATTGTAGGTAATAAGACTAAAGTAGCTGTATTTATTTAGCATCAGAAAACAAAAGGTAAACTTGGAGATAATTATTCCAAATGAATGCAACTGTGCATTAACATCAAAGGAAGGCAAAGAGCTATTTAAACCAAGGCAGTATTCACCAGACTTTAAAACCATGGCTGTTAGAAAATAAGATAGGCTCCAGAACTTGCAGTTTCATGTCCTCACTTACTAAACATTCTTAGCATACACAGATGAAGTTGCTAAAAGTCACAATCTGGGCACTGGATAACACCAAAAACATTCAACAACAGATCACCCTGTGACTCAGCATAATCCTCTCTTTCAGAAAAAGATAATTTAACTTCAGTGAACTTCCCTTTGGAAGACTGTATTTGAGCTTTGAGCTTTACTTCTTCTGAATTCTTTCAAGTGCTGCCTGACTGCAGTAATGCTTGCAGTGCCCTGAGGGTTACAACTGCTGTTATGTATTGGAGCAGATACTCTGCTACAAAGCTTGCATCATTTTTAACCGTGTAGCTTATGCAGATCCAATATTCAGTGGGACCCAGGGTAACAGTTTTAGCTAAATCCCAATTTCAGTTTGGTCTTGAGGTATATGAATGAGTATTGCCATGCTTTTAATAATTATAATATTGCGCTAACTACATACATCTGTATGAGCACAGGATCAATGTCACCTCCTCCCCCCAGTTTTCCTCACGCCCTCTGTGAAACCTACTCTCCATTCCTAATCACTTGAAATCAAAATTAATAAAAACTAAAAAGGACAAAAACAACCAAACCAAATCACTCAACAAAACCACCACAAACCTGAATACCTAAAAATGAATACTTATTCACTGCGATACTGTGATGTATATTCATAGTAAAAGATTTCAGCACCAAAAACTCCACATACATGTGAGAGTTTTGTCTTAAATCTTTCAATATTTAGCCTGAAGCAAGTTGTTATGCCCCAACTTACGAAACTCAAATAGGAGTTTATCAAGGACATGCTGACAGACCCAAACTGTATTCAACACAATCTCCAGAGGTCACGTATAACAAACATTTAGAAGCACAGAATCAAGGCCTTCACAGACTTTTCCATGACTAAGAACATGAGTAAGTAGGACATCATTTGTATCTCAGTTCAGAAGTTTAAACTGATGAGCTGCTCATTAAAAATCAAAATTGTCTGGTTTTTTTAATTAATCTCCCTTCGTCACATATCAACTATTGCTTCACTTCTTTTAAGACATCCCTTTCAAAGACTGAAAATGGTTCAGATTTAGTGTGTCTGTTCTCACTCTTCTAAACGGCCAGTTAAATTCTAAGATAGTTTTAACCGCTTAAATAACCAACATTAATCTTCATCCCCTCTAGAAAATAAAAGCAGATATAGCATGGATCAACAACTTTTACAGCACAGTAAAACAAAACAGAGCAGCAACAACAAAAGTCTTTTGAATTGAACAGTTTGTTTAGAAGATACAGAAGACATTTAAGAATTGTGAAATTAGAACTAAATTCAACAGAACGCTTCTCTCAATAAGTAAGACTACACTGTAGGAACCATCTTTGTGCTCCAGTACAAAGCAAAACAACACCAGAATTACTGAGACTAGACAGAGCGAGATCTACTCAGCTTCTCAGCAGAACAATGAATTAAGCTGGGCACATCAGTCATATTTTGGAATTTACTCCAAAAGGATTCAGTGGAAGTAGTCTGCTCTGCTGAATTACTCCTTCATTACAGACACAAAAGCCTTTTGTTTTTTTTTCTGAAAAGAGTTTATCTTGATGTCATGCTGCCGATTGCCTGTTAGCCTGCCTGATGTGTTCATGGATTATCTTCTACCCTCACAGTACTTGTCTCATCCTACCCAGCACAACTACATTACAGCCCGGGTTCCATTCTTCTTTTCAGGACATATAAATCCTACAATGGAATGTCCTCAACTCCTTAAATTTTAAGAGAGTCACCAACCTGCCAATGGTTGGGAAAGCAGGACACTGCCATACCTCCCAGCTGGGCCACATCATATCATCAGTGCAGCAGATCAACACAAAAAACGATGTCCCCAAAATCTCCTGAAAACATGCACCAGGGTTTAGGTTGGCATATACACTCCCTATCACCTTGTAGAGGAGCCATAATTCATCTTCCCATAAATGACAGCAGTTAGAAGCAGCTCTGAGGAGCTATATGATGACCATGAATGTGCTTTGGACCACAGGTCACATACTTCCTTCTTGAAATTTTAAAAGCTTACTGCTTTTGCATTGGGATGCCACAGTGGATGTCAATCTGGAGATATTAGGGCTGCTTTTCTCAGTTGTACTAAAGAGATTGGAAAAGGTGCTGGCAGATTTTTTCAGGCATCTTTAGAAGTGTCTAAGTAGGTAAAAGATGACTAAAATTATCTGAAGTAGCTTACAATAAATAAATAAAGAAATCAGATGCCTAATCCAATTGCAATCCATACAGCAGCAACCCACTGGCATCTTTAGTTGTCTAAATAGCTCAGATGCAACTGACATCATAAATTTCAACCTATAATCCTTAACATCTTAGGTAAAATGAAAGTTCTAAAGCAGAGAAAAGGAAAAAGAAAAAAAATACAAATTCATGTTTGATTCCTCCAAAACACCATCATCAACCCATTACTGTTACAGACCTTTCCGTATTTTTTTTTCCAAGTCCAGTGCATAAACTATTATTTCCTCAATAACTACTGTAATACAAGTAGCAACAGCCGGAATATACGCCTTAGAATCTCTACCCATTAAGGGAATATCGTTATATCAGGAGAATGTTTTTTTTTCCTCCCTTTTGCACTGATGTGGTATATCTATGCTAAGCCGTACACAATGCACAACAAAGAGACATGAAGCAAAGCCTGTCACAGAGCTAACTCAAAAGGTGAACAAAAGACATACAAGAACCAACTCCTTTCAACCCTTGCAGCCACCAACTGAAAAAAACACATTCAATAAAATCCATGCCAAAACATTCTCTTTTATTCAATGTAACATGCCTCACGTCCCAGGAAAGAAAAAAAAGGCTGTCACAAACTAGAAAGCCAAAGGTGAAACACAATTATTGGTTTTAAAGCACTTTCTGAATCTAGACATTTGCCAGCAGACAAAACAAAGCTAATTAAATTCCTTTTGTTAAGTTTTTAGCTTCTCTGTCCAAGTCTTTAGAGGTGTTGCTTCTGTACTTCCATCTTCCTGCCCTGCTGGCTGCCCAAAAGCAGGACACATTCATCATATGGGACCCTGACACCACATACAGGTGTGCTAAGCAGGACATGGCAAATCACACTGCGTTCACTATTGACCAAACTCTAAAATTACTCGAATGCATAAGCAGAAAAATCACTGGCAAACAACACGACTGTATCAAAAGTTCATGGAGTATCCCATAATTTCCATGAAGACCTGTGAGGCGTTCATCCCTCCCTTTTCCTTTATGCAATACCGTCATGCACACATACCTTTGGCTGAAGACCTGACAGCGTACCAAAGATATTTCAGTTTTCAAAATGCTTCTTTGAGTTTTCTTAAAAATAATAAGCACTGCATGTAAACCAAACTTATTAATACATGTGCAGTTGCGTCTAAGTCTCTCCAACATAAATTCCACTGGACGCACCTGCTTCTTACGGAGTCCATACACCAACTCAAAGACAGACTTACCCACGCTCTCAAGCTGTCCAAATAGATGAAGTAGAGATGAAGGGGAAAAGTACTACAACCTTTTCTCCAGATACCCCTCACAACGAACAACTGTGCAGCACAGATGCTCTGAAACTGAGTTAGAGCTTGATTGAAAAAAACATTGTAGGCGGGAGCTGAAGGGCCATGCAAATCTCCGGTTGAGCATCTTCAAATTTACTCCGAAGAACTTTCAACTCTCTTTCAGCCTACACACTACAGATAGGGACTTATGTAAAAGTGAGCACAGACAGCCTGCACTAAGATGGCAGACTTCATAACATTTTGCAGTGCTACTACCAAGACAAAATGTAAGGAGAAAAAGCATAACTACAAGTAACTACAATTTGGTTATATTTTCCAACACCAAAATAATTACTTGCTGCCATGAGGCTTTTATTTTAAAAATAAGGGGCTACAGATCTGGAATTCTGCAGACTAACAGTGCAGTCACTGCTCTTTCCAGCACAAGTATTTTCCAGTAAATAAATTCCTTCAAGTTAATACTCAAATGTATCAAAATACACTGAACATGATAACCCTTCCAGAAAATCCCAGAGGACAAGTGGGAACACCCAGTATGTGCAGCAAAAAAAAACCTGTGTTTGAACTATAATCACCTCAGTCAGATATTCAGCCACGTATCACCCTCTACTTTCAGATACAGACACCAGAGAAAAGGAATTACTAACACAACTGCTTAAACTCTAACTCTGGATTTTAAACTAAACACATACAGCAATAAAAGCTCTGCTTCTTCAATTTCCCTCCTAAAAATAGAAAGGCTAATGAAAGCTAGTTAACAGTTAGCAGTCACAAAAAAAAACCATAATTTTAGAGATAGAAAAAAAAAAGCACTACCAAATAAAGATAATATGTGTGAAAGCCTACGTTCACAATTCTTAAGATTAACTATATCTTGATGAGTAGCACTTATTCCAAGACTCTGCACAACTAAGTACACTCATCCAAGTTCTTCCTACGTACATAGAAACTAATCTAACATGCAGTATATTTTCAACTCTATTCAGAAGAGTAGAGACCATTTTCACTTTCCTTGAGACTTTTTTTTTACTACTTATTCTATTAAAAAACCCCACAAAGTCAGAACAATAAACAACACATACTGCTCTTCTCAGACCACGAGGGATAAACTAATTTTTTCACTCAGCTTATAAGGTGAGCCGCTGAAATCTGTGAAAAGTGGGGGCAGGAGAAGAGATGAAAAGGAAAAACCGTAGTCCTCATCTTCAAGAGGATTAGCAAAACTTGACACAAACACACGCACCTTTCAGAACTTCAGCCTTCTTTCGTGAAAGATTTGCTTGGATACTAACCTCTATTTCAAGCTGCAAGCAACACCCAGCCGTCAGATTCCATGGCAGCTTCATCTCCAGAAATTATGCCACATGGAAATTTTGACTGTCAGTATAGAGCTGGCAAGTTTGCAGTATTGTCAGGCCAAGGATCTTACTACAGATAGCCACCTCCCCTCAGGCCAAGGATCTTACCAGAGATAGCCACTTTCTTCCCCACTCCCACCCACAACGACCAAACCCCAAAACCAACATGAGAGGACCCCCATACTAGGTGAACATTCGTGGGATGAGTTTATCAAACACTTGCAAGCTGCTTTGTCTAGTATCACCTTCTAAAACAGGTTTCATTTTATGGAAGAAAAATGAACTGGCTAAAGGAGGGTGGAAAAAAAAGCCAACAAAACCAAGACAAGTAATTGCTTCACCAGACTACGTGGAACACTTTTTGTTACTCTCTCTACCTCACCCAATAGATAGCTCATGCTATTGCAGAGATAATTCATGCAAAGTTTAATGCAGCTGGAGTTTATAGGCTTTTTATCTCCCTCATATTGAATGCACTGCTGATTGTGATATTTTACGTATCCCGAAACAGTGATGGAAATAGTAAGCCTTCTGATCTTCTCCACGGGAGACTGCTCTTCGGGCTGATGCACAACTACCTCAGGAACACTCTAAGGAAGGAGCAGGGGAAAGGAATCCACTGCCGCATCCCTACAAAATGTTCTGTACTGTGGCCAACCCTATGTCAACACAGATTTATCCATCAGGAGAGGACTGCTACTTCATAAGGCTAAGGTTCTTTTAGCCGATATTCAGACTTCGGATAGAAGACTCATATACTGTGGTACCTACGTAGAAAAAGACTATTAGGATGCTTCTCAGTTGAAAGGGTATATGTACTCATCCCCTAATTTATACTGCAAGGACAATCTTTATTCTGACGTACCCGAGCCTGAAAACCATTTGGGCACAGTAAATTATTCAGAAACCTCCTTGTCACAGGGGTGATGTTATTTCAGAACAGGATAGCAATAATTGGGCAGTAAATGTCCAGAGCTTCCACATTCAAAGATAATTTCTTGAGTGAGAGCCTTGCAATTACTTCTTTCTGAAAAGCTGCCAAGTTATTCCCCAGGAACAGAGGCAGTAGAGAATCTATAGCTGTAACAAATCAAGGACCTCCTCGCTCGATTTCACTAAGGGTGCTGCGTGTCAAAATCCAACCCTTCCAAGCATCCCAAAGACATAGTGACTATTTCCTTCTAAAGGAAATAAATCATATTTGTCTCACCTAGTACGGTTGTTATTTTTTTCATGTTTTATTTTGTTTGGTTGGTTGTGGGTTTTTTTTGGTGAGTAAGCAGACAATCATGTCTGAAGCGATCTCAGAGAAAGAGTTTTTCCCCCATTTTCAATTTACATTTTAAGACAAAATGAACCGTGCAACTGCTCATGGCACAGATGCTGCTGCAACCAAATGAATTAGCTTTTCTCTCTTTATGCTTATAGGGGAGCAGAAGCGCTATTGACTGCTGCTGATGCAGTCAAACTTCTGGCAAGTAAAGCAGAGGACATAAAACTGAGGAGCTGAGATCCAGTGACACTTCTAGGTTCTGCTCCCATAGTGTGGTAGAACAAGTACAGACACAAACTTGCTAGGAAGTAACACCCAAATAAATTTGTTTTAACAGATATAGAGAAAATCCTGTGCTACATTTTGCCATGCTGCACTGCTCCATAGAAATAGCAATTTTCTTTACATCACCTAAAAACAGTTTAGTGATGGATGTCCACACTCCTACTATACAACCAAATACCACAGAAATGCAGACAAACACACGAGACACGCGAAGTACACTTCCTCCTCCACCAGAAATGATTGTGTGTATCAAGCCAGATCACTGTTATATGCCTATTCTTAAATATATACATATATATCTTTCCACACATGAACATACACACCAGAACTGGTGCAGACATACAGTTCTTCAGTGCGTATGACAGCATGCCTGCTTGTCTGCTTTTAGAAAAAACACAGTTCTAATTTCTCTCTACTGAGAGACCTCTGAATTTCATCTGTGGATAGCACAGGTACAAGTTTTATCATCAGTACAAACAGGGCACTATTTGGTAATCGATGTATTTGGTTCTAATCTAAACTAAGTTACTGCGATAGCTCTAAAGTGCCGCTACAATAGTTCTGCTTAAAATGCTGTGCCTAACTGAAATAAGCTGAAGCCTGCAGAGAAAGCTGGTAAAGAAAAACAGAATGAGAGTAAAGAACTACACACCCTTATGCCCTTTAAAATTCAGGGCAGGGAGTGGGATGAAGGGAGGGAAGTGGCAAGAAGGCACAGGAATGGGGGAAAGGGGGCAAAAGGAGTTGGGAAAGGAAGGGAAGGGAAGAGTGAGAGTGGATACATGACAAAGAATTTAAGAACAATAAGATCGCCAGAATAAACTTCAACAGCTGCATAATACTACAGTATTACAGTGACAAAAACTTCAGAAGGGGGGAAAATAAGATAAAAACCCTCCAATTCTCAACACCCCAGAATGCTGAAACAGAACACCAAAAGGACTAAGTATCATCACACTGAAAATCCCAAAGGCAGGGAAATGTATGCATTAATTCACTCCCATTTATACAAACAGAATAAGATATGACTGTTTACTTACGTGGGGTTTTTCTTGTACTGTTCCACATGCCCTGGAAGATCTCTGAAATAAGTTTTTCCTCAGTCATTTGTTTTTTGATGCATAGCATGCACTCACTATGACTCCTGTACATCAGGAATTTGGGGCCACTTACAGTTCCCTTGATTTGACTCGAGCACCATACTGTGAGGACAGGTCTAAAGCACTCCAAAAGAAGAGCTGCACCACATTACAAAAGGCTTGCTTAACTCTGAAGCATGTTCTTCACAGTGGATATATTTGCCCTTTTTCCACCACAATATACAAAGCAAGTACAACTGCATATTAAAAGGAAAGCAGAAGGACTAGAGAAGAACAGATAACCAGTGCCATATCACTACACCACAACGATTTTACAGCAGTATTCTAGGACTATTTTATAGATGCCTTTCTGTTCTGAACTCTGGCTATAGTAAAAGGAAACAGATTTCAGAGATAATAGAATGGCTTGGGTTGGAAAGGACCTTCAAGAAGATCTGGTTCCAATTCTCCTGCCATGGGCAGGGAAACCTCCCACAAGATCAAGCTGCCCAGGGCCCCATCTAACCTGGCCTGGAGCACCTCCAGCGGTGGGGCATCCAGTGCTTCTCTGCACAGTCTGTTGCAGTGCTTCACCACACTCTGAGTAAAGAATTTCCTCCTAACAACTAACCTAAATCACCACTCTCTTTGTTTAAAACCATTCTCCCTCGCCCTAGCGCTCTCAGTTGGTCTTCCTGTTCATAACCTCCCTTCAAGTACTGGAAGGCCACAATGAGGTTTCCCCAGAATCTTCTGCTCTCCAGGATGAACAAGTCCAACTCCCTCAGTCTTTCTCTGTAGAAGAGGAGCCCCCAACTCTCTGATCATCTTTGTGGCCCCCTGGAGATTACATCCATCCTCCTGCTTCATCGCCCTAGGCTACAAAAGTACCCCACACATTCCACAAGGGTGTGGAAAAATACACCTATTAGGCACTAGCTTGTCAGTAACTTGATTTGACATTTTTGGAAGCTTTTTTTACACAGTATTACATCACCCAGAGGAAAGCAATTAGCATTGAGCCACTGACTCCTTGGTAATGATCCATGATCTTACCAAGCAATAAATTCAAGGTGAGGGAATTTAGCTGACTTCTCAGTGAAAAGAAATCAACCCCCCAGAAGTCCATTAACACCACGAAACAGCCGATATACATTTCAGTGCGGGAACTGCTTAACATCCTCAAACCTCAAGCTCAATCACTGATGTTCATTCAGACGCATAATGTCAAGTTTTTCAGTCAAATATCCACCCCCAAGAACTGGAGTCAGGCAGATACTATGAGAAAAAGCGAACACACTAAACTTCAACCGTGCTACAGACTAAGTTTGGCCTTCTCATGGCTTTCTAGCCATCACTACCTCAACGGCACATGGTCTTTTAAACAAGAGCAGATCAAAAGTGTCAAAGTGTAAAGCTTTTTTTGCTCCCTTTGTGACCACATGGTCCATAGTAAACAGGATCAGAACAAAGAAGAGAAAATTCTCATTTCTGGCATGAAGAAAACCAAGCATGGACAATTTCAGCCACAGGAGAACTCGTTTCTGTAATATATAGTATAATGATCATATAATGATGCTTTGATTGCTGAAAAATTCAATGATACATGCATTTCTAAAGACACTGAAATTCCTAAATGATTACAGAAGCCTTTCATGTTTACTCAAATACTTAAAATACACTGAAATATAAAACATTTAACTAATTTACTGAGAGCTATTTACAATGCTCTTCTAACAAATTTGCTCAAGAAAGTATCACATTACATCCAATGCATATGATACTTTTTTAAATAAAACAGAAGTACTTGCTTGGCTATGTAAGAACAAAATCTCAAACGTAAACATATACTGTTTCTAGCATATCCTTAACTAATCCATATCCATAAAGAACACCTTTGTTAGACGCATGGCGGAAGGGAAATCTGAGCTAATAGATTGAATTTGCTCTATTTTCAATTTCCCTGAATACTTACAGCAAAACTTTCCTTTAAAGTCAATTTTCTAACTGTATAAACTGCCTGCTTCCGTAACACAGACGTGTAAGCATACTTATCACTCCTACATGCACATTTCATATTATGAAGGAATATTTTTGCACTGAAGGAACAGATATTAAACAGACAGGACCCCCAACTTTAACTCAGTAGTTGTAAATATCTTTCTAGGAAATAAGATATGCTTGAGAATTTGAGAACAGTTACACTTTAAGATGTTGAAAAAAATAGGTTAAAAAAATGCAAGTAAGTTGCTTGGTTACGTCCACTAGTTCTAAACCAGGCTTTGAGGAAAAAAAATTAAAATGAAGTGCTTTAGTGAAGGTTAAGAGGCAGCTGCTAAGCTATAATCATTGATTTTCCTTTATTTCTCAAGATTTAGTGCAATCTCACCAGTTAACTGATTTCTATTAATGTACAATTTTGGCAGCAAGTGAAAACGAGGCACAAACATTTTTTTGCTGTGGTATAAAGACAATTGCCTATAATAGGAACTATTCTAAAGCCTAAGTTATGAGGGAAAAAAACATGCAGAAAACTTGGAAAATGAAACAGGAGGACCTTGGTTTTGATTTTTCAAGGAGTTAAATACATCCACTTCAACTCAAGTTCTTCTATATCAGTAAGAGAGGCATATATTTGACAGAATACTTTCCAGGTAATGAATTACCTTTAGGTAATTAATAGGCATTATTAATTAGCTAATAATTTTTAATTTAATTTTAATTAATCAGGCAAAAATGGAGTTTTCTGTACTTGAAATAAAGGTAAGAAGTTTTCTTCCACTTATTTTTTCACCTGTAGAGAGTTTCTCTCATTTAGAACTACCCAGCAGCTATCAAAAAATACTACAACTGTTGCATATATAATTACTTTAAGTAGCTACAGCTAAAGGTAAACCTATGATATTTTCTTGAGCATCGATTTCTCTTTTATACGATTCAGGGTTTGCGCTTGTGTGATGGGCATACCTTATCATTCTCCTGACAAAAAGAATAGTCATCAATAAGAACAGAAAGACTTCAGCCTCCGAGCCATTCAAACTTTCCTGTGTTGCTGCATTAAGTGTAAGGAAATCTACATACTTCTAACATCCAGGCTGCCAAGAACCTGCTGTCAACTCCTGATGGCTGCAGTACCCAACCTGACAGCAGCACAGGCCAGTCTTCCTTGGGAGCTGAACTTGCATATACAAAGAACTTACAGAAGAAAGATATATTTGCAAGCTCTTGGGACAGTACTAGGGAGATCTAAACGATTGTGTCTACTTTACTGAAATCCTCACATAGTTGAAATCAGTTCTACAGGAAAAGGTTATCACATGTTGTATATTTCCCTATATTTAAAATGAGCAATAGCCAAGGCATCCTTCACCTTTTCAGGGAATACAATTGGTCTCACCAGCCTTACAAGTTTTCTAAAGAATCAGCTCTTAATGTAAGCATTTGCCTGATGGAAGGTAGAAGTAGCATATGATTGACAAAAGTAGGTTAAAAAAAAAGGAAAATTAGAAAACAGCAGATCACAACTTCCCTTGAAGGCACAGCAATGGGGAGAAGCTTGCTTCAATTAAATATATACATAAGAATAAGGGAAAAAGAAGAAAAGTGGGATGCTTTCAAAGAGATGGACTTTTGCAAAACCAAAGCCCTCACACTGGATTTTCAAGGCACAAAGAGCAGGTAAGGTTACAAATGGACTCCATGTTAGGCATACCTGCAACTTTCATGATCTTGACACTTTCCTTCCATTCTTTTAGAGACCCCTAAGATGTAAGAAACTTTCCTCCTTAGACTCTCAGCCACTTGAAAAAAAAAAGATTTCATTTCAATCTAAAGCCAAATGCAAGTAAGCAGTTTGAACTTCCCTTCTTGTTTCCAGATTATTAACAAATACTGAAAAAGACCAACAATAATTCTTAAGGTGTGCTCCACCTGCGCGTGCCCAGAAGAATAAAAACAAATTTCCCTCCACTATAGCTCCAATAATGGCATATGGTAAGAATATAAAGTTTGAAGCAAAAGAAAAATTGAATCACTCAAGTATATATTCATGAAAAAATTATTACATGATTTTGAAAAGAAACATGAATAAAGCATCATTACAAGTATTTCTGTGGTTAGGGCAGCGACACTGAGCAGTACTGCTCCATTAAAAAGAATGAGATAATAAATTGAGTTTCTAATTTAAGGCAATATTTCTGTACAAATCCTGCAGAGATGACAGTGAACAGAACTGAGAAAAGGAAGAATTTGAAGAGCTTTTTCGTTAAACAAAGAAGAGCACTTTTAAGACTACTTTGGTTTTTAAGAAAAAAGAAACCTAGCTTCAGAATCTTCAGCGCTCAAAAGAGTGAGGCTTTAAGAGCACTCTGGTACAGGCAGCATGCAGGCAGGTGATGTTCAAGCTTTCCCATTTATCCCGCTAATGCATTTCACACACTGCTCTGCAGCGTTACTAATATTCGAGCCGTGGGCCTCTTCAGCACAAATGGCAAACCACACCAAGCAGCGCAGTGGTTCTGTCATACAAATCAATGCCCACGAGGGAACTCAGAAGACTATCACTTCAGATTTGGCTTCAAATTCAACTTAAAATGCCTCTTCTGTGAAAGTCTTCATTTCCCACTTAACCCAGTGCAATTCAGTTTTAAAAGGGATACTTGCAGTACCAAGAAACACACAAAAAAAATTCACATAAAGCTTTTGTGAATTTTCATTCATAGTGAGCAAGTCTAGTAGAAGATTCAAAACTGAACAGCAAAAGACAAGTAGCTTGAAGCCTAAATAACCTAGAGCTGTAACTTGGTAACGCATGTTCCCATATCCAAGCAAAAGACAAGTAGCTCGAAACCTAAATAATCTAGAGCTGTAACTTGGTAACGCATGTTCCCGTATCCAAAATTACAGTATTAGAGGTGCTGTTCAAATCTGAAATATCCCATGAATTCCAGTAATTATAACTACCCAAAGGAGACTGCATCCACCTGCTGGTATCATCTGCTCAGTCTTTATAGCCTTACTTGTACACAGAATTGTATACAATATGCTTTCGCAGCTTATTCTCAAGCTTCTGGATTCTGTCTCCTACTAAAGAAAAACAATCTGCAAGGAGTGCTGCAGAGACTAGATACACAAGTTGTTACAGGGCTTCTGTCTCCTGCTTCCAACACTTCTCCATATCTGCATCAAGAGGAAGCAGTCCAACTCACTGCACATAACACCGGAACACTGCATCAGTGCATACCTTGAGATCTCATTGCATTAAAATCAATGCAATTCCAACATATAAGACAAGAAAATTTTCAAATCCACTTTAAAGTCTATACATTAAGATATTAAGCTGTGTCTGTAACTGCATTAAATTAAATCAGATAAAATCAAGTGCAGATGTTGAAACATTAGAATCAATTGTAAAAATAACAAGCAAATGACAAACCTCACTATAGATCAACATTACAGCACTTGCCTAAAAATACCATGTTCTACACAAAAAAGTTCAGAACGCTTGCTGCAAGACCCTTATTGCCTTCTATTGCTCTGGCAAGAAATGGTCAGATTATTCAGGTTGGAAATATTTGGGCAAATTTCTTTTCAGAAAGAGCAGTCAAGTATTGGAACAGGCTGCCCAGGGAGCTGGCGGAGTCACCATCCCTGTGAAGGTGTTCAGGAAACTCGTAGATGTGTTGCTTAGGGATGCGGTTAGTGGGCATTGTAGTGATGGGCTGATGGTTAAACTAGATGATCTTAGAGGTCTTTTCCAACCTTAACAATACTGTGGTTCTATAAGACACAAATGTACATATTTTCAGTACGGAACAAAAAGATTGCTGCCTCCCAAATCAGTCATCAGGCTCTCTCCTCTTAATATAAAATGAACTCATCTATTTTTTATCTTCTGCAGATCCACCACGCAGCGGTGTTACCTGACTTGTGCTATGCAGTATTTTTAAAGAGAACAAATCCTGCTCGGCATTACAACTTGATAGACTGAACCGGACAAACCTGCACGCTTATAGAAAAGCTAAGAATAGCATGCCTGTGCAACAGTCATACAATGGTGATATTTCAAACAGCATATGAGCCTCTGACTCCAGTTTTCTTGGACAGTGGTTTAAAGAACAGGTGCAGCCCAAGCATTAAGACAAAACTCAACTAGCAAACATTCTTGAAGACAGCACAACTCAAGCCAGTGAAACAATCTTGCTCATGACGATATGGAGAGAAAATCTTTCTGATGTAGTAACAGAAGCCACTGTACATTTTTCAGAACATGACACTACCCACTGTTCTGTATGCTTGGCTTTACTGGATGTATTTAAATTATACTTTATGAACGCTATCAACTTCTTGACGCCAACTATATCAAACTGAAGTAAGAACAGCATAACCTCTATTAGAAGTTTCTATGTACATGAAAATTTATAGTAACCAATCACCATCACCTAGGAAGGCTGACCAAAATAACAAAATTAGTGTTTCCTTCTATTAAAAAGTCATAACTACAGAAAACCCGATACAGCCAAGATAATTATAAACAACATCAGACAGACACGCATAAAATGCAAAAAGTGCAGCTAGAACATCCAGCGTGTCAAGCACAGTGAATGTGATACCAGCTGCACAGTACTTAAACGTAATTAAACTGCTCTTCTCATACAAATGCAAGTTAAATGACAGACAAGAAAGAAGGTTATTTTAGAATCTTTTTTGAAAGGGCAGCACAAACAGCATATCAGCACTGCCAAAAAATATTCTGGTTGTTTCTCATTGGGGAGCATCCACTTTTACTTTATCATTATAACCTGCGTGCACAAGTAGAGCAGCATCCAATTATTTTCACTTCACAGTAAAGATCCAATTGCTTTAAAAGTAAGGCTGAGTCCTAACTATCCCATATTTGGGGCAGTAACATGCTGCTCAAAGTTTAATTAATGCTCAAAATTCACTTCATAAACAAGTGTATTTCTGAATTGCAGTGTGATGAGTGACACCAGCTACTCTGAAATGGTTAACTAAAGTACTAGGAGCAGAATAGCCTTGACATTGCAAGACCCTTTTTACTGTGGCTTTTTGCCCAATTCCTGCAACACATTCAGCAGTCAAATCCAAGGTTTATTCTGCCATAAATGGATCACTTGCACAAGCTGGCAGCAAATCTGTCTAGTCTGGAATCAGAGCCTAGCATAACACAGAAGACTCAAAAGCCTTGGTTTCCCCTTCATCCCACATGGATTACTTGCACTCACGTTTGGAGAGATGGCAGGGATACATGTTGCAGTCATAAGCTGTGACAGTAGCTTTGATGGGCCACAGAAGCCATCTTTATGGTAGCCTGGATAATCACAACCGTAAAGCCACAACTCTTGGAACAGCTCACTGCCAAAGGGATGCATCCCATTTCTTGGATCATGAAACAAGCACTGAAGTACATACTGCTGTAGCTGTGCTGGTAATGGTATCAAGCCATCTCACTTAAAGCTGACTTTTACAAATCCAGGTATATCTCCAGACTCAAAATCATCACCTGAACTAACAGAAAAGTATGGTGGCTTCAAATTTTAGCAAAGTCAGTCATGGCTTTCTCTTATCCTGGCTGATATTCCAGGAACTAAATAGGAAGTCTGAATATTGTCACAAATAAAGTATCAACCTGGATGGCCCATGGTCATCCACACGCTGTATGCAGCACGCCTGGAATTCAATCTAACATCTTACTTAATGTTTTCTTAACTACAGCCATTGTCAGGAAGGTAGAATACTAAGAGGTACTATATAGGTCTTCAACAAGATCTAACTAGAAGAAAATTAGAGGGATAGGTCTACGAATCAAGTTCACTTTTTCCTCCTTACAGACAGGATATTTTTACCCATCATGCTGTCAGTCACAATAGCTTAGAAATTGGAAGGGACTGTATCTGCAACAGTTTCACTGAAGAAAACGTAGACATCATTTTAAGCCCCGTAATCTAAATCGTAACTAAAAATTGAAATATACTAATTCTGATAGAAGTGTGCACATTCACCTTTCCAGTTACTTCTTTTGGAAACAAAAAAAACTCTTACTATAAGCTGAAAGAAATCCATATTCTACAGACAAAAATACTTCACAAATTCCCATTAGAGAGCACAGTGGAGAAACAGAACAGATCTACTAATGAGGATCTAAAATTTAAACAAATATATCAACTTATTTTCAATCTTTAAATAAATAAATAAACAGAAGTCCTCTAACTTCACTTATGTAAGTAGTTCAAAGACAGTCAGAAATTACATGTTATGGTTTTAATTTCCTTCTTATGGATAATGAATGCATGCACACTCATGACATGAGCTTCTATGGTCTTTAATTACATCAGGGGCCAATTACAGATACACAAAGAGCAATTTGGCTAATTAAATACAGGTTTCAAGGACTGTTTTCAATGTCTAAGTGAAACCTGTCTGTCACAGAAGAAAAACATGCATCTCCCAGAGGTCCTGCATAACATACAGCTCTTTATGTCTGTCCTAGATCACCCTGAATACGTAAAAGGGCACTCAAGGCCTTTATCTGACACTTAAATCACTCAAGTATTCCTAGTGATCTCCATACATCTTCTGAAGTGAGTAATTATTTATCAATGTAAGAAACTGCCACTATATCTAAAAATGTGCAACACTGGAACTCAAACAATTCACCCCCCTAGTGACACAGATGATCTTGGACCCTTAAAAATCAGCAGGAGCCATAGATGAAGAGCAGGTATCACCATACAGGAGTTTAAAAGAAAAACACGACCATCCCTCTCTACTTCCCACCTCTTTTTGGTATAAAATAAAATACCATCAGAAGCATATCCCTGAAAACATTCATATTGCTATCCCAATGTATTCCCTATGTTCTCTGCTTTCAAAAAGTACATGAGAGTAACCTTTCATTTTCCAGAAATACCTGCACCTATTCATGTAACCAATTAAACAATAGCAAAGAGTCCACCCCTTAACTGCATGGTTCTCTTTCTCTATCCTGTAATATGATAACTGAAACAGAGCATATTGTATAAGAGCAAAGCCAATTCTACATAATCTCATTTTCCCAAGCCGCAAGTCTTCTGAAAAGGGATGAAGAACACCATAGTGGAAATTTAATTCTCAACAGGATTTAAGCAAAAAAAAACAAAATGCTCACCGTGTCTTGAGATTTATCTTTAACATCATAGACTGTGAGTTTTATTTTAGTCTCTTCATAGATGGGGTATTCCGGTGGGAATGTCACACCAGTCAGAAACAGTGGATCTCTTGTTCCCTGTGCAACACAAGTAAATATTCAGTAGGGTAACAGCTGTGCAACGTGTAGCACACCAGTATCGACGCATGTACAGAAACCATGGTCTCTTTAACAGAACTTAGCTGTTTACACCTCTCTGCTGTAAAAACTTCAGTGCTACGTGAAATGCTTAACAAACTGGACAACTTTAAAACTCTGTCATACTGGAAAAGAATTTAAGTGCTTCAGAAACAGCCTATAAACATACCATCAAACAGATCAGTCTGCAGGCATCAGTATCTGGGCTAGTGATCTGCAATAAAAAATGTCCTGCCTTCTCCTGCGATGCTTTTGTAAAGTATTTAGTTTCACATTACTTTAAATGAACTAAGAACTTACCCAAAAAAATACTGAGATGTATTAGATAAATCAAAATTAAAAGTCTATAGAAGTGCTACAGAAAATCTTCATATTACATTAAGGATACAGACTTTTCATATATATATATATATTTTTTTTTTTTTTTTTTTGCAGGGATTATAACGCCTCCCTTTAGACAGTAATGGAGTACGACAATGTTTCTGTGCTTTGTAATCCTTAACTCTTAATTACAACAATAATATCACAATTCCCAAATTTACCAGGTCAGTATCCTTAAGTCCTCTGTAAGATTTAGTATGAAAAATATAATTTCACTTGCTGAAAATAACTTTTCTTTGCCCTTAACACCTCCTCTCCCAAAGCTTAACTACGAAGGAAGCTGAGAGCCTAGGCAATTTCAGAGAATTATTCATGCCCTCAAACGTGTCCTGTATCAAGAAATTGCCTTAGGAAATGCACACTCCTATTAACAAAATAAAAATCTATTACGTGTTCTACACAATATTGTTCCAGATAGTCTGCAATGAAACATCCTGATCAGATACAAGACATTTGAAGTAAGCAGTTTCGGGATGGCTGGTAGTAGAAACCACAACAATTTAATTTAGTAGTTGGGTGAAACTGTAAGATCACAAAGAGCTCACGAAATATCCTCAGTGTATTTAACAACAGTCAAAACAAGCCTTTGGTAAAGTAAATTCAGGTGTGTATTTACAATAAGACTTCCCCGTTCTTAATGAATCTCTATAGTAAATAGCAAAGTTAATAAGTAAGCTATATACCTACATTGTCTGCTCAAACTTAAATAATTTTATATTTGATTTTTGTTCTTTCTGACACTAATGCTTACAGTGCAAAGTGAAAATGAGCAAAGCAGCCTCATACAACTTTTGCTCCAACACACGATGCAAGTTACTATTGTATATGAACTCACAGACATAACATACATACACTTATCCCTTATCATAGAAGTAGGCTAATTTTCACACTGCAAAAATATCAACTTTCCAATGGAAAAAAGAAATAGACCAAAAACCAGAAAATATAACTGGCTATATAACGTGCCTCTGTTCTTCTGCAATTCAAAAATACTTTCCAAACTCACTGTACTCATAGTTTACCTTTATTTTACACAGCTTTGCTCTTTCATGAGAGCAACTATTCACTGTTTCAGTCTAGACCAGCGTCTGAAGAACTGGAGTATTCTGTAAGTCTCTGCTTGGAAAAACAGAGCTTTCATGAAAAGGCAAGTTCATTACTAACTGTTTGTCCTGGTTAAATGCCAAGAAGTACAGAGCGCACTTAGGTATGCTTTGCTAACAGCCAGAGTGTGCTTCCTTACCTAAGTCTGTGCACTAACTTGTTTCATTTCTCACTTTAAGGAAAAAGAGCAATTAATTGATTAACACGTTAATTGAATAAGAAAGACACTCACCTCCACGATTTCAGTACTTGAATATCTCGTCAAAACGTGCTCTGCTGGATGGACCACTGAGACTTGGATAAATGTATTCAGCTTCCGATCACGGGTAGCAGCCACTAGATCCTTGCATGCTGGAGACAGTACAAAAGAAAAATAAAATGCTCAAATGAAAACTCTGGGAAAGCTCTGCCACAGGCACAGGACAAAGCAGACTACACTCCAGCTCCAGCTCAAATCTCCAGAGACAAGTCGATTTAACAGAGGAAGTCTCTTGGAAGTAACTTACAGAAATAGGAAGTCACATGCTTCAGAACTGAACTGAGATTTCGTTTCCACTAAAAATACTTGCAGCTTCTGCAAAGCTCTCTACCAGAGGCTCATCAGCTCCAGAATACAAATGTGCGCACGCATACCTTCACACTTGCACACATTGGGATAGTGGGTAATTTTACATAAGCATTCATTTAATTTGCCATGAAATCTCTCTTAGCAGCCTAACTTGATCATTTCTTTTCTGACAGTCTTCCAGTATATGACCACTTCAAAGACATTCTAAACCAGTTAAACACTAAACGTGATCAGATTGGTTTATACTGTCTGATATCACATTACAAACTTTTTAGTAGAGCTCATAATAATAATCTACATAATTAAAAGCACACAGCAACACAATTATTTTGTCATTGACTGGCACGTACGTGAGAAGAATAATTGACTTCTGGCTGTTTCAGATCATTATTAAAACTCACTTTGAAAAATACTAAACGAGGACTGAATTCCTTGATAATTCATTTTTAACCTGGGTTTATAGCAATACAGAAGACTGAGTTAATTTTTTAGACTAAAATACCTCAAGCTTTCTGACAAAGCAAAAAGCAACAAGAGAAAGAAGACAAGAAAAGGAATGGGAGAGCAATAAAATCACCATTAGCTGCACTGCAGAGAGGATGCGTACTGACATGGCACACACTGGCTCAAAGTCAAAAACCATCCACTTTACATTCAGTAGGGAACATGCAACAGTGAATACTGAGATAAGATCTATCCAGTGTTTTCTGAAGTTCATTGAGCAACACTGGAATCCTAGAATCCTGAAGCAGGAAAAGAAAAGCCTACCATTTTAGAGGGGCTAACTGTGAAGAAAGAGCTGGAGACATTTCATGGAAGTCACTGCCAACCAGGGGCTTCCTCAAGTGCAGCTGACCTTTACCTTTTTAAAGGTGAGTCAGATTATCCTCTCAGTAAGCAAACCTGGTCTTATGAGAAAGCAGGGAAAGCTCCGATGGACACAAAAGGCCAACTCAGCTTGGTTTATACTGTTTCTCCTCTGGGCTTGCACCTGCCACTTGAGAATTAAAGAAAAAAACAAACCAAAACAAACCAAAAACAGTAACGAATCATATCACAGAATCATAGGGGTTGGAAGGGACCTCCAGAGATCATCTAGTCCAACCCCCCTGCCAAAGCAGGCTCTTGAATATATCCAGACAAGGAGACTCCACAACCTCTCTGGGCAGCCTGTTCCAGTGCTCCGTCACCTGCGCTGTTAAGAAGCTCCCACGCACATTTGTGCAGAACTTCCTATGTATCAGTTTGTGGCCGTTTCCCCTCATCCTATCACCATGCACCACTGAGAAGAGTCCATCTGCATCCCTTTGCCTCGCACATCTTAGATATTTGTACACATAGATCAGATCCCCTCTGAGTCTTCTTTTTTCAGGGCTGAACAGACCCAGGTCTCTCATCCTCTCCTCATAAGAGAGATGCTCCAGGACCTTTATCATCTTTGTAGCCCTCCACTGCACTCTGTCAAGGAGATCCCTGTCTTTTCTGTACCAGGGAGCCCAAAACTAGATACAATACTCCAGGTGAGGCCTCACCAGGGCAGAGTAGAGGGGAAGGATCACCTCTCTTGACCTGCTGGCCACGCTCTTTTTGATGCATTCCAGGATGACATTGGTCTTCTTGGCCACCAGGGCTGGCCACATTATTGAAGTTACTCCAAAAACCTGATAGCGTCTGAAGAATTATTTTATAGGATTTACAGAAAAGCATTTAACTAAGCACAGCAGGTTGGGCAGACAAGTCTATTTGGACTATATCATCTCTGCAGTTGGTCACAAAACTCTGAAACAAAAAAAGTAACAGCAACCACAGCTGACATAAGGAAGCGATATCAGGTCATTAGAAATTCCAGATACAGCCATTTTCACCTGAAATCCTAATCTTACACCACCACCATCCAATCCTTAAATGCCTGTTCTACTCTATGATTCCATTTTTAGAATACAGCACACTTAAAAATGCTGTTTCAAAGGAATGACGCATGTAGATGTTCTCTTTCAGAATCTGGAAAACTAACCGTCAGAGTCTAATTTTTCACAACCATCACAAAGGAAGGGTGGCCAGCTCACAATTCGATGGACCTCCAAAGATGACAGGAAAAGAAACAAACTCTGGAAAAATAAACTGATAATAAAAAAAACCACAAAATTAAATTAAAATACACAGCTTCTGGCAAGAATCCTACAGATAAACTCTTGTAAAAAGTACTAACCTATTCAGAATGTAGGTAAATCCCTCAATTAGTAACAGCTTGATATACATATAGGACATCTCAAATACATTAACTGGATACGACAAATTCTTTGGTCAGCCAACATCACAGATTTTTAACCTATTGATAAATCTCAAACAACAGGAAGAAGAGTGCGCTAAGTGGTCACTGCCTTGGTGAGCACAGGAGACCATTGATATTTTAGTTCTAAAGAAACCCAAGCAGTAGAACCTTCTCTTGTAAAAAGGAGCCTAGCAAGATGATCTTGAGTTTTTCTGGGTGGAGTTGACTGAAAATACTTGATCTGTATAACTCCAATTTGGAAAGATCAGCACAAAGTTTCAGAAGATTCTGGGAGCCCCTAGAGCAGAAGGATCAAAGAAACAGAACGAAAAGCTCATCTATCTGATGACAAAGTTAGTGTTTACTGTGACACTGAGTCACTGCCGTTCACAACTATCCCTCAGTCAGAAAAGACACCGAATAAGACTATCACTCACAGAGAAGAGTCGCAGTGACCTGGAATTTGTCAGTCCGGGCCAGAGCACATCATCATGCCTCTTAAAAATGGCTCAAGTAACAAATTTTTATTTTATTTTTTTTTTAAAGTAACTTTTCACAAAAGAATGGGACAAGTTTTTTTATATCCTATCCACAGCCCAATACTGAATTACTGTCCTTTCAACTATCAAAATCTCTGACAGTATTCAGACTTCCCAGAGAAAGAGGCCACACTCTTTGGATAAGGTGAAACATTACACAGACGTCCAATGAAGTACAGGATGTATACTCTACATTTAAATAGATCTGTTGAGCATCGTTAACATGTCAATCAAAAACTGATGAAAATGCAAACGTGAAATGAATAAGACTGTTCTCCTAAGACAGTGAAAGTGGTTAACATTACATGAATATACTTCACAACCTACCATCCAAGCAGACTGCATATATAGTATTGAGAAATAGTGTGGCCTATGTTGGAATTAATTTTGCAAAAACTCTACATAAAATTCAGTGAACTGAAGTGACAGCACATGTTTACATGCCTAAAGCACATGAATCTACTCATTGTGACTGCTGACTCAGTGTGTAAATGCCTGAATCATCCACTGCCCTGGTGATCCCAACTCCGCTAAGCCTACAAGTGTACAATGAATGTTTAAGGAAGAACTGCACTGGGAATAATTTACGCTTTTAGATCAACAAAGAAATACTTAAGATGGCAAGAAGAAACCATTCCTCCACATAGTAAGCAAAGAAAAAGAAAGAAAGAAAGAAAGACAAAGGAACCACAACCTGGGGAGCAAGATAAAAAAAGCCGAAGCAAAGAAATGCTGTAGAATACATTTTCAAATATGCAGTTATGTATTCTGCAAAGTGTTGTGGCCTACGTATAAACTGTCTTACCATTTAAAATGCCTTAAATCGGGAAGTACCTTAATAGTTATTTATTTTCTAAAGAATAAAAGCAAAGAATTGTTTCATTCTCATTGCTGAAGCTGTTCTACAGTTAACACTACAATATAATCCATGAATCACAGTAAATAAATACTTCTTTTCTAGTTGTGCCTATACATTGCCCTACACACTCCAGTACCACAACTATGCATATAAGTTCTGTGTGCAGTAAGCATAAGCTGTGTAAGTAGACACTTGATTCTTGAGTTCTGCCATGTGCAACATTTCAGTGCTCTGTGCACTGCACAAACATGCTGGCTGTGATGTTCACCCTTCTGTGTGCACAAGCACACAAAGACAGCAGAAGAGAATGACTGGCTACAGCTTGCTCATAACTAGGCTATGCTATAAAACAGCAGCAACTTGATTCATGATTTCAGTAACAGTCACAGAAGTAAAAAAAAATAGCGTGGAAATTCTTCATCTACAGTTCTGACCAGCTGCTCAACTCTGCCCCAAGCACTAAACCCAATGGATCTGGAAGGAATTAATCTGGTAGAGGAATGGGGAAAACGGAATACCTCCCTGAACTGAAAAAGCTCCAGCAGCTGGAACAAACTAGGTGGGCAGAAAGAACGAAAGACATTCTCAACTCAAAGTTGACAAAGTTGTATAGTCCTTGGCTTCCTTCTTATACCAAAAACTGGGAAATGGCACTGATGTCCCCGTGTCTGTCCATTTTTGTTAGTAGAGAAAATAACAGAACATTGGTGAACATCTTATCAGTCTAGAGATTCACACAGTTTGCGTATTAGCCTACACGGTAATTTCTGAGGTAACTTTTTCTCCAGCCAGTGACAGAAACAACACAATTCCTCATAACTTCTTAACTTCCCATTTTCCAAACCTAGACAGATTCCAAGGGGCCAGCAAGGGACAGGAATTAAACTAAACAATATCCCTGTTTTCTACAGAGAATGCAATTTTGTAAGCACTCCCAACAGAAGTATCTGAAGAAGAGGGGCATGGAAGAAGATCATCTCTCACATATGCATATATTTACGTGAACATACTGTTCAATTTTTTTTCCTTTTCACTGGCATTAGAGCAGCATCCTTATCCCAAAGCAACATAGTTTATAAACAATAATGCACAGTCTGTCTTGACAGACTAACTGAGGTACAGATATTCCTTAGTAGGCAAAAGGACATTAAATAATAGAACACTACATTCAGACCCGTGCTATATGCAGAACACTAAACAAGTACTTTTTTATTACTAACCTCTACCCAGGGGAGTGGTGTAAGGGAAGAAAGCACACAAAGCCACTGCCTCTGCCTCCACTGGACACTGCTAACCAAAGACTGCTGAAAAGATGACCTTGAGCCAGGAACACAAAGACTTAGGAATAATCCAACTGTGGAACACACAGGAAAACTTTGGGCACATGCTTGACTTAGGAGTGTAAAGGCAACTGAAAGAGAGAACAGGACAGATGTGTCCTCTGGGTGGCAAAACATGCCTGAAAGCAACCAAGGAAAAGTGGTAGAAGACTGGTATTAGCCCAGAATGGTGTTAATGACAAGCTTCCCAGCTAGAGTCTTCATAATAAATACTAACTGGTTCTTTTCATAAATACTGCTAACCGGTTATCCCATTCATGGGTCAGCACGCAGCGCTTCTGCGTGCTGGTGAGTGAAGAACATCGCTACCTAGGGATTAGAAAGAACAGACTCCTATACTGGAAAGAAGTTCCTTCCACAGCAGTTTCCAGTCGTGAACTCTCAGTAAAATCCACAGTGCAACACTGAGTACTGAGAAAAGAATGTGTATAGAACAGAAGACTGCATTTGGATCGTGTATACAAGTAAGTCAAGCTCCACTGATTTTTACCTAAGAAAAGCTAAGATCACAGCTCCCATCTCTGGGGATGAGAGATCTGTATGAAAATAAAATGTCTCTCTTCTCTGGAATGTACAGCATGTTGCTAAAGTAACCTAGTTGTATCACAGGGAAATGCACGTACATAATACAGTTAAGTGTTCCTCAGGGATGCTTGTAATTAACAATGGGAAGAATTTATTTTTTTTAACCAACCATCCAAGGAAAATGAGATGATGAGGAAGTTGTATCAGACAAAACAAAGATCTCTAGCACATTTCCACAAACACAGGTTTGAATTAAAAAAAAAAAAATCAATGGCAGTGATACTCACTGCAATTAATGTATCAGTATCCTGAGCAAGAAAATATACATCATTACCCACCTAATTTGCAGATAAAATAATACAATTATTTAAAAAACACAGAGAGGACAGAAGCACAGTCTGCTGTTAGAAAATGCTGTATAGTATTGGAGATTAGGGATAAGTGATCATGCCTGGGAGTTGAGATCCAAGCCGTACTCAAATTCATTTGTACAGGAAACGTTAGATCTGGTTGGAATTACCACCATGAACATAGGAAGTGTTGAATTTCAAAACAAGCTCTGCCAAGTCCAGGTTTTGGAGCATTCGAGAAATTTCAGTTTCTTGCATGCTTTGTGTTTTACCCAAAGCCTAACGCTGGAATAGAGCATTAAGTATAAGACTTTTAAACAGTATTCTTCCTTTTCCAATAAAGTAAAATAAACACAAGATTTAAAGCGTAACTTTGCACTGTCATTTCCAGGAGCAATAATAGGCATTTCCTGAGTGCGGGTTTCAATTTTTTGAATACGTGAGAGCAGATCTTTTTCATACTGCTTCCTTGCCATTCAGCCTCGACAACTCCAGTTATTTTTAGAGCTTAAGTATGATAGATGCAAGAGTCAGGAAACTGAGTGGATCAACATACAGCTCACAGGCATTGTATTTTCGCTGCTGAAATGAATGCAATGCTACTTGTGTTAACCCTCACACTGTGCAACTGACATTTGAGCAGTGCAGTTAACCCATGACTAACTTGTTAAACGATCTGCTCCTGCACGCTCATCACTAATGATCATCACGCTATAGCTTTATTTACAATGGTGCGTAACTGATGTCTGCCACCTCTGTGTTCTCTTAACTTAAGCTACACAGTGGCATCAAGGTCACAGAAGTATGTTTCAGCTGTTAAGTCATGAAACAAACAAGATGCTATGGAACAGTAGGTTAAAAATTCTTCAGCTTTCGAAACTCAGAATATTTCTATCATACAGTACCGCATTCAGTTATAAAAATGTAATTCTTTCCAAAAAGTTTACATTTCGTTATGGAGCACACTGTGCATAATAGTACAGAGAACTCTGTTCTTCTCATATTTCTTAGTAGTTGCAGATGATTTTAGATTTTCAGTTATTGCCTTTACCTTATGTCCAAAATTATTCTGATCATGACACAACCTATAAATGGTATTTACGCTTTGCCCTGAAGGTGTCTTCATTCTCTGGAGAGAGCAATGAGGAAAAGAAAGAAGAAAAAAAATGCCCAGCAGCCTAAAAAAACTGCTATACATAACACATTCCAAAATATATTCATATCAAAGTACGCTTTGATATGAATCTGCTGCTGTTCTAAGGATGTAATTTATTTCGGCATTGTTGGCATTTTAGAATGCCACAGAAAGGTTTAAATGTCCTGGAAACAGAGCTAAATATCACTTCTCCCTTCACCTTTTCCCAATATTGTCATAACAAGTTTCTAATAAGGAAGAAAACTCACTAATTCCCAATTTCCCGCTATCCTATAAACAGCAGCTACAGATTTAAGCTCCAGTTGAAGAATTAGTCGAGTAGTAAACAGTATGGAGACTTCCTTTTTTCTTCTAACAATGCATTCCTTTATACTATAAAGTCACAGCAAGTATATAGAACCTAACAGATTCTATAAATCAAATACATACTGCTCATTTCCAACTTCTTCCATCTTCGCAGAAATAAATTTACAAAAAATATCAGCCCTCTATTATATATATTATATTATAATATTCCCTCTAATCGGAGCACTAGAAAACAAAATACTTAACCACTAAAATACTCTAATAGTTTATGAAAAACATTGGTCTTGTAAACCAAAAACTGAAGACTACACCCTTCTTAGAGTACACCACATTCAGAGAAAGAGGACTTAAACCTCCCTCTCCAGCTCCCAAAGCTGGTGTTTTCAAATAAACTACTCTCTGCCACCCTTAAACCGCCCGAATAGCGCCCCGAGATAACCCTCGCACAAGCTCTAACACAACAAACAAAACCAACAATAAACCCCACCCCGCCACTAAAAACAACCCAACCCCACACGAGTAAAACAATGCAACTCCACTAAAATCCAAACGTACAAAAGACACCCCCACACCATCAACAGTAACCACCCCTATCTTCCAAAACTCAACAAACCCCCCTAAAACCACTCCCACAAAAACCACTAAAGCAAAACCCAATCCATACCCCACTACCCGCCAATTATCCCATGCCTCAGGATAAGGATCCGCTGCCAAAGACACAGAATAAACAAAAACTACCAGTATACCCCCTAAATAAATCATAAATAACCCCAAAGAAATAAAAGAAACACCTAAACTTATCAACCACCCACACCCCACCACAGACGCTAACACCAATCCCACTACCCCATAATACGGAGAAGGATTAGAAGCTACAGCCAAAATCCCCAACACAAAACACACTCCAAGAAAGATCACAAAATAAGTCATTATTCCCGCTTGGTTAGACCCCAAGGACTACGGCTTGAAAAGCCATTGTTGTTCTCAACTACGGGAACAATTAATTTTTTTAATATAACTCCCCTACCTAGTGTACCCCCCCTTTCCCCCCCAGGGGGGGTACACTATGCATAATCGTGCATACATTTATATTCCACATATATTATGGTACCGGTACTATATACTATATATGTACTAAACCCATTATATGTATACGGACATACATCTATTGCCCTCATTTCTCCCAATGTACATAACCATGTCATGGTCCACAACATTACTCCATCCTACCCATACCCTCTCACACTCACCCAACAAGTCCCCTAATCTATTAATGGTCACAGGACATAACTACTAATTCCCCTATACAAGCTGGAAGTACTCACAAGCCACCTAACTATGAATGGTTACAGGACATAACTATTAAATACATGTTCCTTCCACATTTGGTTATGCTAGACGTACCAGATGGATTTATTGATCGTACACCTCACGAGAAACCACCATCCCCTGTCTGTAATGCACTATATGACTAGCTTCAGGCCCATTCTTTCCCCCTAAACCCCTCGCCCTCCTTGCTCTTTTGCGCCTCTGGTTCCTCGGTCAGGGCCATCACCCGCTTAACTCCTGAACTCCTCACTTTTCACGAAGTCATCTGTGGATTATCCTACCCCTATTTAGTCCGTGATCGCGGCATCTTCCCTTTCTATTTGCTATTGGTTCTCTCTCTTTTTGGGGCTTCTTCACAGGTGGCCCTTCACAGTGCCGTCGCCAGAGTGCTACTCAAGTGAAGCCTGGACTACTCCTGCGTTGCGTCCTATCCTAGATCTCCCGTGTCCCTCGATGAGACGGTTTGCGTGTATTTGGTATCATCTTGACACTGATGCACTTTGGATCGCATTTGGTTATGGTTCATCCCCCCCCCCGAATATGGTGCTAATTAGTGAATGCTCGTCGGACATATTTTTACCATTTTTCAATTCCTCTATTTTCTCCACAAAACTAGAGGATTTCCCACATTTTTATTTTAGTTTTTTTTTACATTTTTTAAAACGTTTTTTAAAAAATTTAATTTCATTTAAATTTCCGCCTAAATACCTTCAAACTAACGCAAACGTTTGCGTTACATATATACACAAAATTTGTTTAAACCATTTACCAATTATTAATGCAACTCCACTACCAAACAAATCATCATAAAATAACAAACGAACAATCCGCATAAACCCCACAAAAATAAGTGTTATTTATATTAACAACATGACAAGCGGCCTAATCTGCCTATCGCCATAAGCCCCCATAGCTTAACCCCAAAGCATGGCACTGAAGATGCCAAGACGGTAACCCCACTACCTGAGGGCAAAAGACTTAGTCCTAACCTTATTATTGGTTATTGCTAGACATATACATGCAAGTATCTGCACTCCAGTGAAAATGCCCTAGAATCTTTTCTTCTAAAGTAAAAGGAGCAGGTATCAGGCATCACCCAAAGTAGTAGCCCAAGACGCCTTGCTAAGCCACACCCTCACGGGTATTCAGCAGTAATTAACATTAAGCAATAAGTGAAAACTTGACTTAGCCATAGCAATTCCAAGGGTTGGTAAATCTTGTGCCAGCCACCGCGGTCATACAAGAAACCCAAATCAATAACCATCGGCGTAAAGAGTGGCTACATGTTATCCCAACCAGCTAAGACTAAAGTGCAACTAAGCTGTCATAAGCCTAAGATACACATAAACTCCGATCCCAAAACCATCTTAGCTTCAACGACCAATTTTAACCCACGAAAGCCAGGACACAAACTGGGATTAGATACCCCACTATGCCTGAGCCCTAAATCCAGATACCCCCTCATACCCACGTATCCGCCTGAGAACTACGAGCACAAACGCTTAAAACTCTAAGGACTTGGCGGTGCCCCAAACCCACCTAGAGGAGCCTGTTCTATAACCGATAATCCACGATCCACCCAACCACCTCTTGCCAATACAGCCTACATACCGCCGTCGCCAGCCCACCTCCCATGAAAGCACAACAGTGAGCTCAATAGCCCTCGCTAACAAGACAGGTCAAGGTATAGCTTATGAGGTGGAAGAAATGGGCTACATTCTCTAATATAGAGTACTAACGAAAAAGGACGTGAAATCCGCCCTTAGAAGGAGGATTTAGCAGTAAAGTAGGACCATACCCATAAGCCTACTTTAAGCTGGCCCTGAGGCACGTACATACCGCCCGTCACCCTCTTCGCAAGCCACTTACACTAATAAATAATACCCCATTAACCTAACAAGGCTAAAGACGAGGTAAGTCGTAACAAGGTAAGTGTACCGGAAGGTGCACTTAGACCACCAAGACGTAGCTAAACCTTAAAAGCATTCAGCTTACACCTGAAAGATATCTCATGAAGAGATCGCCTTGATTTGCCTCCTCTAGCCCAACTAATCTAAACTTACAAACATAAATAACCCCATTACCCCACCCAAATCAAAACATTCTAACCCTACTCTTAGTATAGGAGATAGAAAAGATACTCTTGGCGCTATAGAGGCCAATTGTACCGTAAGGGAAAGATGAAATAATAATGAAAATCTTAAAGCAAAAAACAGTAAAGATTAACCCTTGTACCTCTTGCATCATGATTTAGCGAGAACAAACCAAGCAAAGCGAACTAAAGTTTGTCACCCCGAAACCCAAGCGAGCTACTTACAAGCAGCTAAAAACTGAGCGAACCCGTCTCTGTCGCAAAAGAGTGGGACGACTTGTTAGTAGAGGTGAAAAGCCAATCGAGCTGGGTGATAGCTGGTTACCTGCAAAATGAATCTAAGTTCCTCCTTAACACCCTCCCCCCAGGACACCTTATCCTAACCACAATAACGCGATCGGATTAAGAGCAATTCGAAGGAGGTACAGCTCCTTCGAAACAGAATACAACCTTCCCTAGCGGATAACACTCCCCCTTCCTTCCATTGTGGGCCTTCAAGCAGCCACCAACAAAAGAGTGCGTCAAAGCTCATTCCACAAAAATCTCTAAACCCACTTGACTCCCTTACCCTTAGCAGGTCAATCTATGACAATAGAAGAATTAATGCTAAAATGAGTAACTTGGGGCCTCCACCCTCTATGGCGTAAACTTACATCAAGACATTATTAACAAGACCCAACTTATATCCCCACTTTAACAAGAATACATATAACCTACCTTGTTAAACCAACCCAGGAGCGCACACAAGATGATTAAAATCTGTAAAAGGAACTCGGCAAACCCAAAGACCCGACTGTTTCCCAAAAACATAGCCTTCAGCTAACAACAAGTATTGAAGGTGATGCCTGCCCAGTGACCTGCAACGTTCAACGGCCGCGGTATCCTAACCGTGCGAAGGTAGCGCAATCAATTGTCCCATAAATCGAGACTTGTATGAACGGCTAAACGAGGTCTTAACTGTCTCTTACAGATAATCAGTGAAATTAGTATTCCCGTGCAAAAGCGAGAATATAACCATAAGACGAGAAGACCCTGTGGAACTTTAAAATAACGATCACCTTAACACCCTATACCACCCAATGGGCCCATTCACATAAGTACTTGATCGACATTTTTTGGTTGGGGCGACCTTGGAGAAAAACAAATCCTCCAAATCCTTAGACCACATCTCTTAATCAAGAACTACCCCTCAAAGTACTAATAGTAACTAGACCCAATACAATTGATCAATGGACCAAGCTACCCCAGGGATAACAGCGCAATCCCCTCCAAGAGCCCATATCGACAAGGGGGTTTACGACCTCGATGTTGGATCAGGACAACCTAATGGTGCAGCCGCTATTAAGGGTTCGTTTGTTCAACGATTAACAGTCCTACGTGATCTGAGTTCAGACCGGAGCAATCCAGGTCGGTTTCTATCTATGAACGCACTCCTCCTAGTACGAAAGGACCGGAGAAGTGGGGTCAATACTAAAAGCACACCCTCCCCCCAAGTAGTGAATCCAACTAAACTACCAAAAGGACCCCCACATCCCACTAAACTCCTAGAAAAGGACCAGCTAGCGTGGCAGAGCTCGGTAAATGCAAAAGGCTTAAGCCCTTTACCCAGAGGTTCAAGTCCTCTCCCTAGCTACCTAAAACATGATCCCATACACACAAATAAGTCACCTAGTCATATCACTATCCTACATCCTACCAATCCTAATTGCCGTGGCCTTTTTAACGCTTGTAGAACGAAAAATTCTCAGCTACATACAGGCCCGAAAGGGCCCAAACATTGTGGGCCCTTTTGGTCTACTTCAACCCATTGCAGATGGAGTAAAACTATTTATCAAAGAACCTATCCGCCCATCCACCTCCTCCCCCTTTCTGTTCATCATGACTCCCATCCTAGCCCTACTCTTAGCCCTTACCATCTGAGTCCCCCTCCCACTTCCATTCCCCCTCGCCGACTTAAACCTAGGACTTCTATTCCTCCTAGCTATATCCAGCCTAACTGTCTACTCACTCCTATGATCAGGATGAGCTTCCAACTCAAAATATGCCCTAATCGGAGCACTTCGGGCAGTAGCCCAAACAATTTCATACGAAGTTACTCTAGCAATAATCCTACTATCCGTAGTAATCTTAAGCGGCAATTACACCCTAAACACCCTAGCTATCACCCAAGAACCCATCTACCTTATTTTCTCCTCATGACCCCTTGCAATAATATGGTATATTTCTACTCTTGCTGAAACCAACCGTGCTCCGTTCGACCTTACAGAAGGAGAATCTGAACTTGTCTCTGGATTCAACGTAGAGTATGCTGCAGGACCATTTGCCCTATTCTTCCTAGCTGAATACGCCAACATTATACTTATAAACACACTAACTACCATCCTATTCCTCAACCCCAGCACCTTAGCCCTTCCTTCTGAACTATTCCCCATTGCATTAGCTACAAAAGTCCTCTTACTCTCATCTACGTTCCTCTGAATTCGAGCCTCCTACCCACGCTTTCGTTACGACCAACTCATACATCTTCTATGAAAAAACTTCTTACCCCTAACACTAGCACTCTGCCTTTGACACACTAGCATACCAATCAGCTATGCTGGCCTACCCCCCATCTAAGGAAATGTGCCTGAACAAAAGGACCACTGTGATAAAGTGAACATAGAGGTGCAACAACCCTCTCATTTCCTTAAAACTTAGAAAAGTAGGAATCGAACCTACACTGGAGAGATCAAAACTCTCCATACTCCCTCTATATTATTTTCTAGTAGGGTCAGCTAATCAAGCTATTGGGCCCATACCCCGAAAACGATGGTTCAACTCCTTCCCCTACTAATGAACCCACACGCAAAATTAATCACCTCAATAAGTCTAATTGTGGGAACCAGCATCACAATCTCTAGCAACCATTGAATCACGGCCTGAACAGGCCTAGAAATCAACACCCTAGCCATCATTCCACTCATCTCTAAATCACACCACCCACGAGCAATTGAAGCAGCTATCAAATACTTTCTTACCCAATCAACTGCATCTGCCCTAATCCTATTCTCAAGCATAAGCAATGCTTGATCAACTGGTCAATGAGACATCACACAACTAAACCATCCAACATCATGTCTCGTACTTACAATAGCAATTGCTATCAAACTAGGCCTTGTTCCATTCCACTTCTGATTCCCAGAAGTACTTCAAGGATCTTCCTTAACCACCGCCCTACTGCTCTCAACTCTCATAAAACTCCCCCCAATTACCCTACTCCTACTAACATCTCAATCTCTTAACCACACCCTCCTCACCCTCCTAGCAATTAGCTCTACAATAGTTGGAGGGTGGATAGGACTTAACCAAACACAAACACGAAAAATCTTAGCCTTCTCATCCATCTCCCACCTAGGCTGAATAGTGATAATCATTGCCTACAACCCAAAACTTACCCTCCTCACCTTCTCCCTATATATAGTAATAACAACAACCGTATTCCTATCTCTCAATCACACCAAAGTCCTAAAACTATCCACATTACTTATCTCATGAACTAAAACCCCAATACTAAATGCAACCCTAATACTCACACTCCTCTCTCTTGCAGGTCTCCCACCACTCACTGGCTTCATACCTAAATGACTCATCATTCAAGAACTAAACAAACAAGAAATAACCCCAGCAGCCACAATCATCGCAATACTCTCCCTCCTGGGTTTATTTTTTTACCTCCGCCTTGCCTACCACTCAACAATCACACTCCCGCCAAACTCTTCCAATCACATAAAACTCTGATACACACACAAAACACCAAACACAACTACCGCCATCTTAACTGTACTATCAACTTCCTTACTACCACTTACCCCACTAATCACCACAATAATCTAGAAACTTAGGATTAACCGACACCAAAACCAAAGGCCTTCAAAGCCTTAAATAAGAGTTAAACTCTCTTAGTTTCTGCCCATGCTAAGGCCGACAGGACGTTAACCTGTATCCCCTGGATGCAAACCAGGTACTTTCATTAAGCTAAGACCTCTTACCTAGACAGATGGGCCTCGATCCCACATAATTCTAGTTAACAGCTAGATGCCTTACCTGCTGGCTCCTGCCTACAAGACCCTGGCACACCTCTAATGTGCATCAATGAGCTTGCAACTCACCATGAATTTCACTACAGAGTCGATAAGAAGAGGAATTAAACCTCTGTAAAAAGGACTACAGCCTAACGCTTTAACACTCAGCCATCTTACCTGTGACCTTCATCAACCGATGATTATTTTCAACTAACCATAAAGACATTGGCACTCTTTACCTAATCTTTGGTACATGAGCGGGTATAATCGGCACAGCACTTAGCCTATTAATCCGCGCAGAACTAGGACAACCAGGGACCCTCCTAGGAGACGACCAAATCTATAACGTAATCGTTACAGCTCATGCTTTCGTCATAATCTTCTTCATAGTCATACCCATTATGATTGGAGGTTTTGGAAACTGACTTGTCCCACTAATAATCGGAGCCCCAGACATAGCATTCCCCCGCATAAACAACATAAGCTTCTGACTACTTCCCCCCTCCTTCCTCCTCCTATTAGCCTCATCTACCGTAGAAGCCGGAGCTGGAACAGGATGAACAGTCTACCCACCCTTAGCTGGTAATCTCGCCCATGCCGGTGCATCCGTAGATCTAGCTATTTTCTCCCTGCACTTAGCAGGTGTATCATCCATCTTAGGGGCTATCAACTTCATTACCACCATCATTAACATAAAACCCCCAGCATTATCACAATATCAAACTCCCCTATTCGTATGATCAGTCCTCATCACTGCCATTCTACTGCTCCTCTCTCTACCAGTCCTTGCTGCCGGTATTACAATACTACTCACTGACCGAAATCTTAACACCACATTCTTTGACCCAGCCGGAGGAGGAGATCCAATCCTATACCAACATCTCTTTTGATTCTTCGGCCACCCTGAAGTTTATATCCTCATCCTCCCAGGATTCGGAATTATCTCCCATGTAGTAGCATACTATGCAGGAAAAAAAGAACCGTTCGGATACATAGGAATAGTATGAGCAATACTATCAATTGGATTCCTTGGCTTCATTGTATGAGCACACCACATATTCACAGTCGGAATGGATGTAGACACCCGAGCTTACTTTACATCCGCCACCATAATCATCGCCATCCCAACTGGCATTAAAGTCTTCAGCTGATTAGCTACCCTACACGGAGGGACAATCAAATGAGACCCTCCTATGCTCTGAGCCTTAGGATTTATCTTCCTATTCACCATCGGAGGATTAACAGGAATCGTTCTTGCCAACTCCTCCCTAGACATTGCCCTTCACGACACCTACTATGTAGTCGCCCACTTTCACTATGTCCTCTCAATGGGGGCAGTTTTTGCCATTTTAGCAGGATTTACCCACTGATTCCCCCTCTTTACAGGCTTCACTCTCAACCCATCATGGACTAAAGCCCATTTCGGAGTAATGTTTGCGGGAGTTAACTTAACATTCTTTCCACAACACTTCCTAGGCTTAGCCGGCATGCCCCGTCGATATTCAGACTACCCAGACGCCTACACACTATGAAACACAATATCCTCAATCGGCTCCCTAATCTCAATAACAGCCGTAATCATACTTATATTTATCGTCTGAGAAGCTCTCTCAGCAAAACGAAAGGTATTACAACCAGAACTAATTACTACTAACATCGAGTGAATCCACGGTTGCCCACCCCCATATCATACTTTCGAAGAACCAGCTTTTGTTCAAGTACAAGAAAGGAAGGAATCGAACCCTCACATGCTGGTTTCAAGCCAACCGCATCAAACCAATTAATGCTTCTTTCTCATGAGACGTTAGTAAACCAATTACATAGCCTTGTCATGACTAAATCACAGGTGTAAACCCTGTACATCTCTTATGGCAAACCACTCCCAACTAGGATTCCAAGATGCATCATCACCCATCATAGAAGAACTTGTTGAATTCCACGACCATGCCCTAATAGTAGCATTAGCAATCTGTAGCTTAGTTCTCTATCTCCTAACCCTCATATTACTGGAAAAACTATCCTCCAACACCGTCGACGCCCAAGAAGTCGAACTAATCTGAACCATCCTACCCGCTATCGTTTTAATCCTTCTTGCTCTTCCCTCCCTACAAATCCTTTACATGATAGACGAAATTGATGAACCTGACCTTACCCTAAAAGCTATTGGCCATCAATGATACTGAACCTATGAATACACAGACTTCAAGGACCTCTCATTTGACTCATACATGATCCCAACAATAGATCTCCCCCAAGGCCACTTTCGACTCCTAGAAGTCGACCATCGCATTGTAATCCCCATAGAATCTCCTATCCGAGTTATCATTACTGCCGACGACGTCCTTCACTCTTGAGCTGTACCTACTCTTGGAGTAAAAACAGACGCCATTCCAGGACGACTAAACCAAACCTCCTTCATCACCACCCGACCAGGGGTATTCTACGGACAATGCTCAGAAATCTGCGGAGCTAACCACAGCTACATGCCCATCGTAGTAGAATCAACTCCTCTTAAACACTTCGAAGCCTGATCTTCATTACTATCATCCTAACCATTAAGAAGCTATGAACCCAGCACTAGCCTTTTAAGCTAGAGAAAGAGGACTTTTTCCCTCCTTAATGACATGCCACAACTAAACCCGAACCCATGATTTACCATTATACTTCTAACCTGACTCTCCCTTTCATTCCTAATACAACCTAAACTTTTATCATTCATCTCCACAAACACCCCCATAAATAAAGCCCTACCAACAAAACCCACCCCCTGAACCTGACCATGAACCTAAGCTTCTTCGATCAATTCTCAAGTCCCTACTTCTTAGGCATCCCACTTATCCTCATGTCCCTTCTATTCCCAACCCTTATACTCCCATCACCTGGACAACGATGAATTAACAACCGCCTATCAACTCTCCAACTCTGACTTACTCATCTAATTACAAAACAATTAATAACACCCATAAAAAAAGCTGGTCACAAATGAGCCCTTATATTAACTTCACTCATACTCATACTCCTACTAATCAACCTTCTAGGTCTCCTCCCATATACCTTTACCCCCACTACACAATTATCCATAAATATGGCCCTAGCTTTCCCACTATGACTAGCTACCCTCCTAACAGGCCTCCGAAACCAACCCTCAATCTCCCTAGGCCACCTCCTCCCAGAAGGAACCCCAACCCCATTAATTCCAGCACTTATCTTAATCGAAACAACCAGCCTACTAATTCGACCTCTAGCCTTAGGTGTACGCCTAACAGCAAACCTTACAGCTGGCCATCTCCTTATTCAACTCATCTCCACAGCCACAATTTCCTTGCTACCAATAATACCAACAATCTCCATCCTAACAACACTCATCCTATTCTTATTAACTATCCTAGAAGTAGCAGTAGCTATAATCCAAGCCTACGTATTTGTACTCCTCCTAAGCCTATACTTACAAGAAAACACCTAATGGCACACCAAGCACACTCATACCACATAGTCGACCCTAGCCCCTGACCCATCTTCGGCGCAGCTGCAGCACTACTAACAACCTCAGGCCTGATTATATGGTTCCACTACAACTCAACCATTCTACTAACAATGGGTCTTCTGTCTATACTTCTAGTTATGTTACAATGATGACGAGATGTAATTCGAGAAAGTACATTTCAAGGCCACCACACCCCAACCGTACAAAAAGGCCTACGGTACGGAATAATCCTCTTCATCACATCAGAAGCCTTCTTCTTCTTAGGATTCTTCTGAGCATTCTTCCACTCAAGCCTGGCCCCCACACCAGAACTAGGGGGCCAATGACCCCCCACAGGAATCATACCCCTGAACCCATTAGAAGTACCCCTCCTAAACACAGCAATCCTCCTAGCCTCAGGCGTCACCGTTACATGGGCACACCATAGCATCACAGAACGAAACCGAAAACAAGCTATTCACGCACTAACCATAACCATCCTCCTTGGATTCTACTTCACTGCCCTCCAAGCAATAGAATATCATGAAGCATCCTTTTCAATCGCCGACAGTGTTTATGGTTCCACCTTCTTCGTCGCCACAGGATTCCACGGACTACACGTAATCATCGGATCATCTTTCCTTACAGTCTGCCTCTTACGACTAATCAAATTCCATTTTACATCAAACCATCATTTCGGATTTGAAGCAGCAGCCTGATATTGACACTTCGTAGACATCATCTGACTCTTCCTCTACATATCCATCTACTGATGAGGATCTTGCTCTTCTAGTATACTAATTACAATTGACTTCCAATCTCTAAAATCTGGTCCTTAACCCAGAGAAGAGCAATGAATACACTCACATTTATATTATCACTATCATTCATCCTTAGCACTACATTAACTACTCTAAACTTCTGGTTAGCCCAAATATCCCCAGATTCAGAAAAACTATCACCATACGAATGTGGATTCGACCCCCTAGGATCAGCTCGACTCCCATTCTCAATCCGATTTTTCCTCAGTAGCTATCTTATTCCTCCTATTCGATTTAGAAATTGCTCTACTCCTTCCCCTTCCATGAGCCATTCAACTTCAATCCCCCCTAACAACCCTCACCTGAACCACTACTATCCTCACTCTCCTTACATTAGGCCTAATCTATGAATGGACACAAGGTGGCCTAGAATGGGCAGAATAATAGAAAGTTAGTCTAACAAAGACAGTTGGTTTCGACCCAACAGATTATAGCCACTACCTATAACTTTCTCATGTCACTATTACACTTTAGCTTTTACACCGCATTCACACTTAGCAGCCTAGGCCTAGCATTCCACCGAACCCACTTAATCTCAGCCCTACTATGCCTAGAAAGCATGATATTGTCCATATTCATCTCCCTCTCAATCTGACCAATCGAAAACCTAACCCCCTCATTCATACTAGTACCCATCCTTATATTAGCATTCTCAGCATGCGAAGCTGGAACAGGCTTAGCCATGCTAGTAGCCTCCTCACGAACCCACGGTTCAGACCATCTACACAACCTAAACCTCCTACAATGCTAAAAATTATTCTACCAACAACCATACTTCTACCAGTTGCCCTCTTATCACCCCCCAAATACCTATGAACAAATACCACAATACACAGCCTCCTAATCGCCTCAATCAGCCTACAATGACTAACCCCCTCATATTACCCAACCAAGAACCTATCTTCCTGAATACACACTGACCAAATCTCAGCTCCTCTACTAGTCTTATCCTGCTGATTCCTACCACTTATAATCATCGCAAGCCAAGGACACCTCCAACATGAACCAAATACACGAAAACGAATATTCATCTCAGCCTTAACCATCATTCAACCCTTTATTATCCTAGCATTCTCAGCCACAGAACTCACACTATTCTACATCTCATTCGAAGCAACCCTAATCCCCACCCTAATCTTAATTACACGATGAGGGAATCAACCAGAACGACTTAGCGCTGGCATCTACCTACTATTCTACACGCTAATCAGCTCCCTACCACTCCTAATCTCCATCCTCCACCTCCACTCAAAAATAGGAACCTTACACCTCCCAATCCTTAAACTCGTACACCACAACCCATCACCTCCATGAACCAACCTACTCCTAAGCCTAGCCCTCCTAATAGCATTCATAGTTAAAGCACCACTATACGGACTCCACCTATGACTACCAAAAGCCCATGTAGAAGCACCCATTGCAGGCTCCATACTCCTTGCTGCCTTACTATTAAAACTAGGAGGATATGGCATCATACGAATCACAATCCTCATAGAACCCATGTCCTCTTACCTACACTACCCATTCATCACCTTAGCTTTATGAGGCGCTCTAATAACCAGTTCCATCTGCTTACGACAAACAGACCTAAAATCCCTAATCGCCTACTCATCCGTAAGCCACATAGGACTAGTCATTGCCGCAAGCATAATCCAAACTCACTGATCATTCTCAGGAGCAATAATCCTAATAATCTCCCACGGATTAACATCCTCCATACTATTCTGCCTAGCTAACACAAACTATGAACGTACACACAGCCGAATCCTCATCCTTACACGAGGCCTACAACCTCTACTTCCACTTATATCCTCATGATGATTATTAGCTAACATAACTAACATAGCACTTCCCCCTACCACTAACTTAATAGCTGAACTAACAATCATAATCACCCTATTCAACTGATCCTCCCCTACAATCATCCTAACCGGAACTGCAACACTACTAACAGCATCTTACACCTTATACATACTTCTATCTACCCAACGAGGCACCTTACCAACACATATCACAACAACCCCAAACTCAAACACACGAGAACACCTCCTCATAACCCTCCACATCATCCCCATACTAACCCTAATCCTCAAACCAGAACTAATCTCAACAACCCCCTTATGCAAACATAGTTTAATTCAAACATTAGATTGTGATTCTAAAAATAGGAGTTTAAACCTCCTTGTTCGCCAAGGGGAAGTCTAAACTAACAAGAACTGCTAACTCCTGTATCCGAGCCTAAAACCTCGGTCCCCTTAACTTTTAAAGGATAAGAGCAATCCATTGGTCTTAGGAGCCACTCATCTTGGTGCAAGTCCAAGTAAAAGTAATGGAAACTGCACTACTCCTCAACACCCTCACCCCACTAACACTCACCATCTTACTCACCCCAATCATCCTACCCCCTCTACTAAAACTCAAAAACACACCCTCATCAATCACCAAGACTGTTAAAATTGCATTCCTCACTAGCCTCGCCCCAGCAACCATTTTCATTCACTCAGGAACAGAAAGCATCACAGCCTACTGAGAATGACAATTCATCTCAAACTTTAAAATCCCGTTAACCCTAAAAATAGATCTATACTCCATAATATTCCTTCCAATCGCACTATTCGTAACCTGATCCATCCTTGAATTCGCAACGTGATACATAGCCTCAGAACCATTCATCACAAAATTTTTCACTTACCTTCTCGTCTTCCTAGTCGCTATACTCATACTAATTACCGCAAATAACATATTCCTCTTATTCATTGGCTGAGAAGGAGTAGGAATCATATCATTCCTTCTCATCGGCTGATGACAAGGACGAGCTGAAGCCAATACAGCCGCATTACAAGCCATAATCTACAACCGCATTGGAGACATTGGCCTCATTCTAAGCCTAGCATGACTAGCCTCCTCACTAAACACATGAGAAATCCACCAAACCATCCACCCCCTCCAAACACCTACTCTACCCCTCTTAGGCTTAATCCTCGCCGCCACAGGAAAATCAGCCCAATTTGGCCTACATCCATGATTACCAGCAGCAATAGAAGGTCCAACTCCAGTCTCCGCCCTACTCCACTCCAGCACAATAGTAGTAGCAGGGATTTTTCTTCTTATCCGCACTCATCCCCTCCTATCTTCCAACAAAACAGCTCTAACCTTATGCCTATGCCTAGGCGCTCTATCAACACTCTTCGCTGCCACATGCGCTCTCACCCAAAATGACATTAAAAAGATCATTGCCTTCTCAACCTCAAGCCAACTAGGCCTCATAATAGTCACAATCGGACTTAACCTCCCCCAACTAGCATTCCTCCACATCTCAACCCATGCCTTCTTCAAAGCCATACTATTTTTATGTTCAGGCCTAATCATCCACAGCCTGAATGGAGAACAAGACATTCGAAAAATGGGATCCCTACAAAAAACCCTCCCAACAACCACCTCCTGCCTAACCATTGGCAACCTAGCCCTGATAGGAACACCCTTCCTAGCGGGCTTTTATTCCAAAGACCTAATCATCGAAAACCTAAATACCTCCTACATCAACACCTGAGCCCTTACCTTAACACTACTAGCCACAACCTTCACTGCAACCTACAGCCTCCGTATAACCCTCCTAGTCCAAACAGGACTTAACCGTACACCAACAATCTCGCCAATCAATGAAAACACCCCTTCAGCTATCCTTCCAATCACCCGACTAGCCCTAGGCAGCATCATAGCAGGCTTATTAATCTCCTCCATTATCCTACCATCAAAAACACCCCCAATAACCATGCCCACCATTACTAAAACTGCCGCCATTATTGTCACAACTCTAGGAATCATCCTCGCTCTAGAACTTTCAAACACAACACACATTATAACTTACCCTAAACAAAACCTCCTAATAAACTTCTCCTCTTCATTAGGTTATTTCAACCCCCTAACACACCGCCTAACTACAATAACATCCCTCCACATTGGTCAAAAAATCGCATCCCACTTAATCGACATGTCATGATACAAAAAAATAGGCCCTGAAGGTCTAGCAATCCTCAACCAAACAATAAGCAAAGCTTCCACCTCACTCCACACAGGCCTAATCAAAACCTACCTTGGATCATCCGCCATCACAATCCTATCCATCATTCTACTCCTCCAAAAATAACTAATGGCCCCCAACATCCGAAAATCCCATCCACTACTAAAAATAATCAACAACTCACTAATTGACCTTCCCACTCCATCTAACATCTCTGCTTGATGAAACTTCGGCTCCCTACTAGCAATCTGCTTAACCATTCAAATCCTTACAGGTCTCCTACTAGCTACCCACTATACTGCAGATACCTCCCTCGCCTTCTCCTCAGTAGCCCACACATGTCGAAACGTCCAATACGGTTGACTCATTCGAAACCTACACGCAAACGGCGCTTCATTCTTCTTCATCTGTATCTACCTCCACATTGGACGAGGTCTATACTACGGCTCCTACTTGTACAAAGAAACCTGAAACACAGGAGTAATCCTCCTTCTTACACTCATAGCAACTGCCTTCGTAGGCTACGTCCTCCCATGAGGACAAATATCCTTTTGAGGGGCTACCGTCATCACTAACCTATTTTCAGCCATCCCCTACATCGGACAAACCCTAGTAGAATGAGCCTGAGGAGGATTCTCGGTAGATAACCCAACCCTCACACGATTCTTCGCCCTACACTTCCTCCTCCCATTTGCAATCGCAGGCATTACCATTATTCACCTTACATTCCTTCATGAATCAGGCTCAAATAACCCACTAGGAATCCCCTCAAACTCTGACAAAATTCCATTCCATCCATACTACTCCCTCAAAGATATCCTAGGACTAACAATCATAATCACCCCACTCCTTACACTAACCATATTCTCTCCAAACCTCCTAGGTGATCCAGAAAACTTCACTCCAGCAAACCCCTTAGTCACACCCCCACACATCAAACCAGAATGATACTTTCTATTTGCCTATGCCATCCTACGCTCAATCCCTAATAAACTCGGCGGAGTACTAGCACTAGCAGCTTCCGTACTCATCCTCTTCCTAATCCCCTTCCTACACAAATCTAAACAACGAACCATAACATTCCGCCCCCTTTCCCAACTCTTATTTTGACTTCTAGTAGCTAACCTTCTCATCCTAACATGAGTAGGCAGCCAACCTGTAGAACACCCATTCATCATCATCGGCCAACTAGCATCATTTACCTACTTCACCATTCTCTTAATCCTATTCCCTCTAATCGGAGCACTAGAAAACAAAATACTTAACCACTAAAATACTCTAATAGTTTATGAAAAACATTGG
>JANHGO010000001.1:90495489-90539647 GCA_024606505.1 Aquila spilogaster | reverse complement strand
AGCTGCCCCGGCTATGCCCCCCCACCTCCCAGGTTCCTGTAAAAATTAACTCTATCCCAGCTGAACCCAGGACAGTACTAAAGGGAAATACAGCTACATTGCCCAATGTAAAAAGAAAACCAAAAGAATGAGTGGCATGTTTAACCTGGAAAGTATTCAGGAATATAAACCACCATTTAATATAAAATAATGAAACCAGAAGCTAACCCTGCATGTTAGACTCTTAAGATTAAAAACTCAACTTTAGATCTCAGAAAGATCTCACAGATGTAAATCCTCTCAAATATGCTAAAGGAGAAAATAAAAAAACCAAACACCCGCCACTCCAGAACCCCACTAGTTATGATTCAGATCTTTGTTAATGCAGTTCTGGATCTTCTTTTTCCTCAAGTCCCATCAGTTCACAGTGTTTCATGCTCTTCATAGTTAGACTTCGCCAACATCAGTAGGCTGACAAGGATAGTGGATAGTCTAGTTGGCATCCTTCTTAAAAGCTGCAAGTTATTCTAGACCTTTACAGTAATTTAAGGTTTAGTCATGATTTTGCATTCCCACTGACTGGCCAACTGTATTACTGATGGTTGTCACAATATTTATACATACATACGTATTTCTTACTAGAAAAATACATGTGTTCATTAAACGGAGATCAAGCAGACTGACTTCTTATTTTCTGCCAGTAAGATAACTGATTGTCTAGACAAAGGAAATGCAGTAGCTCTTATCTTCTGGACTTCAGTAAAGCATTTGATATAGTGCCTTTTCAAAAATTATTAGTCAGTTGGAAAGAAATTAGAGAGATTAACAGACTGGCTAATCAGGAAATGGTAGGGTTGAAACAGTAATGAGAGTTCCTTGAGACTCAGTGGCAGGGCTAATTTTATTTCAGATTTTCACTGAACACTACAGCAAAAAATGTAGAAGCATTATAATGAAATTTAAAAGGCAAAATCTATAACAAGTAAAACTGCAATGGGATACAGAAAGAATTACACATGGAAGATGTGAGTAACAGAAACATAACCATATTAAGCACAAGGGAATACATTCAATTAGTAACAACTAGCACTTCCTCTACAAGCTAGAAGCATGTTAGCTCAGAAAACACAACTTTGAAAAAAGCAAATATGCTTTTCAGATATATCAGGAAAGGTATTTCCACTTTATCAGCAATACTGTGTACACTTGCCACTCATATTCAAGAAACAGGACTAAGGGTGCTGGTAAGAATGGAGAACCTATTTTAGGTAAGAAGAGTAAAATAGTTCAAATTTATTTAGCATTAGAAAACAAGAGCTAAAAGGAGGTATGATTATTTTAAATTAATGCAACTGTGCATTAACATCAAAGGAAGGAGAAGAGCTATTTAAACTAAGGCAGCATTCCCCAGAATTTAAAACCAGGGCTGTTGGAAATTAGATAGAGAAGGGCAATGGACCTTCCAAATTCATGTTCTCACTTATATTTGACACAAAAGACATTCTTAGCATATGCTGATAAAAAACTCACTGTCTGGACACTGGATAATACCAAAACCATTCAATGATAGATCACCTCATGACTCAGCATAATTCTTTCTCTTTCAGGAAAAGATTTATTTTCAACTTAGCTGAACACTCCCCTCCGAGAGACCATATTTTTTAACGTAATTGAAAAATTGTAAATCCCCTTTGAGCTTTACTCCTCTTGAATTCTTTTGGGCACTGCTTGATTGCTGTTATGCTTGCATTGCCCTGAGAGCTATGACTGCTATTTTGGACCAGAGCAGAGATACCCTGCTATACCACCTAGCCTGTGTACATGCAATATTCAGTGGGATAGATTCAGACAAATCCAAATTCTGTTTGGTCCTGAGGTGCATGAATGAGTACAAGTATTGTCCTGCTTGTCATAGAGTATTGTTGTGCTAATTACATACATCCATATGAGCACAGGATCAGTATTTTACCCCACATACCATTTTCCTCATTTCTTCTTATCAGCCTATTTGCCCTGTCTAATTACTTTAAATGGAAAGTAAAACTAAACAAAAAAACCCCAACCACCAAACCCCCCAAGAATCCCCACACAAAACCAAACCATTACACTCAAACACCTAAAAATGTCTACCCATTTTTAAAATTCATTAAATAAAAAAAAATTATGACATATATTCACACTGTCATAATAAGCGATTCCTGCATCAAAATCCCCATATACTTGTAAGAGTTTAGTCTTAAATCTTTATATATTTAGCCTGAAGCCAGTTTTTATGCCCAACAAAACTCAGAAAACAGGAATTTAGAAAGGACACGCTGACAGAGCTGAACTTTCACAAATGCATTCTCACTGCTGTATTAAACACTTAATTTCCCTTCCAGTGGTCCTGTATAACAAAGATTTAGAAGCAAAGGACCACAGCCTTCACAGGCTTTCCTGTGACTCTAAGAACAGGAGTAATGAAGACAGTATTTGTATCTCAGTTCAAAAGTTTAACTACTAAATTGTTCATTAAAAAACAAGGGCACAGGTTGAATCCAAATTTACTAATTGTCTTTAACCCTTTCATTTATTAAAATCCCCTTTGTCACACATTTACTTTTGCTTCACCTCTCAAAACAAAAATCTTCATTCTTTTTCCAAGACTGAAAAGTCATTCAGTTTCACTGCACCTGTTCTCACTGTTTTGAACAGTCAGTTCAACTTCAGTTTTAAGATGGTTTTAACCCACTGAACTACCCAACATGAATCTTCATCCCCTCTAGAAAACAAAACCAAACACAGTGTGAATACATAAATTTTACACAGTATAGTAAAAAAAAAAAAAGCAAGCTTTTGAACTGAACAGTCCATTTACAAAGTACAGAAGACATTATGTAATTTCTAGTTGTGAAGTTAGAATCAAATTCAACAATACACTTCTCTCCAGTCGTATAAGAGAAAATTATGTTATAGTAACCAGCTGTGTGTTCAAGTACAAAGAAAGGTAAACAGAATTTTAGAACGACTGAGACTAGACACAGTGATACATACCCAGTTTCCCAACAGAAATGTGAGGGAAGCTGCATATCACATTAGTCATATTTTGGAATTCAGTCCAAAATGCTTCAGTGGAAACAGTCTGTTCTGATTAATTACTACTTCATTACAGTTATGGCAGCTTTTTTCTGAAAATAATTTATCTTGAAGCCATGTTGCTGATTGTCTATAAACCTGCCAAACATGGGTTTCCAGGTTCTATATTCCAAAGGTGCTCCTACCTGATCTTCAATCATCACAGTATTTGTCTCACTGTACATGTATATATATACTGTACTGGTATAACTGCATTAAAACCTGGCTCACTCCCCCTTTTTTTCAGGGCCTATCAACCATATAACTGAATTTCTTCAACTTGATTTTGTAAAATAATCACCAAGGCAAGGACTGGATCCTGAGACACCCCTCTCCCCAAGTCTGCCCAAAGATTCCCTGAAAACACGTATCGTTCTGTAGGCCAATATATCCGCCACCCCCCATCTGATTGTAGAAGAGCTGTAATCCATTTTCCCACCAAAGACAACTGCTAGGAACAGGTCTGAGAAGTGGTCTGATAGCCAGGAAGGTGTTCCATCCAGACCACTGGTCAATTAACTCTTGAAAAGGTACTTGACCTCCCTCTTGAAAGTTTATGGAGCATATCGCTTTTGTGTTGGCATGTGGACATCTGTACTCTAACAGAGATGCTATAGTGGACACCAACCTGGAAAAGTTAGGGTCACATTTCTCAAATATACATAGAGTCTGAAAAAGGTGCTGACAGATTTCTTCAGGCAGCTTTAAAAGTGTCTAAGTAGGTACAGGGAGACTAAAAGTACCTCAAAAGTAGCTGAAAAATGGAAAATTGGATGCCTAACTTGATTAGAATCCATACAGCAGCCCACTGGCATCTTTAGGTATATAAATACCTCCAGCGTGAATATCTTTATAAATTCAACCCATAAGTCTTAACATAATCTTCAGCTACAGTGTAAATTCTAATATGGAGAAAAAAAAGAAAAAAATTAAAACTCATGTTTGATTCCTAAAAAGCACCTAAGATAATGCAGTACCATTCCAGACCTTTCAGATTTTTTCTAGCCCAGCATCTAAGCTATGATTTCCTCAATGACTACTATAGCATATGAGTAGCAACAGGCTAAGTAGGTTAGCTGCATTCTCTGTTAAGGGAATAACTTTGTCATACAGGAAAACTGCGCTCCCACCCCAATGTGGAGTAGCTACGCTAAAATACAAAAAGTAACAGATAAAGTGACATGAAACAGAGCCTGTCACAAATTACACAAATCTAACTCCAAAGGTGAACAAAAATTAAATAAGAATCAACTCTCTCAGTCTTTGCAGCTGCCAAGTGAACAAAAAATATTCAATGAAATCCACGCCAAAAAGTTCTTTTTGTTCAAGGGTAACATGTCTTGTGCTTTAAAAGACAACCTAACAAGGTAGGACCATAAACAGAGACTGCCACAAACTATAAAGCCACTGAAAAGAAATTGTTATTTTTAAAGCACTTCTCAGAAATCTAGACATTTGCCAGCAGACCAGATAAAGCTCACTAAAATCCTTCTGTGAAGTTTTTAGCTCCTCTGTCAAGTCTTTAGAGCTGCTGCTTCTGCACCGCCAGCTTCCTGCCATGCTGGTTGCCCCAGTGCAAGCTGCACTAGTCGAAAAGGGCCCCTGTACCACCAGAAGGTGCTGGGGAGGCCATGGCAAATCAGGTTTGATTCACTATTGAGCTAACTCTCCAAGTTTCTGAAACTGAAAGACAGGAACTACAACAGCAAGCAACATGAGCATATCAAAAGTTCAGAAGGAATTTAACAATTTCATCTTCATTTCCATGAAGATCAATGAGGCATCCATCCTTCTTTTTCTCTTTGCTTTTGTCAACAAATTCCCTTTCAGTTCCAAATAAGGACAGACTGCTGATTAAGTATCCTGTTATTTCTGAAAATACTGGATTCAAATATTATTTCTGGAGACATAATTAGGTAAATTTTCGTATACACCTACAGTACAGAAATTTTTCATTAAGAAGAAATTTTCAGACTTAAATTACATCCAGAGTTCAATTCAAACCCTATAAAAATACTAACAGCTCCGAGGAGGGAGGGAATGCAACTTGTACTAACATACTGCAAATGTCATTTTCCGTCATAAAAGCTACTGCAATTACTGTTATCTTTAAGACTGCCAGGAGAATTCAGTTAAAGAGAATGTCATTGCTCATTCTGGAAGCATTTTACTTCAGTAAATCCTTGCTCATCATGAGGATTTACTCCCAAAAGAGAAGTCCAGTTCCCTGTGTTCTGGCCACGTTCTTGATTCAAACAGCTGTACCTCCCTGTCAAAAGCCTCCCAGTACCTTCAGTAAGGTATGACTTCAGCTTTTATCTTCAAGCAATGCAGAGTGTTGCCACCTCTTAGTCAAACAGTTGTTAACTCAAGAGGTGAGTACATTTAACTTAATTTTAATCGTACTCCTCTCTATATATAGAAACTACGTTCACACATGGCAAGAGGGTCCGTCTCCCTGGTGCAATACCATCACGCGGACGCACCTTCTGCTGGAGGTCTGACAGCACACCAAAGACAATGTCGCAGTTTGCAAAATACTTCTGAGAGTTTTCCTAATAATAACAAGCACTGCACATAAATCTGATTTACTGATATGTGTACTGATGTGGCTAGGTCTCTTCAACAGAAATTCTAGTGGACTCACCTGCTTTCCACAGTGTAAGCACGCTAACCCATACTACAGACAGGCTTGTCCAAGCTCCGAAGCTGTCCAAACAGATCAAGCATGAAGAGAAAAGCACTATGGCCTTTTCTCCAGACACCCCCCACACTGAGTAATTTCTGTGTAGCACTCCCACTTTAAGCCTGAGTTAGAGCTTCACTGTTAGAAGCAGTGTGGGCAGGAGCTGAAGGGCCATGCAGATCACGGGTTCAGCATCCTCCAGCTTACTCCAGAGACATTTCATTCTCTTCCAGCCTACATATTATATATAAGGATTTACACAAAAATGTGTACAGAAAGCTTGCCGTCAAGAGGCACACACAGAGACTGCCCTCTTGGCAAAACTTTGCAATGGCGCTACACACAAGATACAGTGTCATAAGAACAACCAAAATTACAGATAACAGTTATATCTTCAACATTAAAACAAGTACCTGCTGCCATGAGGCTTTTATTTTAAAAATAGGAAAGCATGCATGCGGATTTCTGCAGACTAACAGGGCAGTCACTGTCCTTCTCTGCACAAATATTTTCCATTCAATAAATTGCTGCAAGTTAATCTTCAGCATCAAAATATTCTGAACACAGTAACACTTTCACAGAACCCCACAAGAGACAAGTGGGAGCACTCAGTACGTGCTGCAAACAACTCTGTGTTTGAACCATTACCACCAGAGAAATACTGCACTCACACACCACCTCCACTTTCAGATACAGACATTAGAGAAAAGGATTGATTAACAAAACTGGTAAAATTCCAACTCAGCATATGAAGCTAACGAGATGTAACAACAAAAGCCCTACCTCAATTTTCTGCTCTAAAAATGGAAAGGTGGAGGAAAGACAGTTAATTAGTGGTTACAAGGACCATATAGATTTAGAAATAGAAAAAAGCACTAACAAATAAGTAAGTAAACAAAGATACGTGATATAGTAGCCCACATTTCAGCTTTTTTCTTTAAACATCCTGAAGAAACTATGCCTCGAAAAGTAGCACCTTTTCTAAAAGACTGCGTGACTGTAAATACATGTATACAAGTTCCTTCTGTATACATAGGAACTGTTCTATTAACATGTAGTAGACCTTCAGTGCTATTCAGAATTTCAATACAGACTGTTTTCATTTTCCTTAGGATTTTGTTACTATTGACTCTACAAACAACATACTGAAAAAAGTCAGAGCACTAAACAGCACATACAGCTCACCACGGGGGACAAACTCCAATCACTTAACCCAGCTTATAAAATAAACCACTTAAATGCGATCTCCTCAGTGATCTGAAAACTGGGAGAAGGAGGAAGAGATTAAAAATGAACAACTTAAGCCCTCTTCTAAAAATAAATTCAAAAAACTTCATGTAAACACATGCACCTTTCAGAATTTCAACCGCCTCTCTTACAAACACTATTATTGCTCAGATACTAACCTATACTCCAGGTTGCAAGCAGCACCCCACCCTCAGACTCCCTGCCAGGCCAAGCTCCAGAAATTATGCCACGTGGAAATTTTGACTCGCCCAGATAGCGAGACCTGGCAAGTTTAAAGTACCATCAGGCCAAGGATCTTACTAGGAACAGTCCCTTTCCCCCTAAAAGCATCCCCCCAACAAAACCAAACCAAGACAAAACCAGTTCAAGAGAAATCAACCATACAAGGTGAACATTCTTGGGCCTTTTTTTCCAAACACATAAAGGCTGCTTTATCTAATATCACCTTTTAAAACAGGTTTAATTTCATGGAAGACAAGCAAAAAAAAATTAACTTTAACAATTTGAGAAAAATCAAATGTCCCCCCAAAACCACTATATACTTCAGGAAGGTGAGGTATTGTTACAGGTGAATGGTCTTATAGCATCAGCATAGGCTAATTTGGGAGAAAGTGTTTATCTGCTTAAAATAAGTGCTAATAATAATGTAGTATTATTACATCAATTCAATTGTAATTAAAATGTTTCCCTCTCTGAAAAAGGCAATTTAAATATTTCATTGAAAAACTAAGTGGTTTTAATAAAGTATTACAGGCTTTCTCTCATAGTTTGAAGGACTAAATCCAAATGAGCCATGAATAAATCACATAAATGAGAAACCACAAATAAAATGAAATAAGTTTACTTGAAATAACAATTTTGGTGCAGGTAAGCAAAGTACACATAATTCAATATTTTCTGAATATGATTTTTTTTAAAAGATAGTAAGAAATACACTTGCATAACTCATCATATTGCGCTTTCTAGTAATACCAATATATATTGGTTGCATTTTTCATGGAAAATAAAACTAACACTTTACTTAGAGTTTTAGCTACTAATGCTCTAAGTTCCATGTTTATAGAGGCTGAAACTGAATTTGTTTCCACTCCCCCAACTTTCATACTCAGCATTGCACACAAAAAACCCATTACAATTTATTATATTCAATGTTACTACATTAGTGACCGTGGAAGCAAATTACACTAACACCACCACTTAACCTGAAAGCCTTAGGCACAGAAGACAAGAGTGTGCAGGTATACAGTGTAATTACATGAACTCTGGATTAGCAAAGCAATTGTACGGAAACACGGTCTCCTTCATTTTACCTGAGCTTTGTACTTCTATCACACAACTTCTTAGTCTTTGTATTATTCACATTTTAGCTAATTTTGTATTTTGGACTACAAACTGTTCCATCTTGAGGCTCCACCGTATTGATGGTTATTTCTCCAATAACTCGTTCCATGGCCTTACATGAGTCATTACTCTTTCCAACAGCTAATATCAACGGAATTAGGAGTTAAAGCCCACTTCAGAGATCCAGCTCTATTGGTAAGCAAACAAATCCAGCTCTAACTGTATGCAAACCTGAGATAGAAAGGGATGGTCTATTTAAGTTCCTAACATACCAAAGTTTGGCCATACTTTCTACTTCAATCTTTCTGCCTCTGCATATGAGTTTCCCTCCTCCCCGACACTTTCTTCCTGTCACATCCCTACTAATCTTTTTGCTTGGCCAGCTACTTCCCGTCTCCCACCCATCACGTGCCCAAAACAAATTACCTCAGTGTGGTGTGTCATCTGAGATAACAATGATGGGACTACCTTGTACGTGGTATTAGATTGGTCCTCCAGACCACATCTAAAACTGAGACCCCGAGACTCTTCCTAGCACCTGCCTCCCAATATGCACTTTGTGTTGGGATGTTGGTCAGACACTCACATCTCTTCTCCCAGGTTTCCAGGGCTAGATGTCAGTGCAGAAGGACTACAGGATGTTACTGCAAAGCATATCTGATCCACAGTCCAGAGGTTGCCTCAGAAGCTCATTTTCAAAATAAAGTTTACTTATTTCCAGGGCAAATTCTTGTCCTTTGGTCACTTGGTGGTGAAAATGGTAGAGAAAAACATCTACATGCTCCCAAACCACATATGCTTACTTTTATCGTCTCTCAACTAGAATTCATAACAAATGTTAAAACCATTTGATAATACCTGTTTGCTTTTCTTTATAAAATAAAGCTTTGTTTTTTATCTCTAATAAAGCTATGCAATTAGTTTCAAAGCTAGAACTTTTTCCCAATCCCTAGACCCATATTCAACTAGTTGCCATTGCTATATAAAGTATCTATTGCAACTGATTTCAGACAGCGCAACCTGAGTTGTGGAAAGTGCCAAGGAGTCAGGATACAAAACATCTGGTCTTAAACAGCCAGGATCTCCAGTGCTGAACTCCCAAAGTCAGAACCAATCACTTCCATTTTAATCAAATGTGAAGTGTAATGCTGTGCAGGTTAACTTACAGCATCTTAATCAACTGCTATAAATGACAGCCACTTGCTAAAGAAGCAAAGAATTTATTGCCCCTTACATTTATAATAATTAAAACACATCAACAATTATAACCTAATCAAAAGGGTTGTCTAACCTACACAGCATCGTAAGATTCACTACGATTGTATCACAGATGCAAATATAGTAAATACAAATTTCATGACAATTTCTCTTATAAAGGAGATTGACAATGCAGAATGTCTTATGTTATTTTAGCTAAGTGTTCAGATCATGAGAGGTATGAACTACTTTGTGTAAATAACCTGAATTTCCAGTTTTTCCTGTGTAAAGGACAGATTACTCCTATTCAATAGTATTTCAATGGATATGTCCAGTATGCCTAACTAAAGGTGAAAAAAAAATTCAGGAAACTTGAGAAACAGTTCCATCTAAGAGTTTCAGAAACACTAAGAAAACAGCATGGTCTGTCTCAGGCATACAAAACAGGCTGCACACCTAACGGAAAACTAAATTGCAGATCTGGAAAAAAGTGAACTGGCAGGAGTAGGGGGGAAACAAACCAAAACCAAGGCAAATAATAGTTTGCTTTTTCAAACTAGATGATGTCACCTTCACTTCTTGTTACTGTTTCTCTAACTCCTTCAATACATAGCTTGTGGGGTTTGGGGGACAATATTTAAGATAGATGCTAAAAATGCTGTGGAGCTTAATGTACCTGGAGTCAACAGGCTTTTTGTCTTCTTTGTACTGAATGTACTGCTGATTATGATGTTTCACATGTCTAAAAACAGACATGAAAACTTTAAGCCCTCTGGTCGTTCCTACAGGAGTCTGTTCTCGGGGCCAGTGACCTACTACCTGAGGAACACACTAAGAAAGGAGCAGGGAAAAGGAATCCACCACTGTACTACTACAAAATACTCCATACTAGGGCTAATTCTAAATCAAGACAGATTTATCCACCAGGAGGATTGCTAACTGATAAGGCCAAGGTTGTCTTAATGGACAATGAAACTCTGGACACAAGTCTCACACAGTATTGCACATACACAGAAAAAGTCAGGAAACCTCTCAGTGGAACAGGGTAAATGTACCTATACTTTAATTTATACTGCAAGGACAGTCTTTCTTCTGTCATACCCAAGCCTGAAAGCCATTTGGGCACAGTTAATTATTCAGAAACTTCCTTGTCCCAGGGGTGATGTTATTTCAGAACAGGGTAGCTATAATTGGGCAGTAACTGTCCAGAGCTTCCACATTCAGAGATAATTTCTTGAGCAAGAGCCTTGCAATTACTTCTTTTTGAAAAGCTGCCAAGTTATTCCCCAGGAACAGAGGCAGTGAGAATCTATAGCTATAACAAATCAAGGACCTCCATGCTCGATTTCACTAAGGCAGCTGTGTGTCAAAATCCAAGCCTTCCAAGCATCTCAAAAACATACTGACTGCTGCCTTCTACAGGAAATAAATCCCATTTGTCCCACGACACAGATTTTCTGTCAGGAAGCAGACAATTCTGTCTGAAGTAATCTCAACAGAGAAATGGTCTTCTCCCAACCCAAACTTGTGGATCTGCATTTTAAGACAAAACGGATCCATACAGCCGCTCATGGTACAAATGCTGTTGCAATCAAAGCAATTAATTTTTACCTCTCAAGGCATACAGAAAAAAGTTTAGTACTCTTGGCCACTTCTGACGCTCCCAGTAAAACTTCAGAAGGGGAAAGCAGGGAACATAAAACTGAGGAGCTGCAATCCAGTGCTGCCTCTGATCCTGCTCCATATTTTGGTGGAAGTAGTACAGATATAAAATTGCTAGATAGTAACACCTGCATAATTTTGTGCTAATAGATCCAAGAGAGATACGGTAGTACACTCCGCTCTTACTTCTACTCTACAGAGATCCAGTGATTTTCTTTCTATCGCCTAACAACAATACAGTGACAAATGCCCACAGTCTTACCATGGAATCAAAAACCTGAGCGATGTAGACAACCGTATGTAACAGTGAGACACACAAAGTAAGAAGACTTCAGCCTCCACCAGAAATAATTGTACATATCGAGACAGACCAATGTAATACACAAATTCTTCAAAAAATTTCATCTTGTCTCACAAGAATACATACACTTGAATTGGTGCAAACATACTACTCCTTGGTGTGTACGACAACATGCCTGTTTATCAACTTGTAGACAAAATGCATTTGTCTAATTTCTCTCCAGTGAGAGTCCTCTGAATTTCACTTGAAGATGGCTCAGGTTTAAGTTTTACAGTCAAAACTGACAGAACAGTCTTTGCTAATTGGTATTTTTGGTTTTGCTCTAAACTAAGTTACCTTGATAGCTCTATGAACCATTACAGTGGTTATGTTTTAAATGCCATGCCTTACTTAAATATGCTGAAGCCTGCAGAGAAAGCTGGGGAAGAAAAACAAAACCAGGAGAAGGAACTATAAATAAAATAGAAAGCCATAAAGTTTCCTACTCCGAATTGGAGGGGGAAAAAAAAAAAAAAAGAAAAGAAAAAAATGAAATCTTATTGAAGTGGTTCGGATAATTGTGACTTGCAGCTTTTTCATTTCACATTAGTGAGACAGCATATATGACAAAGGATTTAAGGATAAGACTGCAAGAATAAACATCAACAGCTGCATGGTACTATAAAAATCTTCAACTATTCTTGCTTTAAAAATACCATGACTGTGATGAAAAGAACTCCAGGGAAAGAAAAAATCCACCGAATTCTCAACACTCCAGAATGCTGAAAAAAGACTACCAAAAAGACTAAATATAATCATACCTAATGTCACTGTGCCAGTGACTCCTTGGTAATGATCCACAACCTCATCAATAAGTAATAAATTCAAGGTGAGGGAAGTCAGTTTACTCCTCAGTGAAATCTCCCTCATTCACCACAAAGTGCCATAATGCTACAAAACAGCTGATAGTCTGTTCAACATAGTAACTGCCTTGTACACTGAAACCTTGAGTCCAGTCACTGATGTTCATAATATTCATTCACATTTATGCTGTTGAGATTTTGACAGCAGTAAATTTTACACTAAACTTTGACCACGCTACAGACTATATTTGTCCTTCGTTCTCCTGGCTTTCCAGCCATCACTTAGCAAGCTGCAAACAGTTTCTTAAAAAACTACATGTTAGAAAGCAGGTATTTTTCCCTCCCTTCATGATCATGCAATCCATGGTGAACAGGACAAAACAAAGAACAGATGAAAACAGAATCCTCATTTCTGGCATGAAGAAAGCTAAGCATGGAGAATTTCAGCCACATGGGAATTTGTTTCCGTAATATACTGCACAGTGATTACATAAAGAGGCTTTGATTACTGTAAAATTCAATGATACATGCATTTCTAATGTCATTGGAATTCTTAAATGATTACACAAGCCTTTCATGTTTATTCATCAAATATTTAAAATACAGCATAATACAAAACACTTAACTAGTTTACTTTCAGAGCAATTTACTATGATCTTCTAACAAAAACTTGCTCAAGAAGATAAATTCTCACGTTACATCCAACGCACACGATTCTTACTTGATTTTTAAATAGAATTATTTGCTCAGCTTTATAAGTACAAAATTTAAAATGCAAACATTTACTGGTACAAGCATATCCATAACTGTAAAGAACACTTTTATGAGACACATGGTAGAGGGAGAAAAATCTGTTCTAATAGATTGAAAACAGAACAAATTCAATTTCCCAGAATACACACCCCAAAACTTTAGAAGAAAAATCTGTTTCCAAACTGGTTTTGAGTGCCTGCTTACACAACACAAAAGCAAGAGCAGACTTACCACTGTTCCATATACATTTCTTTTTATCCTTTCAATTCTCATGGCATCTAAATATATTAAATATTATGAAGAAATATTTTGGCACTGAAGGACTAGATTTTAAATACACTGTACTTTGTATTTTACGTTAATATTCGGAAGTGTCTTTCTATGAAGGGAGGTGGTTGAGAATATAAGATGAAATATGTTTGATTTTCAAGATGCTAAAAAATTAAGATAAAAAATATTATAAAATAAAAATCAATATCATTTCAGGAAGTCACTGAATTATTTCCATTGGTACTGAACCGGGCTTTGAGAAAAATGGAAATTCCTTAGTGAGGATTAAGAGGCAGAAGCTACACTATCAGCATTTATTTTTCTTTTTTTTCAATATTTAATACAGTTTCTAGAGGTAACTCATTTCTATTAATGTACAATTTTGGCTGAAAGTAAAGAAGGAGGCATGAACATCTTTTTCCTGCAGTATAATTGCTTGTAATAGAAAGAACATTCTAAAGCCTTATTTGACAAAAGCACACGAAAACATGAAAAAGTAAACACAAGTTCACAGCTGTGATTTTTCAAGGAGTTCCATGTATCCACTTAAAGTTAGAAGTACTTCTACATCAGCAAGAGAGGCATCCATTTGGGGGATTATTTTCCAGGTAAAGAAACTATCAAAAATGAGTTCAATAGGCAAAAATAGGTTTTTTCCAGTTTCATACTGGAAAAAAACATTTTCTTAAGTCTTCAGCTTTTTTTTCACCTGCAGGAAGTGTTTCTCATTTATAAACTACCCATCGACCATAGATAAACATGTCAACTGTTGTGTGTATAATCATCTTAAGCAGCTACAGCTAAAGGCAAACACATCACTATTTTCTTGAACGTCAGTTCCCCTTTTGTACATTTTAGAGCTTGTGCTGGTGCAATGGGACTAACTGATCATTCACCTGACAAAAAAGGAAAATCACGTATGAGAACAGCCAAATCTTATCCTTTGAGTCATTCAAGTATTCCCATGTTGCTGCATTTAGTACAAGGAAATGCTTCATGCTTGCAGTGCCTGGGCTGCCTGCGAGGGCTGCAGTACCCGGCCTGCCGGGAGCGCCGGCCGCCCCTCCTGAGGAGCTGTTCCCCCAGTGCCTCGTCCAGGGGATGCCTGGGTCAAAGGCACTGGGAGAGAAAGCAGATCAACCCTTTGAAAGGACAGAAGCATATTCTTCAACCTGAGATCATGTTTTCACAGCTAGGTTGCTCCACACTGACTAAAGAAAGCAAGCATTGTGCCATGCCCTTCTTCCTCTATTCACTGCAGCGTGCATATTTCAGAGGAAAACATCCCAGCCTTCTGTACTAGGCACGTGCCCCTTGAATCCTAAAAGTTGTCATTAAAAATGATAGGGCACCTTGGATTTGTTTGACTATTCTGGTGTGCTCAGTGCTGGTCTAGCGCAGGATGGAGCAATGAAGGATATCTATGAATATGCGTATACAAAGTACTTAGGGAAGAATGATACATCTGTGAGCTTTTTGGACAGTGCTACAGAGATTGAAACAATCATGCCTATGTTACTGAAATCCTTAGCTGGTTAAAATAAAATCTACAGGAAAGTGTTAACGTTTACTATTTGGTTCCCTTATTTCTAAGCAATTTCCAAGGCAACCCTTTACATTTTACAGAACACAATTGGTCTCATCACTATGTAGTTTTACAACAGTTTTCCAAAAAGTCAGCTCTTAGAGCAAACCTTTGCCTGATGCGAGGCAGCAGTAGCATTTGATTGACAGAGTAGGTAGAAAAGGAAAAGAAAATGGAAAATTAACGAACAGTCGACTACAACTTTCCCTGAAGATACAGCAATAGGGAGGAGTTTGCCTCAATTAGGAAAAAAAAAAAAAAAAAGGGGGGGGGTAGGAGGAAAGCTAAGAAGAAAAGTAGGATGCTTTCAAAGAGAGAAAGATTTTTGCTAAGCAAATCCTCCCATTGAATTTTCAAGGGCTAGGCGCAAAGAGCAGTAAGGCTACAAATGGACTTTAAGTCTATACCTGTAACTTTCCTGGCCTTGACACTTATCCCCAATTCTTTTACTGATACACTAAGATATATGAAACCTTATTATACCCTCAGCCACTTCAAAGAAAGATTTTATTTCAATATAAACCCAAATGACAGTCAGCAGTTTGAATTTCCCTTTATGTATCCAGACTTTTAAAAATACTGAGAAAGACTGACAATAACGCTTTAGGTGGATTCCACATGCACATGCCCAGAAGAATAAAAAACATTCCTCACCCCAATATCTTTAATAATGGCATTTAGTAAGAATATATAGTTTGATGCAAAAGGAAAACTAAATCTAGCATCAAGTATATATTTGTGAAAAAAAAATCACATGATTTTGAAAAGAAACACGAATATCTAAAGCTTTGTTGCAAGTATTTCTGTGGGTAGGACCGTGGTACTGTACCATACTGCTCTATTAAGAAGAATGAGATAATAAGAGTTTCTAATTTAAGGCAATATTTCTCTACAAATCCTGCAGAGATGACAGTGAACAGAACTGAGAAAAGGAAGAATTTGAAGTGCTCTTTCTTTAAACACAGTAGAGTACTTCCAACACTGCTTCAAGTTTTAAAGAAAAAAAACCAACAGCTTCAGCAGTTTTAGTGTTCACAAGAGTGAAGGACTAAGCACTCTGGTACAGGCAGAGTGCAAGTAGGTGATGTGCAAGCTTTCACATTTATCTCTGCTAATACATTTCACATACTGCTCTGCAGCATTCCTGCTGTTCAAGCCATGGGCCTCTTCAGCAGAGATGGCAAACCACACTAAACTGCATGGTGGTTTTGTGATACAGATCGATGCCCACAAGGGAATGCAGAACGCTGTCACTTCAGATTTGGCTTCACAACTGAACTCAAAATGCCTCTTTCGTGACAGAGAGTCTTTATTTCTCACTTACCCCAGTATAATGCAGTTTTAACAGGGATACTTGCAATATCAAGAAACACACAAAGAAAAACATTTTGCAAATTTTCATTCATAGTGAGCAAGTTTAATAGGTGATGCAAACCTCAACAGTTAAAAGATACGTAATCTGAAGCCTAAACAATCCAAAACTGTCACTATAATGCTTGTTCCCATATCAAAAACTGGACTTCTATCCCTACTACTCTTAAAATTATCTAATTTATCTAATCTTATTCTCAGTAATTCAGAGAAAAATCGGGACGTAACCAATGCAAGACCAGACTGTAGAATGTGTAATATTTCAACTGCCTTGTATATGTCCAGGTTCTCTTTTCTCTCAGGAGATAGCATTAGAGTGGCTGTTTATATCTTCAATATCACATGTGAATTCCAGTAGTTATATCCATCCAAAGGAGATTATATCTACCTGCTGGTCTTTAAGATAAACAGCAAAAACATCTGTTAAATCTCTAGCCCTAGCTGGTATATGAAGTCTCTGCTTTTGAAGCTTCTTCTCAGGCTTCCTGGTTTCCATCTCCTTCTACAAATAAGGGGAATCTGTGAAAGGGTGATGCAGAGACCAGATAAAGTTGTCACCAGATACAGAGAGTTGCTCAGAGTCCTCTGCTTCCAGCACTTCTCCATGTGTGGATCTAAAGGAGGCAGCCTAACTCACTGTGTGTCTTACCAGCACGTTACAATACTGTTTACCTCAAGATCTTGTCAGATTAAAATAAACACAATCCCATCATACAAGGTGCAAACATTTTCAAACCCACTTTACAGACAGAAAAGTTGGTGTAGTCAGACTTTAAGCTCTAAGTGTAACTGCATTAAACGAACACAAGTCAGATGTAGATGCAGCAACAGAAGAACCAGTCTTGGAAAACAAGCAAACAAAAGCCTCACCATAGCTAAATATTATGGTACTTGCCTAAAAATATAGCCACGCTGCTCTACACAATGAAGTTCAGAACACTTGCTGCAGGACACAAGTACATATATTCTAAACACAGAACACAGAAAGACTGCTGCCTCCCAACTTAGTCACTAGGTATTCTGGCCTCTTAATGTAACACAAACTCATCTATTTTATATTTTCTGCAGGTCTGTCATGTGGCAGTGGTACCTGACTTGTGCTAAGCAGTATTTTGAAAGAGAATGAATCCAGCTTCAGCTTTAGAACTTGCTAGACCAAACTGGGCAAACCTGCATGCTTATAAGATAAGAAGAGGATGCCTGTGCAAAAGGGGTACAGAGGTAATATTTTAACAGCAAATGAACCACTAATTCTGATGGTCCTGGACAATGATTTAAAGAACAGGTGCAGCCCCACCATTACAACAAAACCCAACTATCTAAAAATCTTAAAGACAGTGCAGCTCAAGCCAATGAAACATAAATTTGCTCATGGCAATATTGGAAGAAAATCTTTGCGATGTAGAAACAGATGTCACTGTATGTTTTTCAGAATATGGCATTACCCACTGCTTTGTATGTGTGGCTTCACTGGATATATTTAAATTACATTTCATAAACACACTCTATTAACTTCTTTATTCCAAATATATCAAATAAAGTAGGAATAGCACAGTCTTTATTAGAAGTTTCTATTTACATGAAAAATTACAGTAACCAATCACCCTAACTTAGGAAGACTAGCCAAAACAAAAAAAAAAAAAACCACCAAAAAAAAAAAAGTGTTTCATTATATTAAAAAGCCTCAATTACAGAAAGCCTGACACAGCCAAGATATAATTATAATCAACATCAGACAGAGATGTATAAAAAGTGAAAAGTGCAGTTAGAACATTCAGTGTGTCAAGCACAGTGAATGTGATACCAGCTGCACAGCACTTTAATATAATTAAACTGCACTTCTTATATAATGTAAGTTAAATGACAGGCAAGAGTGAAGTTAACTATCTGCTTTCTGGTACAGGAATGCAAGCATTGCAAGGTTATTTTTAAATCTTTTTAAAAAAGAGCAGCACAAGTAGCATGTCAGCAGTGCCAAAAAAAATTTTGGTTGTCTCTCACTGGTGAGGATCCCCTTTCACTTTAGCATTATGACCTGTGTGCACAAAGGAAGCAGTATTTAATTATTTTTGTATTACATTAAAAATCCATTGGGTTTGAAAATGAGACCTAATTATCTTGTATCAACAGAGGCAGGTTTATGCAAAAAACAAGAAAATGCTTTACCCTGTGACGTACCCACTGCCCTTTCCCCACCTTCTCTACAGTCTTCTATTTGTAGCAGTAAAATCCTGCTGAGTTTAATTAATGCACAGAATTCACTTCCTTTAGTTTCATTTTAATTACAAGACAAATGAGAAAAGATTAAGTATATATTTGTGACGAGATATTAGCTACTCTGAATTGGTTAACTGAAGTAACCAGGAGTAGTATAGCCCTGATGGTGTAGGAATTCTTATTACTGTAGTTTTTTTCCCAATTTCTGCGAAATATTTTGCAGTCAGGTCCAGGGTTTATTCTGCCACAAATGCTCACTTGTATGAGCTGGTGAGTGGCCTGGAAGCACAGCCTAGAAGAGCAGAGCATACCTAACAGCCTTGGATTCCCCTCCACCCCCAAGTGGATTACCTGTCTGCTTGGAGGAACGGTAGGGCTACCTGTTGTGGCAGTTTTTGAGGAAAAAGAAAGCCAGCTTTGTTGTAGCCTGGATAATCAGAACTGTGAAGCCACAGCACTTGGAACAGGCTTACTGCCAAAGGGACACATGCCACTTCTTGGGTAATGAAGCAAGCATTGAAGTCTGTGCCGCTGCAGCTATGCTGGTAATGGTATCAAGCTATAGCTCATTTAAACCTGACTTTTATGAACTATATACACCTCCAGACTCAAAGAAGTCACCTGAATTAATAGAAAAGTGTGATAGCTTCCAATTAGAGAAAAGAAACTCAAGCCATTTGTTTTATCATTGCTGATACTCTAGGATATATACAGAAGTCCAAATACTGCCACAAATGAAGTCGCAACCTTGGTGGACTGGAGTAATTCACATGTGCTGCAGTCTACCTTGATTTAAATCTTACAGCTTATTTAATTTTTTCTTACCTACATTCAGTTTTAAAACAGCTGAGTATTACAAAAGACTAAATACATGTAAACCAGAGATGAGATTAACATTTTCCCCTACAAAAAGGTACTATAAACTATAGATCTAGAATGTTTTACATAGGAACTACACAACTGGTATGACAAAAGAGAAAGGTATTCTCTTGTGACTTATCAGCTACCTTAATGGGATTCTCTAGGAGACACTCTAGTCCTGTACTACAATTGTAAGGAACCTTTATAAAAAGTTCTTAAAATTTTGCAAAAAAACTTATCAAGTTACATTCATTCTCTAGGCTAGATCTTGTCCTGTATAAGAGGCAGTACAGAGGTCTGCAAGTAGAAGAGTAGTAGTACAGGGACAGCTCTATGAATCAAGTCCACTTTTTTTGCTTACAGATAGGATATTATTTTCCATCATCTGTCAGTCACAAGAAAAACTGGAAGGGAACGGACGAAGTCAAACTCCTTTCATACAATTCCTGTATCTGTGCATGGGTGGCAAGTCTATTGAATAAACAGCAGATCCCATTTTAAGTCCCTGTAGTCTAAACCATAACCAAAAATTAAAACATACACATTGTGAAAATGTGCATACATGCCTCTTTCCCAGTTATTCTTAAACAGAAAAAAAATACCTTAGTCTATAAACTGAAAGAAATCCAGATTCTATGTCTAAAATACATTCCTGTTAAAGGGCACAGTGAGGAGACAGATCCAACCTGTTTGCTCACAAAGGTCCAAAATTTAACCAAACATATCAACTATTTTCTACCTGAAAAAAAAAAAAAAATTAGAAGTCTTCTAAACATATAACTTTACTCATGTAAGCAGTTCAAAGACATTTTCAAGTTGTAAGGTATGCTTTTAATTTCCTTCTTATGGATAATGAACACATATACAGTCATGACATGAGCTTACACGGTCTTTAAGCATACCAGGGGCCAACTACAGATATGTAAAGAGCAATTCAGCTAATTAAATACAGGCGTGAAGGGCCATTTTTGATGCCCAAGAGAAAACTCTCAGCTGGACTCCAGCTGCCACAGAAGAAAAACACAGATCTCCCATAGGTCCTATGATATCTTCTAGCTCTGTAAGGCTGTCTTAGATCACCTGGAGCACATAAAATGGCACTCACCATCTATATTTGGCAGTTAAATCACTCAAAGAGTCCCACTGACCTCCATACATCATCTCAAGTGAGTAACTGTTTCTCAGCGTAAAAAGCTGACAGTGTAACCAAAAGTGTACAACATTAGAACCCAAAATGATTCACTTTTAGCAGTGACACAGAAGATCTTGGACCCCTACAAATCGATAATAGTAGCAGCCACAGGAGAGCTGCGTGTATCACCACGCAAGAGTTTAAAATAAAATGTTATTATCTCTCTCAAACATCAGGTTACAGGCTCTATCATCATCGTGGTTTGGGCATATAAATAAAATATTATCAGAAACATATTTCTGAAAAATTATTCACAGTGATGTTATCTCAGTCTATTCCATATGTTCTCTGCTATCAAAAAGCACACAAGAGTAATCTTTAATTTGCCAGGAATACCTGTGCTGATTCATATAACTAATTAAACAATAGCAAAGGGTCCATCTTAAGTGCATGGTTCTCTTTCTCTATAGTCTAATATAACAACAAAAAATAAAGTACATTTTAGGCATAAGAGAAGAGCAAAACTGATTCTACACAAACGTGTTTCCCCAATTTGTAAACTTGCTAAAGAGAGCCAAAGAAGAACATGGTGAGAAACTTAATCCTTGGTATGATTTATGCAAGAAATGAAGCAAAGCACTTACCGTGTCTTGAGATTTATCTTTGACATCATAGACTGTTAGTTTTATTTTAGTCTCCTCATAGATGGGGTATTCCGGTGGGAATGTCACACCAGTCAAAAACAGTGGATCTCTTGTACCCTGTGTAACACGAGTAAACATTCAGTAAGGTAACAGCTGTGCAACGTGTAGTATGCCGTTATGGATGTACAGAAACCGTGGGCTCTTTAAAAGAAGTTAGCTTTCTACAGCAGAGATATGTGAACAGCTAAGTATTAACTAATCAGTAAGAAAACTGGACAACTTTAAAACTTTGTCAGGAAAATTTCAAAAAACTTTCTGGAAAGTTTTTTAACTGGAAAAGATATTAAGTTCTTCTGAAACAGAGCCTAACAACATGCTTTTGAACAGCTCAGCCACCAGGTACCAGTACCTGGAATACAACCTGTAATAAATAATCCCTTTCTTTATCCCACGATACTTTCTGAAAGTACTGCAATTTCATATTAATTTAAATGAACTAAAGATATAACACACACACACGCACACACAAAAGAGATCTTCATTAGGTCGCAATAAAATGTCTATAGAAATGCTATAGAGACTCCCTGTATTACATTAGGGATACTGATTTGTGGGGAGGGGATTCCAATACCCCTCTTGAGGCAGCAGTGGAGTAAGATAACATTCCTGTGCTTTGTAACATTATGATTATATCTAAAAGCTGTACACAGAAGTAACTATATCATGGCTTCAGACATACAACTAAATGAATTATATAAAAGGTTGTTTGTAATTTCTTAATGTTTAATTATATTTAATTTCCAAAGATTACCAGGCTAGTATCCTTAAATTTTCTATTAAATAAAGGATTTTGCATAATAAATGTAATTTCTCTTGAAGAAAATAACTTTTCTGTGCCCCTGCCTCCCCCTCCCCCAAAGCTTGACTATGAAGCTGAGAGCCTTGACACAACAAATTCAGAGATTTATTCAGATCTGGGACATTGTGTTAGGAAATGCATCAACTTCTATGAAAAAGAAAATACATATATATATATTCCATCTTCTGCATGACATCATTCCAGACAGTCTGCAATGAAACATCCTGATCAGATACGAGGTATTTGAATTAAGCAGTTTCAGGATGGTTGATGGCTGAAACCATAACAATCTGATTAGTAGTTGGCTGAAACTGATCACACAAAGAGCTCATGAAATATTCTCATTGTATTTAACAGTTAAAGCAAGTCTTTGGCAAAATCGTGTGTGTGTTTACAATAAGACTTCCCTGTTTCTTAATGAGTCTCTCCATAAGTTAAGAAAGTTACACCTACGCTGCCTGCTCACACTTAATTTTCTCTGTGAACCACTTTTGCTGTTTCTGACACTGATGCTTACAGGGCAAGGCGAAGACTAGCAAAGCAGCCTCAGACAACTTTTGCTGTAATATGTGATGCAAGTTACTAATTATTTCATATAAAGTCACAGATGTTTCATACACACACTCTTTTCCCTAATTATAGAAATAGGCTAATATTTTTCAAATTGCAAAAGCGTCAGCTCTCCAGTGGGAAAAATAGAACAAGAAACAAATAGGATAACAGACCATATAATACACCTATGTTCTTCTGTAATTTAAAAATACTTTATAAACTCACTGTACTCTTAATTTAGTTTTACTTTGCATTGCCTCGTCCTTTCAGGAGAGCAACTATTCCCTGTTTCATCCTAGACCTACGTTTGGAGAACCAGAGTATTCTCTATGCCTCTACTTGGAACAACAGAGCTTTCATGAAAAGCCAAGTTCATTTCTAACTGTTTATCCTGGTTAAATGCCAAGAACTACAGAACACTCTAAGGTATGCTTTACTAACTGCCAGAGTGTGCTTGTCTTACCTAAGACTGTGCACTAACTTGTTTTATTTCTCATTCACTTGCTAAGGAAGAAATGAGCAATTCATTAGTCAACATGTTAATTGAATAAGAGACTCTCACCTCCACGATTTCAGTGCTTGAATACCTCGTCAAAATGTGCTCTGCTGGATGTACCACCGAGACTTGTATAAACGTATTCAGCTTCCGATCACGGGTAGCAGCCACTAGATCCTTGCATGCTGGAGACAGTACAAAATAAAAATAAAATACTCAAAAGAAAACTCTGGGAAGAGGCTGTCACAGGCACAGGACAAAGCAGACTACACTCCGGCTCCAGATTAAATCTCTAGAGACAAGCCGATTTAACACAGGAAGTCCCTTGGAAGTAACTTACAGAAATAGGAAGTCACATGCTGCAGAACTGAACTGAGATTTCGTTTCCACTAAAAATACTTGCAGCTTCTGCAAACCTCCCTGCCAGAGGCTCATCAGCTCCAGTATATGAATGTGCGTGCGCATATGCGCACACACACACTGCAATAGTAGGTAATTTTACATAAGCACTCATTTCATTTGCCACGAAATCTCTCGTAGCAGCCTAATTTGATCACCTCGTCTGACAATTTTCACAGTACACGACCATTTTAAACACATTCTAAGCCAGTTAAATGCTATCAGTGATTAGGTTAGTTTATATAGTCTGATACTACATTATGAACTTTTTAGTAGAATTAATAGTCGAGTAAAAATCTACATACCTAAAAGCAGACAGCAAAATAACCAATTCTTTTGTCAGTGACTGGCATATAAATGAGAAGAATAATTGTATTCTGGCTATATGACATCATTATTAAAACTCATTCAACCTAATAAATACAGAGAAATTCAGTTCTTGTTTAATAATTCATTTTTATCCTGGGCTCAGAGTCATGCAGGTGACTGAGTTCACTCTTTAGAATAACACACCTCATGCCTTCTAACCAAAAGGATGAAAGCACCAAAGAAAAAAGAAAAGGAGGAGGAAAGAAACAATGCACCATTAGCTGCTCTGCAGAAGGGATGTGGACTAATGGGGCATGCATTGGCTCAAATGCAAATCCCATCCACCTTACGTTCTTCAATAAGGAATATGCAACAGTGAATACTGTGATAGGATCTACCCAGCCTTTTCTGCAGTGCATCAAACTGCACTGGGATCTTAGAAGCCTGAGGGAAGAAAAGGAAAGCCTATGGTTTTGGAGAGGCTAATTGTCAAGAAAGAGCTGAGGACATTTTCTAGCTGTCACTGCCAACTGGGAGCTTCCTCAAGTGCAGCTGACCTTTAACATTTTAAAAGGTGAGTCAGATTATCCTCACAGCAAGCAAACCTGGTCTGATGAGAAGCCAAGGCAAGGAAAGCTCTGATACATACAAAAGGCAAACTCAGCTTGGTTTATACTTCTTTTTCTTTGGGTTTGGACCTGCTGCTTGAGGAAATAAAAGGAAAACTGGCTGAAGCTTTTTTACCACTCTTCCGTAACAGTTAAAAGGGAACAAGGAAACAATTCAATCTAACCCTCACAGAATATTTTGAAGTTTTTGCGTTAGCCCAAATTGCCAATGAAATCTCTTAGTAGACAGTCTCAAACTTACTCTATCATAATTTGCTGGTAAAAGTGGGGTAAGAATAAAGTTTGTGCATGATGAAGTCTTTATGTAACAGCTGATACAACAGCGCCAGACTCAAATAGCAAGTCAGCAATTCCTTGCTACTAAGGCTCACCACGTTATTGAAATGACTCTAAATATTAGCACTACTTGATATGACCTGAAGAATTATATGAGTAGATTTACTGAAAAGCAGTTAGTAAAGCACAAAATATTGGGCAGACACCTACCTATTTGAACTATATCCTCTCTAAAGCTGACCACAGATGCAGTATCAGATCATTGAAATTTCCAGATACAGCCATTTCCCCCCACAAACCCTTATCTTATGCCACCACCCAATCCTTAAATGTTCCACTCTATAATCATGTTTTTAGCATATAGCACAGTAAAGCACAGTTTCAGAGGAATGGCAAGAGGGCTCATGTTCACTACCAGGAGTTGGAACACTGACAGATATAGTCAAGTTTTTCATACCCACCACAAAGGCTAGCCAGCTCACAATTCAATGGACCTCCAAAGATGAGCGGGATATACCAGAAGGGAAAAACAGAAAGAGACAGAAACTTAGGAAAAACAAAAATAAATCCCCCCGAAACCCCACCAGTGACTCTGGCAGGAACCCTACAGCTGAACTTTTGTAAAAAGTACTAGTGCGTGATGAATGGAGGTAAATCCCCCATAAATAATGGTTTGATTTACTTGTGGGATATCTCAAATACATTAATTAGATGTGACTAATTCTCTTAGCAGCCAAGAGCACAGGCTTTTATCCTATTGATAAATCTTTAACAATAGGAAGAAGATCTGCACTAAGTGGTCACCACCTTGATGATATCTGAGCATAGGAGACAATTAATTTCTGTGATAGTAGGGCAATCCAGTCATTAGCTCATATTCCTGTAAAAGGCAGCTTAGCAACATGATCTTGAATTTCATTGGCTAGAGTTGACATGAAGATAAATCATCTGCATATCTCCAATGGGGAGGATCAGCATAAAGTATCAGAACTCTTTGGGAGATCCCAATGAAGAAGGATAAATGAAATAAAATGGAACCTGCATGTACTTTGATGACAGAGTTATTTGTCTGTATTGTGACATTGGGCTACTGCTGTTCACAGCTACCCTTTCAGTCAGAGAGGATATTCAATAAGGTTGTCACTGGCAGAGAACTGAAGATTTGGTGTGACACAGAATTTGTCAGTTTGAGCCACAGTGCATCACTTCCCTTAAAAACAGCCCAGCTGAAATGCTTAACAAAACGTAAGGGCTACTTTTAAGCTGATGCCGAAGAACAGAAGTTTGTTATACCCTGTTCACAGCCTGGCAAGTTCCACAGCCCCACACTGCATTATTGCCCTTTGAACTACTGTACTAGCAGTATCTCTGAAAATCTTAGGTCTTCTCAACACTCTTTGGACAAAGTGAAACATTACATGGCTGTGAAAGGGAAATACCAGCTATATGTTATATATTTAAACACATCTGTTGGGCATTATTGACAGACTACTCAAAAAGAAACTGATGAAAATACAAACATGAAAGGCATGTTACGGCTGTTTTCTTAACTGCAAATGTAACACAGTGAAAGCAGGTGACAACATCAATGCACTTTCCATCATAACCTATGCCCAAGCAGACCATATACATAAGTCACATTACTTTTCAATACTTCACTATGCTTGAATTAATTCTGGAAAAACTCATCAACAAAACTCAGTGAAATGAAGTGACAGCTTGTACTTACATGCCAAAAGTATATGAATCTACTCATTGTGACTGTTGACTCAGTGTGTAAAAGCCTGAGTCATCCATTCCCCTGGTGATCCCATCTCTGCTAAGCCTATCAGTGTGCAATGAATGTTTAAGGAAGAACTGCATTAGGAATAATTTATGCTTTTATATCAACAAAGAAAAAAGTTAAGATGGCAGGAAGAAACAACTCCTCTACATACTAAGCAAAGAAAAAGAAGGAAAGAAAGACAGCAAAGTTATCACTATGTGTAGAGCAAGATGAAAGGCTGCAAGGAAAAAAAACTGCTCTAGAATACATTTACAAATACTTATGTATTTTGCAAAGTTCTGTGGTCTACATTTAAAACTGTCTTACTATTTAAAATGCCTTAAAACAGATAACATTTAATCAATGTTATCCTTCAACACTTATTTTCTAAAGAAGCAAAGAGAATATTGTTTCATTTCCTCTACTGTTGTTGTTCTACTATTAAAACTATAATATTGTTCTTACATGAATCACAGTAAACAAGTGCTCCTTTTCTATCAGTCATGCCCATACATTGTCCTGTACATTCCAGTACCACTACTATGCACACACCCCATGTGTGCTGTAAATGCAAACAGCACGAGTAGATGTTTGATTCTGAAGTGCTGCCACATTCAATATTTCACTGTTCTCTACGCTGCACTAACATGCTGGCTGTGCCCTTCATCCTTCCGTGTGCATGTGTGCACACGTAAAGACAACAGAAAAGAAAGACTGGTTACTGCTTCCTCAAAACTGGGCTATGCTGTAAACACAGTAGAATCTTGCTTCACGGTTTCAGTGACCAATTCATGGGATCAGGGAGAATTTTCTAAAAATGTTACCTGAATGGAAGAACAGAGCGCAGAGAGAAAGACTAAAAAAATCCAATGACTATATAACAATAACAAGGGAGAAAACAAATAAAACAAAAACCAAGGCAGATATAGTCTGGAAATTCATCATCTACCTTCCCAGAAACTGAAACAATTCTGACCAGGTGTTCAGCACTGCTCCAAGCACTAAGCCCACTGGAGCCAGAAGAAAATAATCTGGCAGAGAAATGGGGAGATGCAGCATGTCCCAGAACTGAAAAAGATCCAGTACCTGGAACAAACGACAGGGGCAGAGGGACTGAAAGACATCCCCAGCTCAGAGTTCACAGAGTTGTTTGGGAAGGAAGCCAAGGACTAGCCCAAGAATTGGGAAATGGCATTGAAATTAATAATGTTTATTTTTGTTAGTGGGGGAAATTACAGCACATTGGTGAATGTCTTCCCAGACTAGGAATTCACACAATGCATGTATTAACCTACATGGCAATTTCGAGGTAGCTTTTTCTCTAACCAGTGACAGAAATGACATTTCCCACAGCCTCATTCCCTCCCATTTTCCAAACCAAAACAGATTCCAAGGGGCTGGCAAGGGACAGGAATTAACCAGCATAGCCCTGTTGTCTCCAGGGCACACTATTTTGTATGCTGTCAAAACAGAACAGAAAATTAGTAGTATCTGAAGACAAGAGGCATAGGAGAAGCCTGTGCGTCTCACACACATATGTGAACATAATGTTCAAAATTTTTTTTCATTTCATTGGCATTGCAGCAGCATTATTATCCCAAAGCAACTTAGTTTATAAATAATAATGTACAGTCTGTCTTGATAGACTAATTAGCTGAGGTGCAGCTATTCCTTAGTGGGCAAAAGGACAGATTAAATAAGAGAACACCACATTCAGAGCTGCGCTACATGCAGAACACTAAACAGTACACGGTTTTCTTTCCTCCACCCCGGGGGAATGTTGAGGAGGGTAGGGAGGCGTAAGAGAAGAAAGTGCACATCACCGCTGCTTCTGCCTCTGCTGAACACACAGCACTAACCAAGCTTGCTGAAAAGAATACCTTCAGTCAGGCACACATAAAGGCTTAGGAATAATCCAACTTCAGAACATACAGGAAAGCTTTGGTCATACTTTTGAATTAGAAGCATAAATGCAACTGTGAGAGGAATGAGAACAGGACAGCAATGTATTCTCTGCATCGCAAAACATGTCTGAAAGCAAATGAGACAAATGTTTGGGGATTGGTATTAGCACAGAATGGTGTTAATGAGCACCTATCCAGCTAGTGCTCAATAATAAATATTATTAATTGGTTTATCATAAATACTACTAATTAGTTGTCCCATTCATGTGTCAGCAGGAATGCTTCAGTTTGCTGGTGTGTAAAGAACACCTCTACCTAGGGACCAAAAGAACAGAGAAGTTACTCCCACAACAATTTGCAATGCAGACTCGCAGTAAAATTCACTGTACAACACTAAATATCACAGGATGAAGCCATAGAAATTACAATATCCACGTTATCGCAAAATGAGGGCGCAGTTACATAGTCATGAAACAGGTATGTATTAGGAGGGACACTCATTAACATTGGTAACTAAAAGAGATGCTCAGACTTGGGTAAACTCTGCAATGAAAAGAATCTCTACAGAATAGAAGACTACTTTTGGACCACATATACAAATAAGTAAAGATCCACTGATTTTTACCTAAGAAAAGGTCCAAGATCACTGTTCCTGTCTCTGGAGATGAGAGGCTTGTATAAAAATAAATACATATCTGTTCTCTGGAACGTACAGCTGGTTGCTAAAGTACCCTAGTTATATCTCAAGGAAATGCACATACATAATACAATTACTATCCTTCAGGGGATGCCTGTAATTAACAGAGGGAAGAAAACTTCTACCAACAGTCCAAGGAGAAAGAGATGACAGGGAAGTATTATCAGATTAAGCATAAAGATATGTTTATGACATCTCTACAAATACAGGTTTGGGAAAAAAAAACCCTACAAACACCACCAATATTAGCAGTACTCACTGTAAGTAACATATCAATATGTTGTCCAGAAAAACATCAATCATTGCCCACTTAATTTGCAGCTAAAACACCACAAATATTTAGGAGTCATTGAAGTAAGATACGACGAGTGCTGCTGGGGGAGAATGGTGTATGCTGATCAAGGGTAGGGATAAACGATCATACCCAGGAGTTGAGATGCCAGCTGCACTCATCATCCTATTTGCATATGAAGTGATAAATCTGGTTAGAATTACCACTGTGAAAATCAGAAGTGATCTATTTCAGAATAAGTTCTGCCCTCCCTGGGTTTTGCAGTACTAAAGAAATTTTAGGGTTTGTGTCTTCTGTGTTTTACTGAAAGTCTCATGCTGGACTAGAGCATTAAGCAGAGCACTTTCAAACTGCATCCTTCTTTCTCCAAGAAGGTAAAATAAATGCAAAAGGTTTAGACTGTGACTTTGCATTGCCATTACCAGCAGCAATAATAGCCATTTCCTGAGCATGGGTTTCAATTCTTCTGATGTGTTAGAATAGACCTATTTCATATTGCAGCTTTGCTATTCAGCCTGGACAACCCCAGTTATTTATGGAGTTTAAGTATGATAGATGCAAGAGTCTCAGGAAAGGGGCTGACTGGATTAGCGTACAGCTCACAGGCATATTTCCACTGCAGAAGTGGATGCACGGTTACATGTGTTAACCATCCATTCAGTGCAATTTACATTTTGGTAGTGCATTAATCCATTGCTAATGTTAGACGATCTGTTCCAGCACATTCACTGCTAATGCTCATGCTCCTCCAGCTTTATTTACAATTGTGTATAAGTGACTTCTGCCACCTCTGTGCTCTAGACTTAAGCTACACAATGGCAACGAGGTCATGGAAATTAATTTCTAGCTTTGCTCAGAACAGCTGGCTCCTTAAGTTATGAAACAAACTGCTCTTGATCAATATTTTTAAACTCCTTTAATTTTTGAAACTATAACTGAGAATGTAAGCGTCTCTCTGTATCTTTTTCATGTAGTGCTATATTTAGTTATAAAAATTTATTTCTTCCAAAAAAGACTGCATTTCTTTACTGAGCACGCTGTGCCTCTACCAGCACAGAGAACTCTGTTTTTCTGAGATGCTGCAGTAGTCTAGTGAGAGCAAAGCAGAGAGCTTGCTGTTGCTCTAGATTCTCAATTAGCCTCTTTACCTTCTGTCCAAAATTATTCTGCTCATGGCACCGCCTATTAATGGTATTTATGCTCTGACCAGAATGTGACTTCAGTTCTCTGGTGAGAAAAATGAGGAAAGAAAAAAAAGATATATATATACACATGCTTGAAATCTTACAAAAACTTGTTATATATTACTACACTCCAAAATATATTCATATCAAAATGGATTTTGATACTGTTATTCCAAGGCTGTAATTTATTTTCGTATTGTTGCTATTTTAGAATACCACAAAAGGGTTTATATCTCCTGGAAACAGCTAAATACTATTTCCCCCTTCACTTTTCCCCAATGTTGTCAGATCAAGTATCTAATAAAGAAGTAAACTTGCTGTAATTTCTTTCAAAGATTTCTCACTATCCTGAGAATACAGTGGTTACAAGTTTAAGTACCAGCTGAAGAATTAGAGGAATAGCAAATGGTACACAGACTTCCCTTTTTCTTTTAACTATGAGTTTCTTTATACTATAAGCTCATAGCAAACATCTAGAACCTGTAAAAATTTTTTTCAGATTGGAAAAATAAAATATATTCTGCTGATTCCTAACTTTGTCCGTCCTTCAGAAATAAAATAAATGTACAAAAATATGTCAGCAATACCACAAGAAGATGAAACAAAAGTGCCAATTCAAAGTTTTCAGTCTGCCACATCTGTTTTTATTACAACAGCATACATTGCTTCCTTTGACATAAGCATTTATACACCGCCATACCAGTTGTCAAGTGAAGCATTATGCGGTTTTGATCCTCAGTGTGCAGTATTACTTTACAACACTGAAGAGACAGTCCTTTTCTCCAATATGTAAAGAAAATTCAGCTGTTGCTTAGCCTTACTCCAAATCCGTGTCATCACGTACAACTTTACAACATACTTTCAGGCTTGGTGAGGAAAGAAGCTTCCCTTGCAAAATAAAGGAAAGCAATCAGGCAACACAGTCCAGCAACTACAGCACACAACAAACTTCAGAAGGAACTCTACACAACCTGAAATCTTTTAGGATGCTTCTTCACTGCAGTACAGCTGCTTTGAGCAGCTGTAAGTGAGCTACTCTGGATTCTGGTTAGAAGTCCAGCTACAGGAGCCCAGTCCTCAGTAGGGAGTGATCCACCCCGCTTCTTTGGCAAGTCATACAGCCCGGACAAGACTTCAGGGTCCCACAACTATGTTGCTATTACCACCCAAGCTAGTTGATGTTAACCAAGTACATCTAAACAATAGTGCAGTTTTAGAGGCTGCATTAAGGAAGTCCCTTTCACCAACTTCTCTGGAGCCAGCTCTCTAATTAATTATAAGCTAATTGACTACGTGGCCATAGCCCTGTTGCCCATGAGACACTGCTAGTGAATAAAACTATTCATTTCTTTTTTAAGTGAAAATGTTACATAGTAAAGGCAATCATGATGAAGGTGCCGGGACAAGATGCAGTAGGGAGTTATATTAACAATAGTTACTCACAAAAGAAAAGACTGTCAATAGTTAGACATGCAAGCAAAGCTATTGCTCTACTGTCTAACCGAACATCCTTTAAGACTCATTTTTCTGAAAAGATTTGTATTCCCTTCCTTTACATATGCCAAGGATGGAGCCTCCAGTGAAGGATGAGGAAGCGATGTAGTGTTGATCAATTTCACAAAGATTCCTAAAAAAACCAATACCCAAGGAAGCATGGCAGAAAGGTTTGAGCACTGTAGTACTCTCCATGTGTAGTGCTCAAATGAGGCAGAACATGGCCTTTAAAAGAAGTAGGCAGGGTATTAATGAGATGCATGATTGTACTGTTGGGGGTTTTTTTTTATCCCCCACCCCCATTAGGGGATACCCTATTAGGATACCCCATTAGGATACTAAACACTAGCCTGATTCACAATTGGTTCCCGTTGCATAGGTGCCTGTCAAATGTTGAAAACGACTAGTGAGTGTCTGTCTAAAAAGAGTCCTCTACAGAAAAGAGGAAGCAAAGCACTCCTCCCTCCAATATACCAGAGGCCATCTTTTAGCAAAACAAAACCCACGCTCTTTGACATGTCTAAGAGGAAATCAGACTAAAATGTACTTCAAAGGCAAGGCAATAAGAGCAAGACACACTTTTAATCAAAGGAGAAAATAGATTTCTGCAATCCAGAACAATCACTTTTAGCCCTGTAATGATTAAATTTCCTAGTCAGGAAATGCATGATAAATGCTAAGTAATCTGCATGCAAGCTGTAGTTAAAGGGAGAAGATGTTCTAATATAAGTAAGACTTGTCTGAAAAGGTGGCAATTCTGGATTAATACCTAAATTAGAGATCCAAGTATGAGACAATGCTTTAGTCCTCAGGGGATTTTTGAAACAGCCATTCTGACAAACAAATTAGGATTACTTTAATAGCATGGGACCTGCATGAGATAGAAAGTATAACCCCCTTCATAAGAAATTAAATACATATATATTTGTGGATTTTCACATAAATGACAGAGTCCAGAAATAAGAAAAGTTCACAGATCAAGGGTTGTGTCAGAGGACAAGTTTCAAGGAATCTACCTCCCATGAACATTTTGGAGTAGTTTACTCACATATCCTGAAGAAATAACCTTTACTCCTAAACTTCTCCAAAATGTACGTCTCAGCCATGAGAACTCCGTTGGTACAGACAAACAGCCTTTAAAAAAGTAGAGGGTAACAAATACCATACTGACTGTAGCTGTTTTGACACACTTAGATGTCATTTTAAAGTAACATGTTTAAAGCAGCATATACATTTGTATTTCCAGTTTCTTCAAAATCAACACTGAGCTCGTCTCTCAAAATACTGGCCTGTAATTATTGCTCTAAATTGTTAACTCATAGATTTACAAAATGTCTGCAGCTTGTATTTTGAGACATATCTAAAAGGGGGAGACATTAACGATTAGCCCAGCATACTGCATGCTATACCAGAAAGTTGGCCCCTTATACTGTAAATTGACTGTCATTCCAGCAGGAGTTTCCTCAAAGATGAAAAACTGCTGTTTACACATTACAATACTATGCTTGAAACTGCCTTGGTTTTGATGTGTTGACATACGTAAAGACATAGCTGACTTCTTCCCAGAGAAATAATTTTAAATTATGTCAACTCCTTTGTACAAAGAAATATTAGTAAAAAATTAAAAGGAGAAAAAAAAAAATTCCTTCATTTTGTAGAGAGACTCCCTGGCAGATTTGAGATTTAAATCCAGAATGACCTAGGTATTTCTGCTCTTCATCTCAATGTGAGCACATTCAGATCTCAAAGTTGAAAACAGTACTAGCCCATTTTAGTTTTTAAAGCAGCTCGTTTACAATCCTACAGTCAACAATCCTCAGCTTCTTCAGTGTGAAGAAGTCTGGTCTTCAAAGAATGCCAAGACCAAATTCTTCTTAACTCATCATAATGAAATTCTGTACACATTCAATCCCTCAGAAATCAATCTTATATGCAACAGGATTTCAGATTGAAGTGTCAGCTTTAACTTGTTTTGAACATTGGAACATATATTTCACAAGATAGATAGACTTTTTTTTTAAATTTAGTTCAATGTATTTAATTTCAGTTTCATATTCCACATAACAGGGAAAAAACCACACTAAAAATATGGTTAACCACAGTAATTAAAGTATCCATAACTGTACTAGAAACTTTATTATCCACAGGAGGTGGGACTAAAACAATGAAAAAAAGCATTCCTGAGCATTTTGTTTTCAGCAAAGCCCTTCCAAGCACCTTAGGTTGGTCTGCTTGTCATACTGCATCCACTGTTGTGTGGGATTTTGTGGTGCTGCATTTAGGAGAATTCCATTTTTTTCAGGGCCTGCAGGGGAACCTCATTTTCAAGTCAAATTTCACTGCAGGACATGCATTTCAAAACTTCCTAAAATAAGTACATCTATAACTAATGTGTTCAAAAAGAGAGGATGACTTCAGTCCTCTATTAATTAGATGTTTTGCTTTTTATGGAACTTCTGTTTCCACATATGAGTATTAAAAATAAAGTCCATTGGGAAACATTTTATAACATGAAAGTATTACTGCAATTATTTCTATATGCACATTTAGAGATGTATTTAACAACTGCCATTTGAAAGACAAATGTTCAGTTAACGCAGTGCAGTGCCATTGGAGTCAAAAAAGTCAAGAGCTACCATGCTTTGAATTACTTAAAAATGTTTCAGTTAACATATTATTGGCCTAACAAAATATAATTGTTTCATGTCTGTTTAGTCATTACCATTCTGTACAACATTAAGCATGAGCTACATGACTACTGTAATCTGTAAATAATTTGCTTGCTTTTTGTCTCCCAAATGATCTATGCTCTTAGAATTTTAAGGTGACTTCATCTTCAAGGAGAAAGACACACAAGGAAAGAGATGCACGGAATTCTCTAGACAATTCTTCATGAAGTGTTTTACAGACTGGGCTAAAGGTTAGAAAAGACCAGCTGCAAAAAGTGACAGCAAAAAGTCGAGCGTGAACTCACAAAAAGACAGAGATGTCCACAAGTGGGTTTTAAACAGAACACTCTAAGCCTCCACACACCTGCTACCTATCTTTGGAGGTATTTAAAGTCTCCAGGTATTTAAGCTTTCAACTGTAAGAGGTCCCTACATGCCTGCAGGTTGGCTTCTGGGCACATCCCGATGCCTCTGCCTTGACAACGCTGAGCAGCTCCGAGCCTATCTCTAGCCCTGTCAGGATTTCCAAACCACACACCTACCTTGACAGCCTTAGGCTGGCAGGCAGTGGCAGGGCACAGCTGCTAGTCCACGCTCTGCAAAGAAATCACTGCTGATTTCCTTCACAACAGACCCAGCGGGAGGCCGAAGGAGAAATGGTGCCAGTGCCCCTTTTAATTCAACAGAGCACTGAACCAGAAAGAGGTCAGATACAGGGCACATTCACAGGTTTATCATTCTGCCCACCTCTAACATAGCAGCTACAAACCACAAAAAGTTGCCAATTAGCACATAAGAGAGTGCATACAAGCAGACACACAAGTCTTCCTCTTGAAGCTGTCCCACCTTGATTTAAAAAGAGGAAGACTTACTGGCAGCAGGTGTAGAGGGGGCAAAAGGTAATTTGAAAAGTAATATCAATATTTTACATACAATATTTTACATTCAATTGTCACTGAATTCGGGTCACTGTCTATGGTGACTCCAGAACTCAGGTCCACCCCACTGGAAAAAGGGCACTAATCACTTAACAGCCATCCTCAGCTTATTTTGTCTGTGACCCAAAATTCTTTTATTTGTGGAGAAAGGGGAAAGAGTTTCATCTCAGAGCAAAAACGTCCATTTCAATTTTATTCCTGGCCAACACCAGTGCTGCAAATACACATTCAGTAAACATTCTACTTTAAGCTTGCATTTTGCAAGCATTCCACTAGTAAGTCTTCCCTGTGAGAATATACAGAAAAAATAAACAAAACTTTCCATGCAAATGTACACAAAAATCCATAAAAATGAGAACCAATAAGATATTATCCCAGGCCAAGAGCATTCACAAAACTTTAATTCCACATTTGCTCAACTCTTTCCAATTCTTTGCCCAAAAAGCAAGGCAATTCAGCCTGCTGTTACATCCTTATGTGAGGCACATTAAACACAATCTAAAGGATTTAATAACAATGCAAGAGTGGAAGTTACCTAAAACTGCTTGAGTCCACATAGACGGCAACAATTTTAAACAGTCTACTTTCAACATAATTATGAGGGATTATTTAGAGATCCTGAAGAATTTCTAGATCAAGGCAACATACGGTACAGAATGTGACAAGAATCCATTGCAAACCAATCACTAACAGCAAGCTCTAAGAAGCCTCAAAAATCCTATTGGAAAGTTACATGACAAATCCCTGCCACGTAGATCACAGAATCAGTCTTGAGCTTACCTACTCAAACCCTCATGCCCAATTAGGGTCAGCTACAGCAGGTTACCCAGCACTGCGTCCCATTGGGTTTCGACCATCCCCAAGGATGGAGACTTCACAACCTCCCTTCACAGGTCATCTGTGCCAGTGTTTGACCAACCTCACAGTAAAAAAGTTGGAGTGGGGTGGGGGGGATGTTCTGATTGAAATTCCTGTGTGCTTAACTTCAGTCCATAGTCTCTCATTCTTTCGCTTGGGCATAACTGAGAAGAGTCTGGCTCCCTCGCCTTCAATCTCTACCACCAGGTATTTAGACACTTGGATAAGATCCCCACGAGCCTTCTCTTCTCCAGGCTGAGCAGTCCAAGGTCTCTCAGCCTCTCCTCATATGAAGGATACTTCAGTTTCTTAATAATCTCCAGTCCCTTAATCATAAATGTTACTTTTGGCATCCCAACTGAACCTGTCCAAGAATTCCAAAATACAAGTTATTTCTTGTACCTGCTAGAAGAAATCCCAGGACTGTAAGGGACATTGGACAGCAGCAGAGAAAATCAAGATTTCAGCCACTGAAGCACAAAACCAGGAATGCTGATAATGGCTCTTAAGCAAATTTAGTGGGATATACAATTTTTTTTTTAAGTAGAAATAAAGTTTAAAAATTTAATGCTACCAGACATTGCAGTTTGACAAAAAAAAGCCCCTCTATTGGGAGAAGCAGTGTAGTTTCAAAGGATTTATGAAAATGTAGTTCATTCTTAGTAACGAAACTGTGGAGTAGACTAACGTCTATCGCTGAAAATATTCTGCAAACACTGTATGCCTTCTAAGCCTCCCCGACAATACCATGGTCAAGGAATTAAAAAAAAAAAAAATAATAAAAAAATCAATCACATCCTGAATAGTTAAAATGTCAGCTTCCTTGGAGGTAGGGAAAGGTTGGAAGAAGGCAGAAGTGCCAAGACTGCCATCCAAATCTCTGTTGTAGGTAAGGAAGTCTTATAGAGCTTTCTATAAGAACAAAGGAATAACTCATCCTTATTTGGCTTGTTGCTGTCTGTGTATAAATGCCTGCAACAGAAATTACTCTCAATAAGGATCTAAATAGTCCTCTGCATTCAGACCAGTTTCCTGGATCCACAGAGGCATCAGTCATGGACTCATTATGTATCAGGTAAGCACAAAGCCATCAGGTCGTATAAGAGCTGTACCTGTGGACGTGTTGGTCATGCAATGGGAGAGTGGGCTCAGTGCCAGTCTCATCTAGGAAGATGCTGCCCACAAAAACTCCTTCCATAGCAAAGAACTACTAGGTAAGCCATTGTTCTCCCCTTCCCAGCTCAGCCACTGAACTCACACATACCTCTGCCACTCACTCTATTCCACCACTCTGACACCCTAAAGACAAAAGGTGTAATAGGCTACGTGCATGCGTACACACAAACACCCCCCCCACACACAAATCAAGTCTCCCTCTACATGGGAGGCATGCTAGGGAATCTGAAGAGACTCATTTGAGAGAATGAGGTTCAAAAATTGAACTGGAAAGAGTACAGTTTGGCAAGACAAACAGGAGAAAGTATGCACAGTAGGCGGTATATTTTTGGGGAGAAGCAGGAAGAGAAAAATAATGAGGAAAAAGAGCAGCAGTATGTGCCAAAAATAACTTCTCTCTAACTTAATGATCTTTAATCCTACATTCCTATGAACTAGCTCAAAAATACCCTAGAAACACAAGTTTTCAGTTTCATCAGAATAATTTAAAAGTTTGTCATGCTAAGTAAGACTGAGCTGTTGTAATTAATCTGCTTCCAGTACCCAACCTCACTGGGGCACTGAACTAGCACCCAAGCTCACAAAAAACATTACAGTTTTCAACATAGACACAACCTTATCCCTTTGAAATTTTGCATAGAAGGAATTTTGCAGACATGAGACAACATTTACAAAGTCTATGAGAAAAATGTGAAGTAGACACAAAAGTATCATTTTCAATATCAAGAAGAAACTGATTTTACTAAGAAGCCTACCAATTTTGTTTAAGATTTGAAAAAGAAAGGTTCTTCCTAGTCTTATCCTCCTTTTTCCCTGGCCTTGTAGACGCAGCAGTTTGCTAACTCTGACAAGAGTTCAGAATTTGTACATTTCTGACAGAATTTAATCCTATTATCTGCTGCATCACTCGAGAACTAAGATGATAAAACCCTGTCTCTCAGAACTGTTAAATTCCAAAAAAACCTTCCAACTGTTAAATAGCTTTTCAAATTCAGGTATCTACAAACTCCTCTCTAAAGAGATTAGCCATAGCTATTCAAAATTTATCTCTAGATAAGTGTTTATATCAAAACATGTGAGAGTTGCTGTGAGAATCTTTATTCTATTAGATTTAAAAGTTTCCCTTAGTTGCAGCCCTGATTTATACACATTTGTATTTACAAGGCTGTCATCCACTTTCTCCTGGTAGTTCAACTCCAATCTTTTTCTTAAAAGCAAAAGCTTCCAGAAACAGAAGATACTTAAATTTCATAGAACAGAATAGAAGAAAACTGCCCGAAACCCAGTTTGCACCGGGGTTTACTAATACTGATACCCCAAAATATCCTCGTGCTACTTACTACTCACATCAGTACATCAGTGGATTCCTCTACTCCATCATAGTGGAATATGCTCAATCAGTAATGATTTAGTCCCTCATGGCTGGTTGATCATGTGCTCTGACCCACTTCAGAGCAAATAAATATCCCTGCATTTAATGAGCCCTCTGTGGTGACTCATTGCTACATAGCATAACCTACACAGAAATTGAATTTACACAAGTCATAGCTGTTTAATAAGTATCATTAAGTAGCAGTGGATGCTGACAAGTTAAAAATATTTCTGTGACTACTTCTATCACAAATTACTTCTTACTGACACTGAAACTAAGTAGATAACTCAGTTAACAAAAACGAGTAATGCTATACTAGATATAATGGGTTGTCAGCAATGAAACAAATTTTCATATATATTAACTACATATATAGAATAGATATCTATATAACTCTGTATATGGATATATAGATATTCTACAAAAATATATTTATCTGTAAAGTATATTACATTATAGAAAGAATTTTTCAGATCCTCTCAGTGTGCGAGAAGCAGGCAGAACACTAATGGAACATCTTCCCAAGTTTCATTACTGAGGATTTTTGAGTCCTTGCATATTCAGCGATACAATTAATACAGATTAATATTTAAGGTTCATGACAGCATGCTGCTTCTCTAGCTGCAATGCAAATGAAGACAATCCCTGCCCTAAAGGGATTGAAGGATAGATTTCTAAAATTACAGTAGTGCCTATAGATACAGATTTGAAAATCTGGCCTAATTTTCTAGGTCTCAAACCCAACATATCTGGAAAAACTGAACAAGGATATGAATTTTTGAAAGCACTATGGTTTTGAGCTTTTTGGTGGTTTTCCCTCCATTTTCTGGATTTGGTTTTTTCAAAATTTTTTCCCTGTATACATAACACATTCTTAAAAGAGGTTTTAATACAGGGAACATTGTAGGTTAGCAAACCATGATGGTATAATAAATTATGCATAAAGTGAGGCTGAATATAATGAATGAAATTTGAAAGACAAATAGAGAATGCAGGCTGACACGGCCAAATGGAATGGGACAACCTTCTGCAAGAAGGAGGCCGAATATGCTCAAAACAAGAGTCATGCAAGACTAAAAGATGGCAAGATTTTAAAGGGAAAACACACCCATACATTCCCTTTGTACTTTTAGTTACTTCACTAGTGGCATTATGACTACTTCATTACAACAAAATGGCCTAAAATTACAACATCATAATGGTAATATCCAGACAGTTTTGGCAATACCACTGAAAAAGACAGTCCTTTTCTCTGACAGGGTATGCAGCATGCAAAATTCAGGAGCGATGCTTTACTTTTAAAGAGGTGCACAATGCCAAAGGAGCAGACCTTCAGAAAGCTGTCTAGAAAAACAGTTACATTTAGTTTGGCAAGGGCTATGACAGAATCCCAAAAGCCTTCTCAAAAGCTAACAAAGTACTGTGGGAGGAGAGGTGGATAAAGAAGGATGTGGAGCCTTGGCAGATACATCCTCAAATCACTTTTCAGCGGTGTACACATAATGTCTGCATATAATAAAGAAAGCTTACTATGAGTGCCCCAGAATGCAGAAGCACAGTAAGGAGAGCTTACTCTCCTCAGGGGTCACTAATTCAACATCACTCAACTCTAGGTGATCCCACTTCCCAGTTTGCTCGATACAAGTTATCCTGTTCCATCACCAAACGCTGCCAAAAGAGAGGTGACAATATGACATGAAAGGTGATAGATGACCTTAGAACATTTGTGGAAGATAGTTTCACTTGTTGCTTTAACTGCACTTAAAACCGACTGAAAGTTGGCTCAAGCTCACCTGCATAAGGTGGAAGAAAAAGGAAACTCCTATAGGAGTTAGTTCAAAAGCACAAGTCCTAAGTCAAAACTACTCAAAACATGCCAACACAGTCTATTAGACTGGGCTTGAAATTGCCACCTCTTTGCGAGGATCCCTTCTGTCAAAAAAAAGTTCATCCTAGCAACACTGATTTGCTAAGAATAAAATGCATGTACAGCATCTTATGCTGTAGTGCAAAAGTCTCAAAACAGGCAGCAGCCCAATAAGTAGTTCCCAGAGGACAAAAGAGCATTCTTTCCAATCACATGATACCTTTTCTACTTAATTTCTTCTGCCCAATTTAACTTGTCTTTTATCTATTTTTTGTTGCTGTTGGGAAGAAACAACATCTAATATACATCAGTAAAACTAGGAAAAAACCTAACTAGCTAGTTTGGTTAAGATGAAATTTGTGTGGGACCAGAACAAATTAGTGTAAAATTCAGCAAACTGTTTCAACAAAAAAGGGTGAAATTATAAGAATAAAACAAAATTTAAAAAAGCACAAACCCACCCTTCACTTTTATATTTTTGCTAATATTGTTCCTAACATGGCTAACACTTAACTTTTTTTGAGGGATGAACACCCTTCAGCATAAAGCGACACTTTCAGTTTGATTCACAGAGAAGCGATCACTTTTTACATTTACTCAAAAGTGTGAGGATGACTTTTTTTTTTTTTAATTTGGCTAACACAACAAAGTATCAGTTATTCACTAACTTGCAACATGATGAAACAGAAGGATAACTGAGTTAGATGGGAAAATTCTGCTAGGATCAGGACTCTGACTCCAAGTTTGTGGTATGGATAAAAATAGTATTCCTGCTTATCACTCTTCTAGGAATAGCTGATGCTGAAAAAGCTCCAGATTATGTTTCAGAATTGGAAAAATCACTTAGTCGTGGTCTTTGAGCAGCACTGATGTACCATTTAGGTTCAGTATGCAAAGTTAAATCTGCTTCAAGACCTTTTCCAAGGAATGCCTTCACAATACTACTCTGGGAAAAATACAACAGTGAAGAATAAACACTTCTGCATTTACATGTAGACAGCTCTTGTATCAACCCATTATTTGGTAAAATGAAAAAATAAATACACTAAAAATTTTAATTTTTAATTCTTTCAACTACTTGCTGAAGTTTTCTGTGAATTGTGCACTATTTAATGAGATTTTGTAGAAGAACATAACAGTGAGATTTACATTATTCTATACCTTGAAAAGTACCTAGAGCTTATGCAACAGTAGGACAGTCCATCAAACTTCACTGCCCTAACATACTTCCCAAGAAACTGAAAGCTTTTTGAGATGCTAGACAGGTGCTCTCATTAAAATTAGTACCTGAATATGCCTACAACATGTGCAGAGACATTCCTTTCTATACAGTTATCTAGATTATTATACTACATCCAAAACTGCAATATCCTTTGCTCTCTCTTCACAACTCTAATCAATTAGACAAATTCAAAAACACTGAAACATGTCAAATTAATTCTACCGGTCATTGAGGGAATAACAAACTTTCCTTTTAGACTATTTTTTAAGTGTATTTCTCCATATTATCATGTTCATTACTGAGTTCATGTTTGAGCACTCTGACTACCAACTGTGCCTTCTGACCTGCTCCCTCATTTTTCTGATTATTGAGTTTTCTTGTGCTGCTTTGTCAGTTCACAATCAAGTAAACACAAATACTTTTAGAGATACAAGCTCTTAAAAACTTCACAACAGTGTTCACCAATATGCATAATATAATTTATTTCCCATAACTATTACATAATACTTCAGCTAAGTTCACATATCACAAAGTAGTTATGCTGAAATCAATGTGAAGTCAGGAACCTACACCATATTTAGTTAGATCTGGGACTCAAGGGCTGGGATATTTTTAAAAAGCAACCAAAACCAATAACCCCAAAATAAACATCTGTAAAAGAACTAATCCGGTGCACTTCAAAATCATGGGAAAGATTCTTAGCAGCTTCACTGTTTATTAGATTGGTTTGTTATTTAGGCCCAGGATCTGGTTTCATTCCTTTTGCTCTGTTCCTCCTCTCTACTCAGCACCCTGCACAGACTGACATGTGCTACCTCCTAGTGCTTCATAAAGCAGCATGCAGAACAGAATCACTGGAAAAGCCAAACAAGATAAAGTTTGAAAATTAAAACTTCCCAACAGTTACAAGGTTCAAAAAACCAGCCATATTTCCAAAGAGTCCTCAGGAATATAAAAATCAACAATCTAAGTCTAAAGGAAGCTCTGGCTCCAAAATAAGGAGTGTTACAAGATCAGGTACACTCCCGAAAATGCCAAGTGTATTGCAGTGGAAAGCTGTAATTCATAAGAGTTTTATCGTTTGCCTTAACCTCAGGAAAAAAAAAAAAAAAACAAAAAAACACAAACCAACACACAACTTTACTGAACTTTAAAATAAAATAAGGCGGTGGCAATATTTTGGACATTTTATAAAGAGAACACTTTCCAGAGTGTTATGGATATAGAATGCAGCAAATTAGCTACCACAACAGAATACAAGCCCCTAGCATGACTAATAACATTGTTTCAAAATGTAGTTAGAACTTCTAACATTGAAGAACAGTATTTAGATATACTGTCCCTAAATAAAACTCACATATTAGGCAGCACCCAAATATTATTAAAAAGCTATATTCTGTTTTAGTTACTGGAGAGTTCCATTTCTGAATCTTATTTATTGACCAACTAGTGGCAGAAGAGTTACAAATTACAACTATGTGGTAACTGACAATTTTTTTTAATATAGTTAAAAACGTGTATGTATTAACTGATATAAGCAAATGTCTATTTGCACACATATATACGCTACTTAACTAATACAATATTGTTTATATAATGCACGTGAATAAAATTATAGATATCAGCCTTTCTTTCAAGTCTAGAGACCAGTTGTAGAGGTGGTTAACCGTTAGATTTGCCTTCCAAATTCTAAATGACAAAGACCAGTCTAATCAAGCTGAAACACCTCTACTGAGCCCTAAGATTTGGTTACCTAAGTTACGCACACATCACAGCAGTGCGCTCGCTTTGCAGCAAACCTCGCTCCCTTCACCCCTGCTTACCAATGCTTTGGTTCACCTCACAGAGGGGTCTTGGCTAAAGCTCATGCCAAGTCTTTAACTCGACATGAACCTGTCCTAGTTTCAGCTGGGATAGAGGTAACTGTCTTCCTAGTAGCTGGTACGGTGCTATGTTTTGAGTTCAGTATGGGAAGAATGTTGATAACACTGATGTTT
>JANHGO010000001.1:90368990-90495389 GCA_024606505.1 Aquila spilogaster | reverse complement strand
TTTATTGGAAGAAAATATTTAATACATTGAAGGAAGCTCAGGTAACCTCTTGAACTCAAAAAAGTACCAGACTACTTGATGTCTTCCTTAAAATAATTTAAATAAGGATATACTTAAGGCTTAGTTAATAATAAAATGTGTGTTTGTCTTAATGTATGCTATAATCTGTTTTACAGTATATATGAATTTCGCTGATAAGTATATATTGTTTTGGATTTGGATGAAATTTCTATTTATGGACTCCTATGAAGGCCATTCCTTCTTACATCTCAAGATGTAATTTCACGTGGAACTTTTCTTTGGCTCTCACACTACTGTCCTGTGACTGTATGTAACGACCACCCAATTCAAATAAATTCTAGGATTTCTCCTTCAAAACTAAGGGCACTTAGCAGCCATTTGATACAAAGACCGCTTTAGATACAAAGAAAGAAAAGATTAATAATATTTTCCTGTGTAAGAACAGAATATCTAAAGCAAGAACAGAGAGAATCCTGTAGCCAATTCCCCTGCAGGAGGAAAGCAGTTTAGCGGTTTTTCTCTCTCCCTTTTCCATTCCTTGTCAGAAAGTAAAGCCAGCCAAATTAAGAGAATCTCCTGTCATTTCTATACACAAATATTCATGTCTGCTGGCACTTTTCTCAATAAATCACATACCTGAAGGAAATAAATATTTAACTTAGTGAAACGCCCTTTTGTGGAAAAGGAAACCTGCAGCAATTATTCTGTTTAATTATATGAACTGACTATTTTAGAATTAAACCAAACTTCATATCTCTTTTGCAGAAGGCGTACATTGTTAGAGCAGTACAAAATGAAAAGCCTGCTTTTCAAGCTGTTCTAATGAATTCAGTTAGTGTATTTTCTTGAAAAGCTTCAGTCAGTGAGATACTGCTACGTACATAAATGTTGTAAAATGCTACACTATTTTATTTGCAGTGTCACAAGATTTTGACCATGAATATGAAAATACACATACATATGCACACAAATATAGAAGCTGACTGATCACACAGTGAGAGTATTAGGATGCATGCCACGAATTCTTTGATAACTGCTGGCACACGGCTTCAGCACATTAATTTGAGTCCCTAAAACCACCTGGTAGGTTGAGTTGAAAAACCTTTTGAAAAATACATCAAAAAGTTGCTATGGCACTGCAGAGGATACTTATGCATAGAATAAAAGAACTAGTGTAGTGTTTTGCTCAGTAATTCTTTACCCACAAACATTTCTGAATTATAAAAGTATTTTGACACTTCTCTGTTAAAACATTATTTAGTGTTTTCCATTTTGGTCTAACTCTCTTAAAGCAAAATCATTTAGTATAGATTTCTTTCCTTTTTCTTCTGCTTCTTTAAAAATATTATGTGAAAAGTTTTGGCTCTCTGGTTCCAATCCTGGTATGCAGTGTGGCTGAAAGGCAGTGTGGGTGTTTCTGAAACATTTTAATCTTCTGCAATCTTTAATAGAATTCTGATTATGTTATAGGGAAAAGGAAAACAGCAGTAGATATGTAAAAACCAGGGAGAGAGGTGGTTTTACTAATTCCAAATGGTAAAGCTATCTCAAGACTGAAAGGAACGGAATTACATGGCAATCTTGTGTGACCACATATTTCTAACAGTAACTGCCGGTAAACTTTGTGTAAGTCTAGTTTGAGACTGGCATGAGGAAGACCTATGGGATTTGGATGTGGCAAATCCAGTAGCCCAGATCAGATCACTTGTGCTGAAATCACAAAAAAGGACCTCAGTTATTTCTATGCTTCACTGATAGCTGCGGAATGTGTAGATATTACTGAGTTTTATATTTTAATGTCTATACAAATTGTTTTTCTATCCTTCTACTCTGACACACCTTTTTTGGAGGCTACATTTGACTCAAAGTTGAAAATATAAATTCAAAAAGTAAAATAAGATCTATCTCCTATGTTGAAATTTCTTTGCAAATCTAAATAGCTTGAAACTACCTGGTAACAAAGAGATATTTTCTATAATATTATGAAATCATATCTGTATTACAAACTGTTGTTTATGTCAATATTTCAGTCCTTTCTTAAAGTAAATCAGTACAATGTATTGACTTATCCAAGAACCATCACAATATTCTTGACGCATGAAATGACTTGTGTGAACAATGGGAACACTGTGTGATATGGACATGGCGCAGACAACAAAATATAGAAGAGTGGAGACCACCAAGAGAAATCCCACTTGCCTCATTGCTCCAAAAATTAATAAACATGACAGGTGATTCATTTTGGCACAATGCTTACATTTTTTTGAAGAAGATACTGCATTTTTTTACTGTATATCAGCTGCTGGTTGTTTATCCAAGACAGTTTTATTGGACATTTTAAGTAAGAATCATAACATTTCAGCATTAGGTAGTATAGTGTTCTTCAGTATCTAAGTGGTTTTCAACATGTTTTCAAAAAGGATATTAAAAAGGAAATTTTGTAAAAAGGGAAAGCACTGTTCATGTAAATACTTTATGAAAAGCCCCCAATAGGCTTTTTCAATTTCTGTTTATTTTTTACTGTTAAGAGTGTACTGTGCTTTGTTTGGGTTATCTATCTTCATGTTCTAAGTATAAGATCTTCTTTTAAATTTTTCATAGTGTCAGTATTCAATTAACCTCGAGAACTTCTGCAGAGTGCAGTTGGAACATCTGAAGTATTGTCATCACAAAGCTTGCTTTCTCCATTTCATTTAGTTCTCTCTCCAGTTTTTCAGCGTGGTATTTTGGGATGCTGGAACCAGAAAAAAAAGTGCTTTCATGCTTGGGGACAAAATAATATAACTGCCTGTGTTACACACAGTTTACAGAAGTCTATTGCATCGATGCTGTTATCTCTGTCAACTGATCTGATAAGTCCATCAAACAGGATGTTTGACAAGACCTGTTATCCAGACAGGTCCATTAATTGTGCTCATCACATTTGCATTCGTTGCTTACTATTTCTCTGCATGTTAGACTGAACTTGAAGTCCAGAATCAGGTGAAATGGTGTTTACTGTTAAACAGCCGAGAATCTAGGACCTAAAGCATTTTCTAATTAAGTAACCAACATCATACGACTATCTCGTTATTTAGAGCAACTACACACATGGATTAACCGTCATTTAAAATGATGCCAAAGGCAATTGACTGATGGTCTGAAATTTGAGAGAGATGTTTTCAAACCATTGTTTAAGGGGTTCTCAGACAGATGTTTTGAGCGTGGAATCCTTTGTAGATAGAAATAAAGCAATCATCTGAAGTTCAGTGAGCTAATAATTGTTAATAGGCACACAAATGTGAAGACTATAGGGCAATAATTGGTGCCTCTGACAGCTGTCATAGGGAAGTATTATCAGTTGTAAAGGACACTTGCACGTTCCTCCAATGACAGAAGGCTTTTTATGGTTTCTGAAATCTGTCCTCTTCCTCCTTGTAGGAAAATTTGTAAGAATTAGTAAAGAAGAGATTTTATGCCTTTATATATATATATATATATGTTATATTATATATATATATGTTTATATATAATATATATATATTTAGTAGAGAGAAGTACTGCTTATATTAGGATAAATGCAATCAATATAAAGTTACTACTCCACTTTTGACTGTGGTGTTTGAAAAATGAATAGGCATCAATATTTAGATATGTAAACCAAACTGTCATCTGATGTGAATTATTGGCATAACCTGCTGTTATTAAGATCTTTCATACAAGTTTCAATGATATTATTTTTGCTTCTTTGCTGGCATCTGGAAAACTTTAGGACTGTGATTATTATGTTTGTATTATATTTACATACTCTGTTGATCCACGTGAGGCATTGGCTTGTATTCTCAGTTCCTTCTGACAGTTTCTTACAGCTGACAGCAAAGCATGGTGCAGAAGAAATTGTTACAACATGTAAGTTTATGCACTAGCCTTGCAGTCTACCTCAGTTTTATGTTCTGGCTCATCATCTTGTCACATCAGTCCTCCTGCCAAAGCACCCTACAGAAGAATTGTAGTCAGCACCATTTCCTCTTTGGAAGATAAATGATGTCCTAAACAATAAATGTCTTTCCAGGGCCAGGGTTTGCATGGAGCATGATCATTAGCAGTTGTTCACATTAGGTTATCTTATTTTCTACTCTTAGTTTTTTATCAGAACAGTTGTGTAATTGATCAGATTTGTGTGATGATGTTCTGGTGGTGTTTGGATCAAAATACAGATTTCCTGAGAAAAATTAGATTTTCATTTCCAAAATGTGGTAGTTCTTTGAACTACCAGTAACCATTAACACTCCAGCTGCCAGTGAAGAGATTAAGATGCATCATGTTTTGTGAGTTTGTTTAAACTCACATCTATGTATTCTGCACAAATGCTCATATTATTTCAAGGTGCTGCAGATAATAATTTTTGTTTTGAATTCGAGTAAGCTAATTAAATAAAACAAATTCTAAAACTTCCACACAACTGCTAAACAATGAAAATGTTATTTCTAGACAGACAGCACGACTTAAAATTTTCTGTGCATACCTTTTAATTAAAATTGAATTAAGTTTTTCTAACGCATTGAAAATTAAATATAATAATCTAAAGATAGATTTCATTGAGAAGAAATCAGCTTTAATCATTCTTTCAAAAGAGACAAGAATGCATTCTCTCATACATAGACTACTATTGTTCCATTCTATTTCAACCCACACAACCAGAGGGAGAGAGTGTGCATGATCAGAGTTTCATAAAAAGGTAAAGCTTAAATTTTCTTCCCTCTCTCTCTTTTTAATGCTCTCTGGGACTGAATCCATTAGGAGTCAAACAAAGCACATCTGTGTTGTTGTCCCTACTGACTGTCAGCATACAGTACATTCAAATATTGCAGCCAGAAGGCGCTTTACAAAAACAGCTTTCAAGATGTGCTCTTGAAATGCATTTGTGTACTCATTATGCAGTGCTATCTTTTGTCAGTGGGGAGTTCTGTAAATAAAGCACCAAGGTCTAATATTGCAGTAGCTGAAAGCAGTAAAATAAACGAGAAAAGAATAACACTATTTTAATACTTCCTAGTTTACAACTGTGACCAGTGCAAAAAAAAAAAAAGAAAGAAAAAAGTATAAGACTTTTGTATTTTTGCAAAACCTTGGAATATTTTAAGAAGCTTTGCAGAAGGAAACACGGCAGTTTGTTGTCAGTCCTGTTACATTTATAATCTGCCATTTTAACTACTCTGTGTTTTACTGGAGTGAAAAAAATATCTTACCTCAGTATTTGTAGCTGTAAAGAATACAGCTGTGTGGAATGTATAGTCCTTTCTGTTCCCAAACACCAGAGAATTGTTAATCCCAGAGTCCCACTGTGAAGTTGGTATAAATAAGTTTTTTGTGATCCACATTGTATACATGAAGAAAACAACATACGTCCTCGAATATTTTGATGACATTCATTGAACTCGTGGTGAAAGTTTGAGGTTTAAACAGTGTACTGGACCATCCTTGCTTTTGAAACGTATTTTTCTGGCTTCAAAAACAGTGCTTGCCATTTATAAAATTATTATTGAAATATCAAGGTTTTATTCCAAATATAATGAAAAAAATAAATGGATCAATGAAAAAAAAAGTAGCATGTATTTGTTCTAAGTACTGCTTTAACAAACAAGTTTGAAAGCTGGCTGTTACAGTACAGCATTCTAAGAAAAAAAGAACTGTTAATTATATTTGTAAAAGAAGCATGCAGTAAGCACAGACTATTAAATAACAATACATCTTCAGAATACTGAAACACATTAAAAGAAACAAAACAAAAACAGGTGCAGCATTGTACTTCGACTTTACAGAAAAATGCTTGCTTAAAGGTACTCACCTCTTAACTAGTTTAAGAAGGAAACATTCTGATAAGATGAACTTCTTTTGTACAGCCAGTGTTCATTAGAGAGCTTACAAAGGTGGACTGCTTTTGCTGCATTCACACGAGTGAGTCTAACAGGACAGGAATAGCTCCCTCGCTTTTCAGTGTTGCAGCCCTATTTTTATACTCTGTAAATGTGCTTTTACTGAACCTAACAATAATATCTACTGGAGGCTGTCTTACAACTGGGCATTGAACTTCCCTTTTTCAAACTTTTGTTGGTGGGACACTGGTTTCTGGATTGCTATTCTGTTACCATGATGAACTAATTGACCTAGCAGGACTCCCTGTGGAATTGCAGCTTCTGCTTAGATCATCAAGAGTACAATTTGTTGTTTCATTTCCTCTTCGAGTCCCATCAGGGAAATTGAATTGTGAAAGGACTACCTACTGGGAGCATTCAGTCCTCATGACTGAATAAGTAACTTTATTATTATTTTTTTTTTCTGGTACTGTCTTAATTAACAACAAAAAAGAGACTTTGTTATGAGGGAGTCTGCTGTGATTCTGATACAGATGACTAACCACGGTTATAGAGGCACTTGATCCACATGGCCTCCTGGAGGCTGGGGGCCCCATGCAGGTGCAAAGTTAACACAAAGCTTCAACAAGCTCTAAGTGCTTCATTCAGGAGAACTTGTCAAGTGTTACTAGACCATCACCAAGCCTGAAGTCCACAGGTATTAACTGTTCAGCAAAAACATACCAGGGTGAGAGGTCTGGCTTGTCTAGACTTTTAATTAAGAACATTAATTAATGTTAATTGCTCAGAGTCATTTGTACTTATCTGTGAAAAGATACGACCCTTCGAGTGACATTGTAAGACAGTGATGTGATCTTACGATTGAAAATGCTGCCTGGGGCTTTCTACTAGCAGGATACAAATTTCTAGCTCCCTTATTCATGTTCCTTGGCACTATTCTGATAAAATATGCTGAAAATAAATCTGTTTAAATTTTAATTTTACACTACCAGACTTATTTTTCCCTAGTCTTTTGTAATTTCCTTTTGTTTACAGGTGAAAAAGAGTGATTTTTATAGCTGTTTGCTCAAAGGAAACATTTCTAACTTTTTCTTAAGGAAGCAGGTGAATAAGTTCTCATTTTTCGAAGTTTAATGTTGACAAGCCTTCTCTGGGAACCAAGATCCAAAAGAAACATAAGAAAAATAATAATTCAGAAAGCACTCTTGGGGGGGAAGCACTTTCTTCAGCATAAATGTCCTTTGTATTCTCAGTTGTAAAATTTAGTATTTTGAAATAATAATGACTTTGAAATAATAATGGCAGATTTACTGTAGGATGCTGCAGGCCCAGCAAGGATGACTTCAGAGGTGCTTTACGCACGATATTCAAATCTGTATTCACAGTAAAATGAAAGTCACAGGGAGGAAGCAAATTTTATATTCATACAATACAGGTTCATACTACTTAGTCTGTGTATATGAACTAAAATGATTTTATGATGTTGTGTGGTTTGGAATTCTGTGCTGATTTTTAGAGGTTCTGTGACTCAAACCAGTATAAGTAACAAGATATCCCCTGCAGTTCATTGGGAAGGCTCTTCTTTCATAAAAGACAGACCCTACTCCCATCAATAGAAAAACTAGCAGACATATATATTTTTTAATTTTTATTTGTTGTTTCTGTGTCTGAAAAGATGCTTTTTCCCATTTAGAAGACCTTGCTTATGTTACACTGACTTTGGAAGTGAGATAATACTTTCATTTTGGCCAGAAAAATCTAAAACAGAGGCAGCATCTTTAAAGTTCCCTTCCTTTCATTGTTTACTCTAACTATACATTTTATCATCTTTCCTTGTGATTTCTGAATGCACTTAGCTCGTTTGCTGCCATAAGGGTGAAGTGCAGAGTGTCAGCAGCTGTGCTGGGGTAAGGAGCAGTCACTGGGGCAATGGAGCAGTGTGCTCCAGCAGAGTTGGGATGGTGAGCAAGGCAAACCTCTTCTTCAGCTCTGGAAGGGTCTTATTTTTTGAATATTTCTGGAGAAGATAAAATACAACTTTCTTCAAAAGCAAAGTATCAAAGATACAGATTGCTTCCAGAATGTGTCATTACACACTGGTCATGGCTTAAAATAAAATGTGCTTATTTGGATGTTACAGCTTGAGTACTGTTTGTAGAAATTTGTAGCTAGCCCTTCTGCTGTTTTGATGTTCATTCTCTTTCACTTGAATTCCTTGGTTACCTCTGTAAAATATATAATTCAAAGCAGAGATGCATCAGAAAATTTATTTGGTTAAAAATGCTGGAAAACTGCTGGACAGGAGACAGGACTAGAAATATGTTGAGTGTAATTTAGTGATGGCTGTGACTAATATTTTCTCTCTGTTTAAGTGGATATTACATAGAATATATAGTTGTTTTGTCTTTCAAGTAAGATACAGATTTTGCAGAAATTATGCATATAGAAAATTATACTGATAAATGCAATTTTAATGTAACTAGCAGATCTTTTGTTTGAGAAAATTCACTGATGTGAATATTAGTATGCTTCTAAATGGGATAAAGCATCTTTTTCAATTAAAAAAAAAAGAACCCTTTAGATACAGTCATTCCTGAGTCAAGCAGTAGGAGTCCCTGGCATGTAATAGACAGCTCACATTACACTCATGATCTATCTACCTTACTAGGAGAAAGTTGGGGAGGGGAAAGTGTTTCTATTAGAAAAAAACTTTAATGAAAGTTTCTAAATGAAATAGTGCATCTTTTTCAATACGAAAGTATTTTCCAAATGCAAATTCAGATGCTCTTTATTTATTTATCTATTTATTAAGCTCTCAATTCTTGCTGCTGGCAGAGGAATTTCTTGGTGTTATGGAAAAAGAACCTTAAACCACGTATACTTAGGAACCTGTAAATATGCTCATGGGCACATGCAAAATGTCTTCCACCACTATAAGTTAAAATTCCATATTGATAAGTGCAAAACAGTAAAATATTAGAGTGTCTATTTAAACAGATTTTTGTATAGCTCTTGGATTTTAATCAGAGACAATCAGATGTATGTAGGTTGCTCCAAAAGTAATGCCTCCTGTTTATTTCCCTGGAAACCACAGTTGATACAAAGAACGCAATAACACTAGTTGATAGAGCGAATTCTCAGCTACCATACTGTTTTTCAGCATAGTCACCACCATTAGCTATTCATTTTCTCCAGCAGTGAACAGAAGGCAGCATGCCACACTTGTAAAAATCTGCACTAGAGGAGGTGACATGCTGTCGCCACTGCTGAAATGCACCACTCACTGCCTCACTGCACTCACATCCACTATTTGTTCTCCATCAGCGTTCAGGAAGCATCAATGAATGGCAATGGCTGCAATTTTTCCCACATGGAGGAATTCAGTTCCACACCTTTGCTTCATACGCACTTTACTGTCAGACACCATTTTGTCATAGAATCATAGAATCCTTAGAGTTGGAAGTGACCTCTGAAGGTCATCTAGTCCAAGTCCCTTGCAGTGAACAGGGATAGCACAGCTAGATCAGGTTGCCCAGGGCCTTATCCAGCCAAGCCTTGAAAGTTTTCAGGGACAAGACATCAACCACAACACTAGGTATCTTGTTTCAGTGCCTCACCTCTCTCACTGTAAATGATATTTTCCTTGTATCTAACCTAAATCTACCCTCCTGAGCTTGAGGCTATTTCTTCTTCTATCACCACAAACCCTGTTAAAGAGTCTGTCCCCTTCTTTCCTGTAGCTCCCTTTTAGATACTGAAAGGCCACTATCAGATCACCTTGCAGCCTTCTCTTCTCCAGGATGAATAGCTGCAGCTCTCTCAGCCTGTCCTCCTAGGAGAGGTGTTCCATTCCGTGTATCATTTTTGTGGTCCTTCTCAGGACGTGCTCCAACAGGTATGTGTCAGAGTGCGCCCCTGTGCTGTCATCTATCACATGGCAACAACATGTAACAAAAAGTCTTCCTCCACATCAAGCATCACACATATTTTTTGCCTGTATTGTTTATAAGTTTTATGAAAAGCTTAATTATTTTTACTTTCTGTGTTGCCAAATAAAACAAATTATCATAGTCTTCAGGCAAATAGATTAGCAATCCAGAATATCCCTTTGAGATCTACAGCTCTGCAGGCTTAGTCCACTGGAATACTGTGATACATTTGAATGTAGAATGATGTCTTTAAAGCATTTAAAGCATCGTTGATCCTGGACGCTCCAGGCATGTCTGCTCTTGGTAAAAATTAGGGAAGCCCTCTTGTTGCTCAGATTTACCTTGTCTCTGCCCGTCTCAAGTCATTGTATTCCAAATAGATCTGTGTGTTCTGGAAAGTCCTAAGTGAGACTGAGAGTCTGGTTAGCAGTTCTGCAGTGTATCTAATTAAAATCTTGTACGTCACTTCTGCGATACCCTTATTGAGCCATAGAGACAGTTCCCTTTTTGCTAATTAGTTCAGTCTATGTGCTGCATTCAGCAGAGGTGGGTCACAGAGATACAAAACTACAAGAAACCTTAAATACGGGGAGCTGTGATAAGCATTAATGTTGTTTGCCAATATGTTGGCATTTTCCAAAATCTTTTTGTTGCTATTGTGTTATGTTTTCCCTGGTTCAAGAGAAGTCCGTTGATGAAATTCTGATAAAATTGTGTTTTAATTTATGTCTATTATTTTCAGGTGCCAGGATAAGTGGAGCTTAAAACAGTACAAAGGAAAAGTGTAGGCAAATACTTGCTATTGTATAAAAACAGACGTTAATATAAATAATGCTATTAAGAAATCCAGTATACCTATGCACACAGAAGGTTTTGCTGCCAAAGAATTTCATACTCAATTTTCTTTTTCTTTTTCTCTTACATCAGATACTTTGATCAAAGCAGGCGGCTTGCCAAATAGCTTTTTATCTTATAACAGAGAAAGTAATGTAAAATATGAAGTAATTAAATTTGAAGCACTCATAATGAGGTGAAGAACTGTATTATATGCATTCATATATATGAATTATATATGTGTGTTCATGGGATACTTGGACTGCCTTCTGTGGCAGGTATTTGTGTTTCTGTAAGGTCAATGTCAGTAATAATGAAAGTTGCCAACTCTTTTTTGGTTCGGATGTTTAATGTTTCCTTTCTTTATTTTTATAGCAGCACTGTTGTGGATTGCTATGCTGCTGGTTTGAAAAAGAGGTCAAATGGGAAAGGATCCTTTATAATGCATAGAAAAATGTATTAAAAGTTACAGCCTCCTTTCTTATAAAATCTTTTTAATGTAATTTACATTCCTCACCAACTTGTCTGTAAAGCAAGATTGCCTTCCTGCTAAAAGAAAGCTATGATGTAACTTTTTTTTTTTTTTAGAAAAATTTTTGTGTGAGGGGTGGTGTGTCTGAGAGGACTTTTAACACTCTACACAGCCATCTGTACAATGTAGCTTGTCATTACTGGGCTCTGCTTTTTACAGCATTCTGCCTCGGGAAATTTTAAAATATTTGCATAGAGAGCATTAATAGTAACTTGCATCCTGATGCTGTTTTTGTGTAATTCTGAAGTGAGTCATCTGTATGCAGAGCTAACTGAATTCCTATAATTGTTTCATCCTGTGTGTGATACAAGAGATATGAGAGTCTTTCAAGCCAGAGGAAATCCCAAATAATTGCCCTCTCATGATTAACTGCAAGCTATTTCTCAGCTCAGAATTGCCTTTCCCTCTTCCACTCTTTAATAAGATTTTTAATAATCTTATTAAAATATTTTTGGAAATAGTGATGATTTCCTATGGAAGATGAGGCAGGCATCAGCTGCGGTAAGATTTTATTAAGTTGTCACCCATCCTGTTTTCTCAGTTTAGTCCAACTGCAAGTTCAGTTTTGATGGATTTTGGTGTCTTAGCTTGCTTGTTTGTTTTTCTGGGTGAGCAGTGCACCCTGTGAGGGGTCAGCCTGGCTCCCCGGGGCTTCTGGCAATCTGGTAGGAAGCAGTGCCCTGCGGTTGGTCAGCAGCATGGGAAGCAGTGTTTTGGGGTTGCAGTAATCAGGACAGTCATTAAGTCTTTTGAGATCTGTCAGAATAACTTCTGCAATCACGTTGTCTCCATTCAGATATACTCAGTCTGCAGTCTGACAGTTTTTTTCTTGAGATCATCACTGGCATAGATAGGGAGGCTTTTGACCAACACCAGGGAATGCTGTCTTCATAGGTTTTGCATAGGTGTTTCTTTATTGTTAGCTGATTGCATATTCAGTGTACCTGAATCTAAACAAAATAAGCAGACAGCCTTGAACCTTTCCATTGTAATGATCTGCTGTTTTTTATTCACTTCTATGAACATTTCAAGTATTTACTGAAACCTCAGATACCAAACCCCAAAGTTATTTTAAGGTCTTGCATTAGTACTTAAATACTTAACGTATAGACAGTTGGGGTTAACCTTTCAGAAACAAATAAAAGCAAAGTATTTAAATGGCATTATTGATGTAGAGATGATGAAAAGACAGTTTCTCAGATTGCTGCAGATTTATTTATCGATGTTAAGTTGGTTTGTAATGATTTTTGGATGGGATTGAGAAAAGTATAGGTTTAGAAGTGGAGGGAAGAGATGCAAAGGCAAAAGGAGCTTAATATGTTTCACTGAAATAGCAACACACTATTCCTTTGGCCACCCTGTTTGCCTTCATTCTATCCCACAGTGCGTTGGCACCCAGAAAATCCTGGTTAGCTGATCTGCATGAAGAAGCTACTGTTGTGTGCAGTACCTCTTTAGGGAGGTGCAGGTCCTGCAGATACCCGTACCACTCAGGCCAAAGAAATAGTACCGCAAGATTGCACTGTCTTGTAACTCCTGTGTGTTTGGTAGACTGCTCCGTACTTCTGAAACTGTGCTATCACCATGTCACTGATTAACTGGTGTTTCAAACTGACTGGATAACTTACTCAGATAAGCATTTTAACAAGATTTAATTTTAATTCCTCTTTCTGTACTGATAGAATTTCAGTGGCTCTTTTGCATTTTTACCTGGATTTGCATTTTTCTTTTTCAGTTGTCAAGAATTAGCCTGGACGCCTAGCTGTGCAACCTGGTCTAGTGAGCCTGCTTTGGCAGGGGGGTTGGACTAGATGATCTCTAGAGGTCCCTTCCAGCCCCTACAATTCTGTGATTCTGTGAAAGAATTTCACTGCCTAGTTTCACTGTACATGTGTTAAACTACATGTACACTTGAATTAGCTCTAGATGGTTATCCATGCAAGGCTTTGGCATAACTAACTGCAGTTTGAACTTGTTCTTGTTACCGTGTGGAAAGGATCGGCTTAAGAATAGGGAGAGTTTCGTACCTGTGCCTTCAGGGTGAAGTGTGTGCCAGTTGAGGGGCTGTGGTATTACATTGAGGAGGGTTTAAATCCCAACCATCTTTAAGACTTCTGGCACAAACAGCTTCAGTTTCCCTTGCCCTTGTTTTGTCTTTACCTTTTTTCTCTCATCTGCCTGTTTGCCTCTGAATCTCCATCTTGCTGTGCATTTCTTACATGATGCCAGGCTGTCCTGCCTGCCTTGCAGTTACTGCAGACTACAGGTGGAAAAATAACATTATTTGTAAAGGGTAAAATGATGTTAGCAGAAGTTATTTTAGCATAACGTTTGAAATACAAAGTATAGGTACAGATATGTTAGGGATCAGGACCACCCAGTGCAATAATTTTCAAATGCCAGTAATTGTCACAGTGCCCTCTTCAGAAAGGGGAGGAGGAGCATGAAGGGAAGGCAAATGATTAGCAGAATTCTAATTTGGCTTGAAATGAATAATTTTAAAGCTGTAATTCAGTAGCCAGGCTAGTATTTCTGTCTGTCTACCAAATAACCTAACAGCAAAGGTCTATAAACCATTAACTCATATTTGTACTAATCCAATTCCAGGTGCACACTGTATATTTTTGTAGTAATAAATGTTAAATAAGTATATATTTTAAAAAGCAGTGTGTGTCCTAGCATTCTGGGTAGGAAAAAAGAACTCATAAATTTTTGTCCTGGCACTGATGTTGATTCACAGCATTGCTATGGGCAAATCACTTAACTTCTGTCTGTGTTTCTTTAGCCATAAAATAGAAATAACAGTGCTTATTTTCTTGCTTCCCACAGGAGTAGAAAGAAATTTTAACATTTGTGTAACTCTTCAGAGAATGTTAATTTAATGTCCATTTAAACTTCTGGTTGTGTCCAAGATAAACATCCACAACATTATTTTTAAAGAAATTATTTACAACAGTTTTACAAATTTATTCTGTTTGATGTTTTACCAAAGTAGTAGACTTTTTGTGGTAATGTATAAAGTATGGTGTTTCCTTGTAAACAAGAAAGCTAAATAAGCTTTCAAATGAAAGACTGAACAGGAAAATATACAATGGAAAAAAAAATCACAGGAAAATGGAGGAAAAAAGCAACAATTTTTTTTAAATTTAAATTTTTAGATGCATGTACTCCTGTAAATAATAGTACTATGATTTCAAGGGAATATGACTGTACAGATCATTCTGTATGGTCATACACAAAAATTACCAGTGTGTTTTAGACATTTATTTTCATTTGATGAAAATAACATTCCTATTTATGCAGATTTTCAAATGGTTACTTACTGCTAACTTCTTTCCTGAAATTTATATTAGTACTGAAGAAGTTAGTTTTATCTGCAGCTGGAGATGGAGACAGAAAGAGGAGGAAGATTCTGGCAACTTCATGTGAAATGTGACTTTTGGCACATGAATACAGTAGTAGTTTGAGTTCTGCATGCACATGTAAATAGTAAAGGAAAGTGTCAGTAAGATATCACAGGTGGCTATAGGGTGAACAATTTGGTCCCAAAAATGATACTGAAATGAATGAGAGCTTAAAATGCTTGGGAGAACATCAAAGAATATGTTGAGCAAGCAAACTTCCATCTTGAGTGGGAAGTCCTCCAGATGACACAAAGAGAGATTACCACAAATGTTGTGTTGCCGCTTGCAGCCACACCGTGTGCCCAGAATAATTTACCTGTGTCAAAATTAACAGCTTAACGATTGAAATAACACTTAGAATCTGTATTCTGCAGGTCAAAAAGTCTGGTAGTGTTACCACTGAGAGGTTGACTTCAGCATAAACTTTGTGAGATGATCTATAGCAACTTAAAGTTAGTTTCTAGTTTTGCATACTTCTAAAACTTGAGAATGTGAGAGTAGGAAAATGTGGATTTGGTAGCTGAAAACTGGTGTTGCAATGAATTGGCTAGAAAAACTCCAGTACTTGTAAGGTTATTCAATTTCAGGGAATAAGAATTTTGCAAATATTAAAATATGCACTGAACAGCAGTCATAGGAAAGAATGAAAATCACCGTTGTGAAAGAAATGCTTGCATTATAAAAAAGTACTAAGTTGAGCATGTTAGTCAATGTAATGCTACAAGATAGTGACATTCTTCTAGGGAAAAATAAAATAGAAATGAGGAGGCAGCCAGCATGATTTGTTGAAGAGTCCTTAGTTGAGTAGAAAGGCAATCTATTCTGTTAGTTTTGAAGAGTCTGTGAAGTCTGTGTGCTTATGTTTTTAAGTCTTAGAAGAGTTTCTGAAAACATAAGGATTAAGAAATTTAAATTGGTTTTCAAAAGAGGTGTTGTAAATATTCTTCTTTCATCCTTTCCATTAATAGAGATTTGGAAAGCCAAAACACACTCCAAGAAAAATCACAAAATAAGTCATTATTCCCGCTTGGTTAGACCCCAAGGACTATCACCAGAAGACAAAAAGAAACAAGTGCCAAGTCTCACACTGAAGGTTTTCAGTCTGCCACATCTTTTTTTTGTTGTAGCAGCATAGTGCTTACTTGGACATAAGTATTTATATAGTGCTGTACCAGTTGACAAATGAGTCATCATGTGGTTTTGATCCTTACCGCACAGTATCACTTTACAACTCTCTAGAGCAATCTTTTTCTCTAATATGTAAAAAAAACAACACAGCTGTTCTTTAGCTTTACCATAGATTTTTTTTTCATATGCAACCTTACAACACATTCAGAACTGTTGAAAAAAGGTCTTTCCTTTTGATAAAACAGGAAAGCAATCAAGCAACACAGAGCCCAGCAACTATATGCTAACCAACTAAATGGCCATAGCCCTGTTGCCCATGAGAAACTGCTAGTGAATACTTCTATTCATTTCTTCTTCAAATGATAATGTACAAAGAAACATTAAAGGCTAAAACGGATCTTCATTTATCTCTGTAGAGTGATCTCCCGGTGGCTTTGACATTCACATGCAGAATGAAGGAGGCATTGCTTCTCTTAATCTCAATAGGAGCAGATTCTCTCAACAGGAGCAGATTCAGGTCTTGGCTGAAAACAGGGCTCGTTTTAAAAACAGATCATTTACCATCTTCACAGCCAAAAATCTTCATCTCCAAAAATCTTCATCTCATCAGGTGTTAAGAATTCTGGTCTTCAAAGAAAGCTAAGACCAAATTCATCAAAATGAAACTCTGTACTCATTCAATCCCTGTTAAATTTATCTTAAATGCAACACAGAGGATTTTAGATCATGTTGTCAAGCTCCAACACTTGTTTTGAGCATTTAATATTTCAGAAGTCATTCAAGTTTGTTTTTTAATTTAGTTTGATCTATTTTATTTCAGTTTTGTATTCCACACAGCTGGAAAGAACTACACTAAAAATATGATTAACCCCAAAAACTGAAGTGCCCATAGCAGTATTAAAAACTTTACCAACAGAAGGTGTGGGCAAAATAACAAAGAAATCAAGTTCTTTAGTTTGTTCTTAGCAAAGTCCTTCCAAGAACCTCAGATCAGCGAGACTGCTTGTAATACCCACAGTACCGTGCCACATCCAACATCACATGGAATAGTGCAGTGCTTCAAATACAATTCCCTTCATTCAGAGCCTGCAGGAGAGCTTCATTTTCAAGTCAAACCTCATCGTAGGACATGTGTTCCAAAAATAAGAACATCTATAACTAATGCGCACAAAAAGAGAGGATGACTTAAGTCCTCTATTAATTAGATATTTTTCTTTTTATAGAACTTCTGTTCCCTCATACAAGGATTAAAAAAAAAGTCCATTGGGAAACGTTATAAAACATGAAAGCACTACCATAATTATTTCTATAGGCATGTTTAGGAATGTATTTAACAACAGCCATTTGAGAGACAAATGTTGAGTAAACACAGCGCATTACTTACAAATACCTAAAAAGTCAGGAGAGATCATGCTTTGAACTACTTCACGGTGTTTCTGTTATTATACTGTTGGCCTCGCAAAACAGAACTGTTTCAAATAGGCATGAATTACAACATTATTGTAATATCTAAGTCATTTCCCTGCTTTTTGTCTCCCAAACGATCCAAGCTCTTCTGGAATTATAAGGTGACTAAGTTCCAGCAGAAAAACAGACAAGGAAAGAGATAAGAGGAAATCTTCAGACAATTCTTTATTAAGCATTTTGCAGACTGGACTAAAAGGCCAACTGCAAGAAGTGCCAGCAAGAAATCAAGAGTCAACTCACAAAAAGGCAGATGCCCACAAGTGGGTTTTAAACAGAGAACTCTAAGCCTTCACACACCTGCTACCAAGCTCTGGAGATATTTAAAGTCTCCAGGTACTTAAGCTTTCAACTGCAAGAGATCCTCACATACAAGAAGGTCAACTTCTGGGTACGTCCCAATTACCCTAGCTTGGACAACGCTGAGCAGCAATGCCTCTATCTCAGACCCTGTCAAGATTTGCAAACCACACACCTATCTTCACAGTCCCAGGCTGGCAGGAGGTGACAGGGCACAGCTGCTAGTCCATGCTCTGCAAAAAACATCAATGCTTATTTCCTTCACAATAGACCCAGTGGGAAGGCTGAAGGAGAAATGATGCCAGTACCCCTTTGAATTCAGTTAAGCACTGGACCAGAAAGAGGTCAGACACAGTTGGATCCAGGTTTATTATTCTGCTCACCTCTAACTTAGCAGCTACAAACCACAGAAAGCCACTAAGCGCAGACATGTAGGCAGTTCAAGTTGTCCTCCTGAAGTCATCCCACCTTGATTAAGCACCAAAAAGAAATCCCTCCACCCCAAAAAAGGTGAAGAGTTACTAGCAGCAGGGATAGAGGGGCCAAAATAAGGATATGGAAGGTAATTTCTATATTTCATACTCCAATTGTCACTGAAATTGGATCAAGGATACACAGTCATCATCCTTTGAAGAGACTTCAGAACTCAGGCCCACCCACTTGGTAAAGAGCACAAATTATCAAACAGTCATCCTCAGCTTGTCTTTCAACCAAACTTGTCCTCAACTTTTTCATGCATGGAAAAAGGGGAAAGTTTCAACTCAGGATAAAAAGTGTTCATTTGAACTTTACTTCTGGCCAACAGAGCTGTAAATATATGTTCAGTAATAATTTCCTGCTCTACATTTACATTTTACAAGCACATGTGCTAATAAGCCTCCCCTAAGAATATACAGAAATAAACAAACCTTCACATGCAAATCCACAAAAAAAGCCCAAACATTAGAAATATGCACTAATCAGGTATTATTCCAGGCAATCAAAACTTACATTTCATTCCCGCTCAACTCTCTCTGCTCCCAACATGCTCCTTACCCAAGAAACAAATCTATTCATTCTGGTATCACAAGCGTGCTTACCTGAAGCATGCCAAACACACCATGAAAGACTCAATATGAGTTGTAATATGAGTTGTTCCCTAAAATGGCTCTAGTTCAGACAGACAACAATTTAAAAAAGTCTAATTTCAACATAATAAGAGATTACTTAGAGATCCTGAAGGATTTCTAGATCAAGCCAACAGATACCTTATTATCAATGCATGCAACAGAACATTTTAAGAGCCAGTTACAAGCCAGTCACTAACAGTAGGTTCTAAAGAGGACCCAAAAAAACTTACTGCTAAATTACATGACAAATCCCTGTCACACATATCCCAGAAAGATTTTGGTTGTAAAGGACATCTTGAACTCTAGTCCAGCCCCTCTGCCTGAGCTCAATGAGCTACAGCAGGTCGTCCAGGACTCTGTTCAGTTGGGTTTTAGCCATCACCAAGGATGGAGACTCAGCCACCTCTCCAGGCTATTTCTGAGTTCTAATAGAATTTCAGCTATCTTAACTTGCATCTATTGTCTATCACACTTTCACAGAGTATAACTGAGAAGAATCTGGCTCCCTCATCTTCTCTGTTTCCCATCTCCCTCCAGGTGTTTATACATATTGATCAACTCTGTTTAACTTCTCCAGGCTGAACGGTCCTGGCTTTCTTTCAGCCTCTCCTCATATGAAGGATGCTCCAAGTTCCTTAATCACAAATGCTACTTTTTACTTCCTAAATGACTTTGTCCAACTACTCAAAAATACAACCTATTTCTTACACCTGCCCAGCAGAGTTCCCAGAACCCTATAGGACATTGAAATACTGAAACACAAAGCTAAAAAAAATAATAAAAATGACTCTTAAGTAATGCGTCCTGTTTATACTATTTCTCATTAAATAGAAGTCCAAAATTAAGGCTTAGAGACACTGCTGTTTGAAGAAAATCAGCCCTTTTAACAGGAGAAACAGAGTAGTTATAGAGAATTTATAAAAATGGAGCTTATTCTTAGTCTAGTCCATAGGGTGAATTACTAGCACGTATTGCTGAAAATATTCTGCAGACACTCTAGGTCTATACTCAGCCTCTCTGACAACAACAGTGTGTTTTAAAAAAAATCAATTATTTTCCCAGTTAAAAAGCCAGCTTCCTAAGAGGCAGGGAAAGGCTGGAAGACAACAGCAGTGCCAAGACTACCATCCAAATCTTTGTTGCAGGTAAGGAAGTTTTACAGAGCTTTCTGTAAGAACAAAGGAATACTTCATCTTGAGCTGGCTTGTTGCTATCTGTGTATCAACATCTGCGATAGAAATGGGTCTCAATAAGGGTCTAATTAGCCCTCTTCATCCAGAACAGCTTCCTAGAACCACAAACTAATACGTATCAGATACGCACAAGGCCACCAGGTCATATAAGAGCTGTACCTGCAGCTGTGCTGGTCATGCAATGGGAGACTGGACTGACTGCCAGCCTCCTCCTAGGAAGATGTTGTCACAAATATTCTTTCACTAGAGAACGATCACCCCCCCTCCCACTCATGCTATTCCATCATTCTGGCACATAAAGATTAAAAGTGTAATAGGCCACACATGTGAACACCCCCATCCCCAAAATCAAGGCTCAGTTCATGAGATGAGAGATCTACGTGGAAGTCATGCTAGGAAATCTAAAGAACTACTTGAGAGAACAGGGTTCAAAAACTGAACTGGAAAGAGTATATTGATAGGCAAGAAAAACAGAAGGAAATATGCCAAGTAGGCAAAGTATTTTTGAGGAAAAGCAAGAAGATAAAAATAATGAGGAAAAAAAGAGCAGCAGCATGTGCCAAAAATAACTTCTCTTTAGTTTAATGATCCTTAATCCTACATTCCAATGAACTACTTCAAAAATACCCTGGAAACACAAGTTTTCAGTTCTGTCAGAATAATTTAAAAGTTTATGTCAGGTTCACCCGGAAGCCTAATACTTCAGAGAGCGAGCATTAAGCTTGTAAAAATACTAAGTAACAAATTAAGGTAGCTACTGAGTTGTTTTTTCTGTTTGTTTTTTTTTTTTAATACCTAAGAAACAAATTAGGTCAAAGTTGGGCGTGCTAAACAAGTATCTACCTGTATCAATAAATTCTTCAATAACTCAGGAACTCCTTTCCTAAGTAACTCTCAGTAAGACTTAGAAATCACCATAAAGGTTTGATGGCTTTGAGTAGTCCAGCTCAGGGTGTGGAATCAGTTGAGGCAAAGCAGGGTGAATACCTGTACGAATTAGGGCAGATTAACCCATGCTCAGACTGATCTGCTGTAGTTATTCTGCTTCCAGTACTCCGCCTCATCAGGGACTCAGCTTATACTCAACCTCCCAGAAAACTTCACATCTTTCAACAGACAGACAAACCTTATCCCTTTGAAATTTCAGATAGAAAAGATTCTGAAAAAAAAAACAGGAATCAACATTTAGGAAGCCTACGGGAAAAGCTTGAGATAGACAAAAAATGCCTTTTTCAGTATCAAGAAGAAACTGAGTTCACTGAAAAGATTAACAATTTTGTTTAAGATTTGAAAAAGCATGATTAGCTTCATTTTTCCATGGCCAGAATTGGTACATTTCTAACAAAATTTAATCCTATTATCTGCTGCATCACTTGAGAACTAAGCTGACAAAGCCCTGCCTCTCAGAATGGTTACATTCCATAAATACTTTTCAAGTGTTAAATAGCTTTTCAAATTCAGGTACCTACAAACTCCTCCTCAGCCACAGCTATTCAAAAATTTACATGCATTTATATCAAAACATGAGAGTCACCAACTTTATTCTACTAGATTTAAAATAAAACGTTTTCCTTAGTCACAGTCCTGAATGGTACACATTTGTATTTACAGGATCATCTACTTTTCCCTGGTAGATCGAGGAAAAAAGCAATGCTTAAAAGGAAAAGCATCCAGAAACAAAAGAGATTTGAATTACACAGAGCTGAAGAATACTGCCTGAAACATCCTCCTGCTATATATGACTCATATTAGGAAGTCTGCTGTTTCCATCATCCTGGAATATGCTGCATCATTGTGATCTACTCAATATTCCTGGTTCATCCCACACGCTGATCCACTTCAAAACAAATAAACATCACTGCACTTAAGCTCACCAAGGTGAGTAACTGCTATGTAGCAAGGTGCTATACAGAACTTTAATCTTCATCACCTGCACAGAAATTAAATTTACACAAGTCTCAAGTGCTTACTGGGCATCATTAAGAAGCAAGGCATGCCAGCAAGTTGCAAGCATCTCCATGACCACTTCTATGAAGTTACAAACACAAAAACTAAGTAGATAACACAGCAAAAATGACTCATGCTATACTAGATACATAACGGGTTGTCAACCACAATACATTGGCAAACAGAATAGATCTCTCTATATGTGTATATTTCCCTACTTATATTCTACATATATCTCTCTATGATATATATTATATATATTGAGAATATATATGAATATACATATAATTACAAAATATTATAAATATAATAAATGAAAATGATTGTTCCCCTTGTATAGTATTTCCATATGCTTATTTTGTTATGTAATACAAATCACACACAAGGAGAATTTCTCAAACTGCAAGAAACAGCCAGAACACTAGTTGAATAGCTTCCCAAGTTTCACAACTGAGGATTTTTTGAGCCTTGCATATTCAGTGACACGATTAGCACAGATTGATATTTAAAGATGGTAACACAATGCTGCAATGCAAATTAAGACAACTTCTACCCCAGAAGGATAGGATAGATTTCTGATCTTTTTTTTATATATATAATCTAATGTGTTGGTTTTGTTTGTTTTGATGTTGTTTTTTTTTTAAAGAATCCATGCTTAAAAGATGGTTTAATATAGTGAATATTTAATATAGTGAATACCGTAGGTTTGCAAGCCAAGCCGGCATAATGCGTTATGTGAGAGTGGGAGGGAGGGGTGAAATAATACAAAAGACAAATAGAGAACATTGGAACTGTCAAGTGGAATGGAACAACCTTGTACATAACTTCAGTTACTTCTCAGTGAATTAAAAATATAGAACCAAGATTTTGAAGACACACACAGGCAGATCTCCCGTCTATATGAACTACAGTTCTTTTACTTATTTATTTTTCAACAGACAATATGTAATATTACGTAACTATATACACAAACTCTTCACACACCCATACAGGCACACACTGCAATTCCAAGAAGACAAAACTCTATCTTACCAAGACTGAATTCCAGCTTTGGCTCATTTGCAATTCTCTGAATACCTTTTGAAGTTAAGAAAAAGTAAAATATGGTTAGAAATAATTTGATTTTTATATCTGTTTTGTGTGTGTGTACATGAGTTCATTTTGTTTTTAAATGCAGTCTAAAAGCTTCACATGCTGAACTCATTCCATACCAAATATCTGCCACGATGAGTGGAGTAACGCTTAATATTAAAAACTCAGTGAAAGAAATCTTTGCATGAAATATTTGTCCAAAAAAAAAGACATTTCTTTGTAAAAGTAACTTTTCACTGCTGAGAAAGAAAACTAAGGAAAAATATAATGGATGGGTACACCAGATTTCAATCACAACAGCTATACACAGATTTAATATCCTTCAGACAGATACAATGTCATTTTTTAAGTGAGTCTACCATTACAAATGGAAACAAAAAGTATACTTTGTCAAAGTATATAAATCACATTAATCTAGTAAAATATACCACTGTGTTATCTACATACACACAAACTGAAAAACAACAACAAACCCTACTCTTTAACAGAAAATATCACTACATTGTTTCATATGCTGAGGATGAGAAGAGTATTTTAGTTCGATTCATTTTGGAATTCCAGTGCATATTTCACAGGAAGGGGCTAGAGATGATAAAGGAGTGAACCAAAGAACTGCAACACAGGAAGGATGGTTAAATAATATTGGGTTTTTCACCCTCAGCAGGAAGTAATTGGATCGTAAGTACAGTATTGATTAAACTCGTAGAAATGAAACTGTCTCATGTTGACATGCATGTATTGTCTCCAATGATCATCACAAAGCATTCGCAAATATTGAACAAACTGCTCAGATTTGGAAGAACCAAGATGGCATATAAAATGGAAGGTAAGAATCTTGTTGCAATTTTAAACATAAAATAGCTGTTTTTGCTCCGTGAAAATAACGTTGTAGAATAGGTCTACTGTCACTGTTATCACTATTGTAACTAATCATTCACATCTATGCAGAAAAAATTACAGCTGCCAAGCTCAGAAAGGCCTTGGTCAGTAAGAAATAACAAATAAGACCCTTTATTTTTAAATAGAGTTATAAAAATTCTGATAACAAATTTCTCAGAGTTCAACTTCATCACTAATACCTTCAGCACACTGGAACGTTTTTAAGAGTATGCTAGATACAGACTTGATTGGTAGATCAGACAACTGAAATCCAGCGCACAGCAAATACAGCACAGTTCAGGCCCCCGTGCATCAAACATGGCTCAAAATATGGCTGGATGCTTTCAAACCCCAAAGTGCTTTCATAACACAAAGTACAATTCTGTGACACTAATTTAAGTGCCGCTAAAGCCTACTTACCAAATTTATCAAAATTATCAGATTATGTCTTACAACAAGTCCATATGTTCATGTAGGACAAAAAAAAAGAATGGAATATTTAAGCTTCGGGAAGAAAATAGAGAAAAATGCCAGAAACATAGTAACCACATGTTTGTTTCCCTGAATGCTACCTGATTAACTGAAAATGTAACCGGCAATGATATTTAAAGATAACCTTCATCAGTTTGCTCCATCTACAACTGCACCTTGTCAAGCAACAAATTAAACAGCAATACATACACTGTTTGAGACATTATCTGAACTGCTACGAATTCTGCTGCATTTTTATTTTACCACTCAATAAAATGAGTATATGCACTTACTCGTAAGCTGTGGCTCTCCTAGACTGTCTACTTGTGATGAAGGGAGAAACTGTTGTGCTTCATCTGATGCTCTCTCCTCTTTGATCTCCATGATCAACCTCCAGAGCTGATGAATTTTATTCCTCAAACTTGGGGTTTGCCTTTCCCAGCGCCACAGCCCAAGACTCACAATCTGCTTTTGATGCAGCTTCAGGGTAAAGATCTGGTATTCCACTTCGAAATTCAGCTATCAGAAAACATGAACACTGTTTTTAGCAATTCTTTCTCAGACAAGGGATCGCAACAAAATTGATATTATGCACCATTAAAACCATTACACGTTTCCTCTGTCGCAGACCCATGCACCACATTTAACTCTTGCATCAAACTCCTATTCTTAACATACTCAGTGCAGTACAAAGCTTACCTGCAGAGTGCTTCCTAAAGCAATTAATATATTGCCAAATGAGGTGGCAGAATCAAATTGAAATGGGAAGCTCTTTTTCAGTACAGATTCCGCAGCTCAGCAGGTACCTATCAAAACTGCTAACTTAAAGCGGAATTTGATTTAGCAGGGGCAGCAGACAGACAGAGGCAGTGGGATTTAACAGAATGTGTTCATCAGTTCTTCTGTAAGAGCTGACCTTTATGCTCAGTGTTTTATTCATCCTTGGCGGAGTACTGCTCATCAATACATAGAGATAATTTAGCATGACACAACTCCTCTGAAAAGACCCAACAAGTTGTGCATGAGAGTTTCTGCCATCATTACTATCCAAGTCTTTCGCTGTTCTGCCTGAAGTCTAATTGTTTAACGATCAGGTTTTCCAAGGACAAAAGAAAAAAGGAATTAAAGTTGAAGCTCCTAAGGAAATGCAGGTAAGTAGCAAATGCCAGTCATCTGATTAGAATTAGCACAGAAAGAATAAACACCTCTGAGGCATTTAAAATCCTGCGACACAGATAACTTCACAAAGTCACAAATTCCATGTGACATTTTCTGCGATACACACAGTTAAGGACGAACTGGGAAAGAAACAAAAAATTGATGCTTCTTTAAGAGATGTTACTGTCTGACTTGGAAACAAAACTCTATCAAGTATCACAGATAATACTGCTAGATGAAACAGAACATTGATGTGCTTTCACAATTAGCTCAGTACCAAACAACATAAAGAACTTTGCCATATTCAAAGCGAACTTATTTCACTTTTCCTAACTCAAGCATCTAACCTTAGGCACTTACCCACATATGTTATCCTAAACCTATTTGCACTTCATAAACAGAGCATCTGTCACTTACAATTAACTATGTTTTTATTGTTAAGGAGGACAAAAGATGCAAACCTACAGTCTGCGCGTCTCTTAAAATGGTGTTGGCACAAATCCCAGCAGAAGTGAAACAAGTTTTGTTTTTTTTTTTTGTCTGGTAGTGGATCCAAGGAAATGTAAAATACATGGCTGCAGCTGCTGATAAGAATTCTAGACAAGATTTCACACACCACTAGGACTACAGAACTCACAAGGAACAAGAAGGAAAAGGAGCAGGAACCAGCGAAACATCCTTCTGGCTTCACAGGTAATTTATGAAGTGCTAATAAGAACTCTAATTCATGCCTCTGGCCCCAGAGAGTCCGTGAAACAATGTATTTCAGCTCTCGTGACAAGAATACTCAAAATCTGGGGGAGATACAGACATTCATCCGATCCCTATTTACACGCAACATGTACTCGCCTTGAGTGACCAAACCTGAACAAGCTTATGTTTACTGTTTGTGAAAGATGAGCTCAGACACAGAAATTTCATCTATAGTGTCATACGTGATTTGGCAAGATATCTGAGACACCCTAATCAAAATTAACCAGCATTCATTCTCATTTTATATATATATATATTTACAGGCACACAAAACACCTGTTTGTACCATTCAGCCTTTAATGTCTCAGACACTTTTTAACAGAAGTGGTTAGGATATCCAATATACCTTAGCTAAAACTGTCAAACAAACAAGCAAATGCTTAACAACCAAAATTCAAATATGCCAAGGTGTTCTTTTCTCTCTGCTCTTTATTTTCAAACGTAAACAGGAACAGTGATTTTGCTTCAAAACATTCTGCCACTAGCTAAATAAAAAACATCTGCTTTAGGGGGGAAAATCAATGTTTTGCAATTGAAATGATGCTATTTATACATATATCTCAGCAGTGGAAATCAGACTGCCAAGCACAAAAAGCATGCTGATTCATACTTAATATGCATGTAACCAGAAATTGACAGCAAAATGCAGTAGGAATGGACATAATTCAGCATTTTCTGACCTAACAGGTGCCAGTTTTGAGATCTGGAAATCCATTCTAAGCTAATCACTTCAAAACACTACAGTCTGCTATATTTAGGTCTCTGGAATACTCAGAACTAAGTTCAGTTCTGAAAAGCATACAAAACTACCCCAAAAATATTAACCTCTGCAAATGTAGGAAGCTTTATCCCGCAGAACAAATCGTTGGTAAGAAACAGTTCATACAGGCAGAGAAATACAGACACTGCCTTCATCATTTTCAAAATGTATGCTGGCAAAAGATGTCTGCGGCAATAAGGATAACGGGTTTACTCATATAATAAATCATCATGTTGACTATTATTTCAAATCAGACAAAGAATTTTTGCTCAGATACCTAACACCAGATCGCAGCAGGAAAGCAAAACTTAGCTGCAATGAGTTTCCCTGAAAAACAAACTGCATATTGACAGATCTTCACATCTAGTGAAGGACTCAAGGAGGTAGTGGACTGATAGTCTATTGATAGAATTCTATTAGTACTGAGACATCCAACACCAGAGGATTTCATGGGTGAGCAAAACAAAAGACAAAAAACCTTTGCACTTGCAACTACAGGGTTTCTGTAGAAAATACAAAAGCATCTTGTGTTATGCTCTGTTATTGCTGACATCAGTTAGCGTGAGTTTGGTCTGGAAAAAAAGTGATGTTTTTGAAAGGGTTTAATGGCAACTTCAATGAGGCCAGCTCTTTATCTGGTGTGCATTCCTACTTTTACTGTTAGGACATAAGTTTCGAATCCAAGATTTAGGGAAACAATACTACTATCAATATTTTGCATCTACTTGGGAATCTCCAGTAGCAGAACGGTTACCTTCATCTCAGTGCTGGGCATCCCTGAGATGTTTTAAGTTCAGTGGCATAAATCCCAGGAAAATCTTCATTTGTACATGAACACAATGGTTTTCTTTCAGAACACCTTCTTTTCCTTTGGTGAAACAAACACTTAACAGCTCATAGTGTAAATGGGAATTGTATAAATATCTACCTTCACATCTTTCTTCTCGAACAAAGGAAGGTCTACAGAACTACAGGAACCAACACAGGACCTTCCGATAGCTTGCATAAACTCATAAAAAAAATGAACTGTCATTCAGTCATTCCGTCCCAGACACTGAGACACTGATATAACCTACAGTAATCTGGCAGCATTCATATTGATGGTAGAACTGCACAGCGCTAATTGAAATCACTTTATAAATCAGCACTATACAAAGCTTTGTTCTCAGCTCTTCCCAGGATATCTCATTTGTTCCACAGAAACTAGCAGAACGCTTAAATGCAAGATAACTGCTAGTATACTATATTAACACAAGAGTAAATCTGAACGTATGTCAAGTCAGGCATACTCTTCGTATTTGCCATTAAACTCAAGACCACAGCTGCGATAAAGAACAGGATATCAAACTGTTTCTTCTCACATTTCTAGTCTGTCAAACTGAACTGGTCAGTTGAAAATCAACTAACCAGCCTCAGGGTAAAAGAGCAGGAGAGGGGAAAGCATCACTAATTCTAGTGCATGGGATTGATGCCCAGCATTAGCACTAATATTTGTATAAGACAGTGAAAGCAAGCCAATACCAAGGTGCCATTTGTGACATGTGCAGGAACAGGTTCCGTAAGCAGGGCACTGTGTTTGCTCTGCAACAGGTGGAGGTAGTGCTTGGGACTATACAAACATGCATCCACTTGGCCAGCAATAACATGTTGCTGCTCACACATTATTAAGCAAAGTTTTGTAGTCCAGAAACTTCCCAGCTTCCACAGTGTATAAGAACCCTCAAACTTCTCTCGACTTCCTGTCCCTCGATACACAGAGTGGACAGAAAGAGAGATACCGCATACACTGATGTTATGGAAAGCTAATCTGGTCCTGCGGCTACACTGCTTCTATTCCTTATTTCACTAACAGAGACTCCTGTTAGGGTCAGGAAGCAGACACAAGAAAAAAAAAAGTCTGTTAAGACAGCCTTTTCTGATCTAGACTCTGTGCACCAATAACTATTCCTGAAGCTTGACCTCAGCAGAGCTTCTCCAGCTGAAGCCAGTATATAAAGTTATGGTCCCTTAGGACTTCTGCAGCTCAAATAAAGAATTCAACCTCTCTGCTCAAACAGAACTTCTGTCAAACAACAAAATAACACACAGACATGCTGAAATACCCCCAAAGTAGTGAAAAAGCCTCTTCTACTCTAACTCAACTATCTGAAGTCAGAAGTATATTTTGGTATTAGTCACCTCATCCTAAAATAACTTTTTAAATTATATTCACTTTATAATTAAACTCAAATTCCCCCAGATTTTCAATTTAACAGTAGCAACTGCCTCTTTCCTTTGCAAATACTTGGAAGTTCTCGGTTATTTCAAAGACAAAAATTTTCTTGTTAAAAGCGCCTTACTGTTTCTTCATACGTACTTCATTTTAATCCAAACTCTTCATCAGAAACCTAGGTTCCTAGAAAAATTGAAGCAACTGAGTCCCCCCAAAAAGGATATACAGTTACTGGGAATTGACCCTCGTCTTTCAAAAGACGGTAGTTTTAATAGACTTTTAAAAATCTTTTTAAAATAAAGCAGAATACACTAAGGGGGAATGACTGTTTGCTAAAACTTCCTCGATTTCATACTAATTTTCAGGGTTTTTTTCTCCTTAAGAAGGCTGTACTGCTTTATTTTACTAAATATGTAAAAATGTCAGGAAGACTTACATGGTATGGTTTGCTTTATTTTCATTAAGAAGAGTTATAAGATTACGTTGAACAGAGAACAAAATAAATTACTGTCAGTATTTGAATTAAAACATGTACAAAGCACCGGACCAGCGTCCAAGATGACAGCCCCTCCTTTTCTAGAGGGTAAATTCTTTCCCCTTCTATGCCAACATGCATATGTGGAGCATTTAAGAAGGTTAAAGGTTCTCGTGCCCTGTTCAGCCACGCTAGCAAAATGTGTGTTTTCAGCAGTGAGAAATGGCTGGTAATATCAGCAAACCATTGTCACTCTAAAATACAAAGCACTGTCACAGCTAACCAGCATATGCTGTAATAAAAGCAGAACGAAGCTTTGATACGTAAATTCTATCTGCAGGATATTTCTAATACAGACATCAGAGGCTTTTAATTCACAAAGCTGACTGAATTCTATATGCTGATGCATTTCATGTTCAAATTAGTATTGTTGAAATCATCCCATGGTTACTCATGATGCTACGCTAATCTTCCTTTGAAAGTTAAATTCTCAATCAAAGATAAGGAATTTAATTAAGAATTTTATCTTCCACAGTTAGGCTTTTGTTTCTCTTTCATTTATTTTATTTTGCAATTCTGAAATAAACTTCTGGGAATTACCATTATCATCTGCAATTAACTCCCCACAGAAGCTCACAAAAAAGACCGAAGAATTAGAAATAAATATGGCATGATACAAAACCTTGTTTCCCCAGGTTGTCTACTGCACTATCATAATTTGTTTCTTTTAATACCAGCAGGCTTTAACACATGCCCTGTCATTTCACTACCTAAACAGCACGCCTATACAGATCACACAAGTATTTAAGCACCACAATGAAGATCACTGAACAGAAGTAATGCAGCAATCACTGAATGCTAAATATAGCCTTTGCACAGAAATGGGCTTCTTTTGCAAAAAGGAAGTATATCACATCCCGAGCTGAACCATCGCTCTACTTCAGCTGAGGCAAGATTCAGAGATCTCGATCCTCAATTCAATTCTGGAAGAGTAACCTTATCGCATGCCTTAGTTATCTCAAAAATGGGAAGCGATACTGACCTGCCTTTCCAAATCACCAGCATTTAAGGAAACAAAACGTTCCACGTGGCTTACATACTACTTGTAAATGGAAAAAGGGAATGCTTGCAATCTTAGGGGTATTCCTACATGCAGGCCTTTTGCCTGACACTCTGCAAGAAACCCTGTAGCCTTCCCAATTTCCCTCACTCTTCCCCATGCCTCATTAGTCCTACCTGGGCGTCAGAGCTCTTAGTTTCTTACTTCCTACTGAGGAACTACATACAATAATACAAGTAATACAATCCTGAAAAACTGAAAAGATTTACAGGTCAAGAGAACGAAGTTCCCGAACACGTTCTCTCACATCCAAATTTATTTCCCTGTGCCTGTGTCTCTAGGGTTCATTCCCAAATTTTCTGTTGTACAACACCACATGGAGAAAAGCAGGTGTGGTTTTTGTTTATAGTTACTCATACACAGAAGCTTACTTCAGATTGCTCTACGGATAGGTTTCCATGGAACAGGGTGGCAAGAGTAGTGTGGCTAGATGTTTGAATCTAAGTGTGACCTAGAACTACCAACACTTCCCCTGCTGCAGCCTGGCCTCTCCATGGGCTGCAGGGAAACATCTGCTTCAGTACCTGGTGCACCTTCTCCTCTTTCTCTGACCATGGTGCTTGAGGGCTGTTCCTCATACTTCTTTCCTCTTCCTTTTGTGAAATGCATTTTTGCAGTGGCACCACCGTCTTGAATGCTAGATCTTGGAGTGGTGGCACTGGAGCTGCCCCTGCCCATCCCTCCACTGCTAGCACCATACCACATAAGCCACACCTCTGACAGGGCTTCCAAGCACCAGAGGAAGAAAAGAATATATAATGATTTAGAGAAATCTTTCTGCTTTTGAAGAGGCTGTGATGCACGTCTGTACTGTAAGGTTCAACTACCGTGGTTATGCAGGAGGAGAACTGGAGCTCAGGAAGTTAACACTGCATTGCTCAAACATCTTAATGAACAGCAGCAGTTTCCAGGTTTAAGATCTCTTCAGACAAAATAGCTGAAATACTCTTATCACTGCTTTCTGGATTTCAGGACTGAATCACACTCACATGAACCCTCATAAAAGCATTCAATCAGATCCATCTCACACCAGTGTCTGACCTGCCCTGTTAATAGCATCTAGTTAGTATTACAAGGGCATACAAGAAACCAGAATGATGTTTCACCTAACAAATGTTTCCTTTAACGTTCTGCTTTGAAATGCTTTCAGTTAGACAGTTTTGAAAGAACTACGCTTAAAGCACTTACAGATCTATCCACTACAATTGACTGATCTCTTCACCATTCCATTTAGATTTCAGTGTCCACAACAGTGAGGTAATCAGCTCCATAACATAGCTAGTATTGCATGAAAACGTATTTTACTCTCCATGTTTACTCCACTGTGCTACACCACCTTCTCCTCCTAGGTATCCCGTTTAGTCCCCATTTCTCTCTATCCAGGGAAGATTCAGCTCACTACTCAAAGAAAGGTAGTGACAGTCGGCCAGAAACTCATTCCGCAATTGTCCTTGCAGTTCGAAGCCTGAACATGAACCACTTGCTGATTCTCTTTATCTTGCTATCTGTCTCTTTTTTCCCACCATATCACAAGTGAAATTTCATGGATCAGTTGTGTTCTGACATAACTGCTCAAGAGACATTTGTGAACAGGTACATCCTCTATCCTGCTTTCACCTGAACATACTAAAGCCCTCTAAACACATCCAATAGCCTTTTCTTTTTCCCTTTCTCTTTTGGCTCCCAATATACAATGGATATCTCAGTGACCATCCAGTGATAATGTAACTGGTCTTTCATGAGAAAAGCCCTCAGAGACAAAGTATTCCATCTCATTCTTGAGGTCCTCCTTTTTTTTTTTCCACATCTTTCCTCATCTGAATTCTATTTCTTCCTAGAGTACACTGAGTATTACTTCACTTCTTCGGGTATTCTACCCTTACTCACTATAGAGTATGCTAACTTTATTCCTCTTCACCTTTGTTTTAATATCTCATAATAGCCTGGTCTGCTTCCTCTTTTCCCAACCAATAAATCATTTGCCAACCTCTTGCCCTTGTTCTCCAGCACAGGGAAACTGCCAAGTTCTCAAACCATTTCTCCTCTACCTATCTCCCGCTGTATTCCTTTGCTTACTTTCCAGGTATTCATTGTCACTTGATGGCTCTGCATACCTCAAGCTTTCTGTTCTGTCTCCTCTTTTCTCCTTTAACACGTTTTTTTTTTTAAAGACCAGACATCTCACCCTCACCCTTATTTTTACCTACACTACTAACCTTATAACTCTGTCTTTTAGAAGGTTTGTCTCTCAAGTAACAACTTCTGTTCCTAACTATGAGAGTACCTTTCCTTCTCCATACTGACTGCCAGTCTCTTTTTCTCCATAGGCAGCCCGAACTGATTACTCAGTACTCACTGTTGTCTCATTCTCCAGTCTTTGGACTAAAAATCTGCTAACCTCACTGTCACAGAAGCTGTCCTGTTTGCAGGCTTCAAAATCAATTGAAAAAAATCGTGGCAGTAATTATAACTGAGTCCTTGCTATAGCAGCATTATAAAATAAGTGCCAGAAGGGAACTGGAATGACTGTATTTATATCCAAACATAACATCAGCACCTCAAAGTCAATGATTCCAATTAATGAAGTAGAATCAATAAAGGCATAATTAGAAAAGCCTCAATTTGAGAGTCAATGGTGATCATTTGGCTATGATAGTTATGCAAAGTAATGCTTTGGAATCCAGAAAGAAGTCCTTTTTAATGTGATGTCTCAACATTAAGCACAAGATGTAAGATTTAATTCCATTAAATGCAGTACTGGACCTATTCCTGAAAACACTACTCAGAAAAGGACAAAAATCCACAACAAATACATTTTAAGTCTCAGCCTTCTGAAATGCAACCAAACACTATGAATCACTTCAAGGAAGTAAGGACAGAAGACAACGTAATTAATGCAGCATTTTTGTTCAAGTGACCTGGAGATTTTGGTGCTCATAAGAATAGAAGGTAGGGACTTCTAAAAGCATGCCATCAGGTCCACAAACGCAGCACAAGCTTTTTTCCCCTATGGCCAGTTTTACTAACCCACCAGCACTACTCTCAGGCTACCCCATAGAACAGATTCATCCAGCTTTAACTACAGCATGTACTTTGAATGATCATACTTAGATATCCCACAAATACTTAAATGAAATGCATTTTTCAGTTTCATGCATGCAAATTATATTCTACATTTTGAAGCAAGACACTCCAAAAATGAAACATGTATAAGAACTCCTCCCTTATCAGACCCTCAATTTTACTGCGAGTCTGGAAATTATTAAAACTCTGAGAGCATACTAAACAGAATAAAAATACACAACAAAATCTTGACTTTCTCAGACTGAGGCAGAATTTGTTTTCTAAACCTCTCAGACCATTAAAACTAACAGTAAATGGCAAACTGGCCCAAAGAATTCAATACTTTAACAGTAATGGTATGAGTCCACTCCATTAAAAAAAAATAACAGAACAATTGCGTTGTTACTGCAGAGAAAACTCTACGACAGCATTTTCCCAAATGAAAGTCTTTGCACTAAAACAGTGATTCTGATTTCTGTGAAGTCCTTCCCTCTTTTAATTTTCTTTTGTTTGTTTTTTTTTAAACAAACAAAAAACTAATCCAGTGAATGAAAAGTTGACAGAAGACAAGAAAACACAAAACCCTAATTTAAGAAGGATGTTGGCAATGATTAATCACTAAGGAATAAGATGAACTAGGTATGCATCAACACAAATCCTGCATGCTACATAGTACTTAATAAACCAGAGCATCAAACTCATTGCCACAGAAAGATTACTTTTGACTTTAGAAAAAGTAATACTGCGGCTTTTAGGGTCTGTTTGTCAGCATTAATTCAGAGAGAAGCAACATTTAGATGTGTGCATCGTTAGCAGACAAAAGAACACATTTTAGCTAAGTCGATGGCAAAGTTCCAATGTACTGGGGATTGCATTTTTGTTTTTTTGTTGACTCAAAAAATTCACACTGAACATACTGAGTTATGTCTTACTTACTGAGAATTATTGAAACATCTGTTTTACTCTTGAACTCCACAACCCAGCACCACTCCAGGATTACCACTTCGGAGACTTCAGAACTCTGTGAGACATAAAGATGACAAAACATTAGGATCTGAAACCTGACAGGAAAGTCCTTCTGTTTGGCTGCTTACAGCCAGCACAGCGTGTAGCCAGAAAGACACAAAGCGTAATAGTCAGCAGGCAGATGGATAAAGGCATTCTTTAATTACCATTATGTGCTACCCTACTTCAGCTCAATGGGAATGAACTGTATGAAAAGGCCATAAACGAAACTAAGAAAAAAATAACTCAATAGCTTTTTCATAGCATAGGTTTGGGTACCATTTCATTTTTAAGCAAATCAGATAAGCCCATCTCATTCCAACTTCCACATTTACTACTAATGCTGAATGAAGATTTGGGTACTACAGTAGAATATTTCCAACTGAACAAAACATGCAATCTTGCAATAGACGTTTCTATTTAATTTTCATTTTAAAAGGATTTCTTTATCATAAATTGAAACTTCAAATGTTGTCTCCAGCTATGCAATTCAAATAGCATTAAGTGATACGGACTTATGGCAGAGTGTAATATGCTACAAGTTACCAGTATCATTTTCTTGAGAGCACTATGCAGAGATGAAGCTGCTTCTTTTAGATCAGTAAGTCTGACTCATTTTTCAAGCAGAGCGAGGCAATCAATCACACCCGCAGAACGGATTTTCTTTAAAACTCTTTTTATCCATTTTTTATCCTTAACATCTAATAACCATAAGTATATGCATCCATATACTTCCTCATTGCAGGATCCCAACTTGTTAGAGTTCCTTCTCATACCTCAGTGAAATCCTAATGTAAGCTATTACGTCAACGTTCCTTTCCCAAATACTTCTTTACTCCAAGTATTCCTAACAATTAAAAATTCCACCAGAAGAAGGAACTTCAGGTTCTACACATTTGATGTGGCGTACGACTTTGTAAATGAGTTTATAACATTTGTCTCTCATACGAGCTTTCTTTTCTACTTATTTACTACATCTATACTGCGTTATTTGGCCTGCCAGAAACAGACCCAAGTTTTTTTTTGACAGTTTCCTGATCATTTTTTTTTTTAAACAGATGGTTTGATTCTGCATTTCCTAAAAAAAAAATTCCCCTCGCTTACCTATCACTACAGCATTTCACGGCACTGATGGTCTTTCATGAACAAAACAAGAGGGAGAAAATTTAATTCAGTTTTCACGTTCAGTGGACACGGTTTTGAATCTTGAGCGACAAACAGGAAACCCTTCAGAAAGTCTGCTAAGGATTTCATACCATCACAGAATGGCTTGGGTTGGAAGGGACCTTGAAGCCCTTGCAGCTTCAGTCATCCTGCTGCGTGCAGGACTGCCAGCCACTACATCAGGCTGCCCAAAATCCCATCCAAGCTGGCCTTCAAGTGCTTCCAGAGATGGGGAATCCATAGCTTCTCTGAAAAGCCTGATACAGTGCCTCACCACCCTCAGAGTGAAAAATTTCCTCCTGATATCTAACCTCAACCTCCCCTCTTCTAGTTTTAAACCATCCTCCTTTGTTCTATCCCTATCAGACCACATAAAAAGTCAGTCCCCCTCCCGCTCATAAGCCCCAATGAGGTCTCTCTGGAGCGTTCCCTTCTCCAGGCTGAACCAGCCAAGCACCCTCAACTTTTCTTCATAGGAGAGGTGCTCCAGCCCTCTGATCATGTTTGTAACGTACTTTGGATCCAGTCCAACAGCTCCACACCTTTGTGTTGGGGGCCCCAGACTTGGACTAAGTACTCCAGATGGGACCTCATGAGGGCAGAGCAGAGGGAGATAATCACCTCCCTGTCCCTGCTGACCACCTCTCTTTTGATGCAGCCCAGCATACAGGATTTTATGCAGAAAATCTGCATTTATCCCCTTCCTCCTTACTCTAGAACCAGCTATCAAAGCACAAATCAATAACCACAGGTGACAAAAAGGTTAAAATACAATGAGGGAGAAAAAAAGCACATTAAGTTATCTTGAAATATGCTGCAAGTCAAGACAGAAGATCTAACAGACTATGATAAAGCAGAGTTATTTAGAAACCACTTGTATATTGATTTAATTGAAATACTATTCAGGCTAGTCTAGAAAAAAACTATTCTATGTTCTGAAGAAAAGATAATGTATCATCTAAAGGAAAAAGAAAAGAGAACAGTAATGAAACAGTGCAGTAAATCTTGAAGACGTACAACAAGTGCTGTGGGGGAATTGCAACCCAGACGTGATTTTCAGGTGCTATCACGAGGTACTCTTTGAGATTCAGGGAAAGTAAAATATAAGATCTACATCTTAAAGTCCTTATAAAAAACAGCTAAAAGTCAGCTTAGGAAAACAGGCAATAGTACTTCAAAAACTAAACAACAGTTTACCATGGAGAGATCATCCTAGTCAATGTTAACATCTATTTTACCTCTTCAAACTTTGAATCATGACATCAACATCTACATAGTCTTCCAGCTAATACTTACAAGACAAGTGAATAATGCAACCTAATTCTTTCAAGAGCTGGCAATCTTTCAGGATAAAAACAACAACACGACCTAAAGAAAGATTTTATTTCAGAAGCAAACAAATGTCTGAGACAGTTTAAGACTGAACTGAGTACAGGAAAGGCTTCTACCCTGCCTTTGTCCAAAAAATATTCATCATATCTAATAGCTTTGCCCTTTCTCATACATACAGAAGATAGTTGCTCTGTTGATATTCAAGCTGTATAGATGAAACACGTACATGTGACAACTCCCTAGACTTAGCATTTCCTCCAAGCCATAGGTGGGCAGAAAGTGGAAGCCCGCCAGTATATAAAGAGAAGTAACTTCCTGGTGCATGGCTTTCAGAAAAGTCAGGTACAGAAAAAAGCCAGGAATGAGGAATCGCAGCCTCCTAGTTTGCTCTAGTTGCTACAACTTAAAGACTTCTCATTTATAAAGGAAAACGTACATGTAATACAAACAGCATATAGCTAGACAGAGCAGCTATCAAATAAATAACAAGAATTTAATAACCAACGCTTCTCTCACAATGCAGTGCGGACCGATGGCTCAGTTAACATACAACAAGAGCTACAAACACAAGAAAGGAAGGTTCAGAGTATTTTGAGTTTCCTGCATTTTGGAATGGCAGATACCAGAACACAAAAGCCTCTTCAGGGAGAAATTACCCCATGCTCTACACCAACGCAAGCTAGAAGGAAGTAGCGCTGCAACTTCAAATGAATCTCTACGCTCCTCCAAGATGCAGAACCAAGTACCAAGATGGGAAGTTGTACAGGGTACTACTTCTACATATGTGAGGGAACAAGAAAGGAAACAAGAAAAAAAAAAGATGAAAGCATAAGGCTGCCACAAGAGAAAGCACATATAGCTGTGAAATAGTTCCACATCCTGACACAAAGCTGAAAAAGATCTTCAGAATTACTACTATAACAGACTTCTAGTCATGTAGATGAGCTATGCTCTATCTGGCACATAAACGTGTAATTAGAAATTTATTTATGAATGAAATAAAATTGTAATTAAGGGATCCATTACACATCTGATAGATAGCAGCTTTGTTCGGTATCTAAAGGAAATCTACGTTTCTCACTTGATTTACATAATAACTACATAATGTGAGCTTACTTGGGCTAGCTGTTGATTCAGTTTGCTAAGAATCCATGCAAAGTCTACAGTCAATAGAAAAAATAGGCAATTGTTTTAAAACACTGATCTGAGGACAAAACAAAATGATTCATAAACGTAACTGAAATATTCTAGTAATACTGCTATAGTAAAACAGCTGAATTGGATGAAACCCCATCTTCTTACTCTGCCAGAAGATTGGCCAAGCTTTTTTACCACGATGCTGTTGTAAATTCCAAGGAATAGCACTACCATCAACTGTAACTACTGTGAGTTTCAAATCAGAAAAGTGAAGATATCCCAGTTTCTGTGGAGTCCATGCCTGGAACTGAAATGAAAGACATTCCAGAACACATGAGCAAGTGTCTGCTAACTGCGTATTCACATCTATAGCATTCTTATAGTTAGAAAGCACAAAAATGAAAACTTATTCTTGAAGCAGCAAGAAAGAACAGGGTAGTCCAAATTACAACAGTACAGCTTCCGGTTGTTCCTATCCACGTTGACGATGCAACTTACAGTGTAACTCCATATTCTATGTCATCACAGATTGTCATATTTTTGTGGAGTAAGGGGAGAAAAAAGCTTTCCAAAAAATGAAAGCACTAAGACTTGCAACTGTCAAATAATGGCTACGCTAAGCTATTTCTAGATTCTTGCAGATTTGTCTAAATATACCATGAAGAACAGAGGTGGGAGTGCGCTGATATTAAAGGTTCATATAGTAGCAGATTGGTCACTGCGGAGAAAGAAAACCTGTTAATTATATTGAGTAGAAAACTAAACTGACATATTAATTAGAAATGATATTACATACATTTTTCTGTGTTAAAACATGAGAAAAGTTAAAACTATAACACTATGGCAGAAAAACAAGCACTACAGGAAGTAAAAACTCCTTTTAGTAAAACATCTTAAAAAGCCTCTGCCATCAACTTCGAGTGCATCATAGGCTGTTGTTTTTTTCTTTTAAAGCTTATTTTTGCAAACTTAACATAATTAATCAAAGACCTTAAAGGGTAGGGATGCTATATATACACCAATCTCATACTGTTTTCTAAAGTTTTCAGTGTTGGTTTGTTTTTCTTTCCCAACCCCTATTTATAAGTACTCTTGAGATGAAAACAAGTTACCAACAGAAATTTCATGGACAAGTAATAAAACAATTAGAATGGACACCGCTGTAGTCACATAGAAGAAACAAAAAGACAACGTTAGTGACAAAAAAACCCTTACACCTAAAAATGATTATGTCAAGAATTGTTTTCAGTTCTTACTTGCTACTTAAAATCTTTGCAAGAGAAGACACCTACTGAATGCTGGATTTCCAGGAGGGGAGCTAGAAGATAGCAACCAGGCATGATGACACAGCCACTGTCTCTGAGCAAGCCTGCAGTGCACTGAAAGCCCAATTGCAACACACAACAGCATTCACAACCTCACATTCACCAAATGAGGTCTAATACCAATAGCAGCAAAATCACAAGGCCATTAAAAATAGTGTGAACTGTACAACTTTTACAACTTACCTATGTTTTCAGGGTTTTTCAACTTCAATGTTGGTGAGTGAACTAGTCAGATTAATAATTGCTCAGTAATGTACATACGCACTCAGGTCATGCTTTTGACTAAACATTACAGCCTACATCTGCTATTTAAGTGTCAGCACATATGGTTCATCGTTCTGCAGTAAAAGCACCACTTACATATTTGAAATAAAAAATTATAATAATAAAAAAGCTACAAGTTTTATCAGTGTAACTTCATTCACAAAAGAGAAGCTATTGTCTTCAAATATGGACAAAATTCATTCCTACAGCAATATATCCATTACACAAAAAGACCAAAAATACGCAGTTCTATTATTAAGACATTAAAAAGTGACTGTGTAACATAAGTATACAAATCGTGCATCTAAAAATGTCACTTTAAACACTGGCAAGGATTATTCAGTACAGTTTCAACCATCTGAAATCTTCTCTAACTCTATATATTCTACTGAGAAATTCATATTCCCAGTCTATTAAGTATTGCAAAGCCTATGACCCAAGCTGTGCAATAAGGAAGGTAAGGCACAGCCACCTTTACAAACTGTCAGCTCAGTGAAAGCCACTCAAGTTATCATCTTCAAAAAATGCCTTCCCTACTATGATTAGTCTGTCTCATAATGCCACTAGATGCCAACTTCTTGATAACAATAATACCACTGATTTACATTCACTGTGGAAAATGCTGTTGACTTACATCACTGAATAAATCCCGCAGAACCGACAAATGCTTTTAATGAGCTATTAACAAATGTGAATATTTAACCAATCTTTTTTAAACTTTAATATGCATTAATCATGCGCAAACATATTTTAATTCACACCCTATATTACACCAGTTTATTACACATAAACGTAATTTAAAAAAAAACAAGTTAAACACATCCTACACATAGCCTGAAAGGACGTCAAATTACCCTTCTTACCTGGAGTTGATTAAGCACAGTTCAGATATTAATTAGTTAAGTTATATTTTGTGCATGACTCGAGTGCCGTATCACAACATATACCTCAGACAGCAGAATTTGAAAAATTGTGCTTTACGCTTTTTGTATGTCTCCTCAAACAGAGAGAAAAAGCTTATATTATTAATCATTGGCTCAGTTCCCAATATACTGCCTTCAAAAATAGCCTAGAAAAAAAGAACTGAACGTTAACTGTACCTTAAAATAAGGCATTGGCAGCTTGATTACAGTTTTTACCCGTTTTAGCAGCACCAGAAGGGTAAGGAAGGCAGAATACCAAAATGTTATCACTACAGGCATTGTGCATTTGTAAAACGCATTATCTTTGCATATTTAAAGGTTGACAGTGAAGGATGTTTCTTTCCATGTCCGCCAGTTCTCATCATTTTATAGCAACTCTCACAACATCTGGCATAATTTTCAGTAATTCCCAATTGCTGGAGCCACAACATCACAAGCTTTTATTATAAATCTCAGCCTTCCTGCAGGAAGGGGGTTTAAGCAGGAAATCTAAACATTCAAAGCCACCGGGATCCCAAAGCATATTGCTATTTTTGTTGCTTGAAAAAAAAAAGCGGAGGGGGGCATAATTTTAAGCTAAATTTCTAATTTTAAAGGGTCATACAACTACTAAATCTTGAGATGATAATAATTCATTTGCAAAGAAGATCCAACAAATTTCCTTGCAGAGCTCAATTTGAATCATGAGCGCTTACATCCCTCCCATCAAAAGAAAAAAAAGGCTCAGCTGTAACAGCCAAAGAGATAAATCACCACCTTCTTTCAGGAAGCCCAATGAGTGAGAACGGCAAGAACACCAGCCCTTCCTTGGGGACAAATCCTCTGCCAATTTTCACTGTCCTTCATGATTCAGGAGGTACACATAGCTCTCCTGAAGCCTTCCCCTCCACTCTTATTTCCTCTCTTTTCTGCAGCTAAAGCAACAGCAACCCTCTGGCTCCTTCCCAAGCTCAGAGGAACGTGAGCAGGTTTGCTGGAGTACCAGCCTGCCCCTGGTTTCTGTGCCAAGGACCAGGCATGCCTGTGCTCTTCCCCAGAGGAGCAAAATTAGGCTCTTGTTATCTCATATGCACAGAATTTTTTCTCCTTGTGCTCTATATTTTATATTTGAGGGAAAAACAAAGCAACCAACAACCGAAAGTCACACTACATCGAAGCCCAAACCTGTAATGGCAAAGAAAAAAGATGACTTTTTGGGTTCTTTTCTTTTTCTTTCCAGGAGAAACATTTCTTCTCATCTTTTCTTACAATTAGTCAACATAAAAGGCAATGTGAGCAACTCATACGTGGGCACTCAGAGACAGCAAACCATCTAGGTCATAAGCACTCAATTTGGGAAGCTCTTATAACATCCACCATAAAATGAGAGCTTTTATAACCTTATCAACTTCAAAAAAAAAAAAAAAATGCCTTCTATATTGAACTGAAGTAATCTTGTTAATCAAACGATACCGATATTCTGATCTTCAGGATTATGTCTTAGGAACTCTCTCACTGTACAGGAACTAGTGAAGCATTCATGTGACAAATGGCTGGAAATCAGATGTTTGGAAACTGGAAGACAAGCCTTACAAACAGCAGCAATAACTTCTATTCTGTTAAATATCAAAAGATGGCTAATTAAACATTTGAGAACACCTCAATTCAAGAAAAGCTTCGAGCTTTATTTGAACATCATCTATCCATACTTTAGGTTATTTGAAAGAAGAGTAACTAAGCATAGACAATTTTTTAAAAGAAGTGTACATTCGCACGGATAACCGACTCCAGACCAAAAACAGTCTGATATCAGCAGAGGGACACTACTCATAGAACAGTCACTTGATCTCAGGCCATCCACAAGGGAAACCAGCAAACCATTTCCCAAATACAAGCTTTGGAACAGAGGCTGCAGTTTCACAGGCAAAGTGACATTAACAGCTAAAACTCATAACTGCGCTAGGTACCAAATAAATGTAATGATGAGCCATAAAATAAAAATTGCGCTCAGTATGATTTCTCCCTCCACAGCCAACCCATCACATTCCACCAACCACAAACAGCCTGACTCATCCTCTTCAGAGGTAGCTGCTTTCTTCATCTCTTCCCACTATCAAGAACGTCACTTCTATTCTCCTCTTGCCCCTCCTCCTAGAAATTACCTTTTTGTTCAAAGATGCTAAATTTGATTTAATTGATGCAAGCAATTGCCTTCACCTTCTACTCTGTTTTGAATATTGCCAGTTTGATTTCAGACCTTAAAGGCCCTTGATTTGTAATCAGGAGTTTGTCAGCTGCAGAAGTCAGCCTAATAGATGACATAGCCTCTGACTACTGATCCCCTTCTCACACAACAGATGCAGAGAAAGAAAACGGAAGTGATGACCCCACAGCCAGAAGATTTCACAAAGGCGTTTTTAGAAGGTAGCAAAAAAAAGTTAACAGGTAAATATGCGTGAGCAAGAAGCATACTGACTTACTGGAGCAGGTACATCACAGAACATTTAAACTCAAACTAAATTCTGTGACTTTATGTACAACGCAAATAAGGTTTTCAAAGATATCCATCTCGGATGTGTCATTTTCGTACAATGATCATTCAGTACATTAGAGCAGACTTATCTGTTCTTAGATCTAGCCACTCTTTCTGTAAATACAACTTTTCTTTTTACACTTCACAGAAATCCAAGCACAAATAAAACCCCAAAGTTCAGCCATGGCCCATGGCTGCAGGCTACAGCTGTGTCATCATTCTTCAAAGCCAAAAGCACAAGAATAGAAAAGACCATCCACACAGGCTACTATCAGTAAGCCTTCCAGAGTCTCAGACACGTAAGAATCAAGTTCTACATGCAAAGCAGGTACAAAAACAAACAGAGGCATTTCAGGATTCATTTACTGAATTTTGATTATCTAGGAATTACCTACTGATTGCAGGATCAACAAGCACTAAATATTTCTTTATTTACATCTAAATGCTATTTCAGTACATTTTATGTGTCTCAGTATAGCAATCAAATTAGAGTCTAGGATACCACGTGCTGGCTATAAACAGCAAGCATCAAACAGACCGTTAAAATTAATGGTAAGTGACAAACTCTACCATGCCTTAAAACAAATATTCATATAATCAGAACACAAATACTCAAACCACTGACTCAACACATAGGTATTCATTCTCAAAGAAATTATGGCTTCTATCTTTTTAAAGCATTGAGCTTTAAGCATGCAAGCTTTATTTAAAGTGATATAATAATTGAAATAATTCATGTTTTGATACTCATTGGGGGAAAAACAGCTAAACAATGAGCACGTTTACTTCCAACAGATGCACTTAAGTCTGCGATGTTACGACTTCATTAGAAGGCTGGGAAGCAGCTCCTGTGTAAAGTTACCTGGTAGTACTTCCATAGTGACAAATTTATGCTTCAAGTTGCAAAGAACTACTGCACTTCCTCAACTAAAACCACAACTCTACATGTAAGACTAAGGGAAAACAGTGGGACTTACACAGAACAAAACAAACCACACACACAAGCATCACACCACTGCAGTAAAACTAAGCTCAATCAAAAAAATAAAATGTATATATATACACACATAGAGAGAGAAATAGTAGAAAAAGTGAAGTCTTCCAGAAAATCCCGTAGACCAAGTAGTTCAACTCGAGAGTTTCCTACACCTTAAGCTATTGAGGTACCAGCTTATTTCCAGCTGTATACCAAACTAAAAGTGTTCTCTTAAAGACTATTAATAAAAGTTTTAAAAGCACTTTAATTGAAAGAGAAAAAGAAGAGAAGACAGAGTTACTTGTGCACGTTTTTGAAATTTACATTGGACAACTGCTCCCTGACCTGGTTATTTCACTTGAAACATCAACACAACAATCGAGAACAGGCTGTCCCACCCAGGTAAAAACAGTATCAGTCTTCTCAGCAGCTCATTTTCAGTCTGTTCAAAGTCCACTACTTTGAACACTCTTCAACAAAAGTAGCCAACAGAGGTGGAAAGTCTTACCCACTAAAGGATACAAAAAAAAAAAACAAAAAAATATGGAAAAGATTAAGGGAGGTAGAAGCTTAGGACCACTGAATCACAGAATCACCAAGGTTGAAAAAGACCTCTAAGATCATCCAGTCCAACTATCGGCATATCACCAATATTTGCCACTAAACCTTGTCCCTTAGTACAATATCCAACGTTTCTTGAACACAAGAAGCTGAAATCAACCCAAAAGACTGAAAGAGACATTTATTCTCTAGAAGTAGAGTTGGACTTCAAGAAAGCTGCATTTAAAAAAAAGTTTCAAATTCAAGAATTCAAGAAAAAAATCAGGCTATTTTGCAATGTTAACTTCATTTAGTTACTATTTATGAAATTATCAGAACGTTATCGCTGAATTATCTCAAATTTCTCCTCATTTGTTCAAATTGTGCACGCTTACTGGACCATAATCCCTAGCAAAGAAAGAAGACAGAGACAGAACTAGAACAGATTGCCCAGACAAACAGTTGATACCGCACCCCTTGAGGTGTTCAAGGCCAGGTTGGATAGGGTCCTGGGCAGCCTGATCTGGTGGGTGGCAGCCCTGCCCTCGACAGGAGGTTGGAACTAGATGTATTACAGTTTCCTGTTTTCTTTGTCCCCTCAGCATCACCTTTGATTTCATTTAAAAAAAGAAACTCCTTACAATAGCAATTCTACTTTGCTGGATGCTCACAACTACCACCAAAGAAAACCAAAGTGAAAGACCCAGCAAAACTGTTTAAAGACATTTTTAAATACGTATAAAGTATATAACAGTTATTTTTGATGTGCACAAGAGGACAGTGTGAATGATGGAAGAGTTCATACAGGAAAGCTAGACATGCCTTTCATTTTTACCTCTGACTGCAATAATTCTAATTCGTAAGGAATGTTTTCACCTAGCAAATATGTCAAAGGTTTATGCTGTGCAGCCATAGCCAGAGAGACCATTTCTAGCAGAATTCACAGCAGATCATCCTAAAAGAAAATTTAGCTTTATTTGCAACATACTGATACATGAATAGTGTCAAAAGAATCTGCACATTTGAGTAGTCCAAATAAATACAGTTTGCTTATAAAACTATAAATGCACATACGCGCACACAGATATACACAAACTGAGTATATTGAAGACTATGCAAAGTTAGGTTGAATGTATATCAACATGAATGAGAAGCATTTTCAAATTAAAACAAGAATGTACGTTTTTCCTGTGAAAAAGTAACAAAGCAACAACATTAAAATGATAGCACTATGTAGCAGAGACTTGCTACATAGATATGAAGAAATTTGCTTCCATTGTTGTGTTTTTTTATTGGTGGTTTTTCTCATTGTTTATATTGGACCTGTAATTCTTTACCTAAAACATTCTAAAAGCTTACTGGCATCCCACAATGATTTTACTGCGTGCTTATTGAGTATGCATAAGATATAGTAACCTTTATCTTGTCCTTTTGCATTTCCATTCTTGTTTGGTCATAAAAGACAGGTTCAAGATTCCGAAACAATTCTTTCAAATACTCAATTACAGATAACAGTAATTAACTTTCCCAAAAGCGGTTTCGGAACAAAATTAAAACACATTTGTGTTTCTTATTAAAAGGAAGGTGCAGCGGAAAGCACTGAATTAATGATGATGAAACTACACAGTGTTCTGGAAATGTCAATGCTTATTGTAATGTAACAGCTTTGAAATACTTTTCAGAGGCGAGTTCAATCTTCATTTGGTCTTCACATTCTGACTCGAAGCTGTAATTACTAGTCTCAATAAGATGGGAAAAAAATCCATAGATGACATACTTTAGCACCAATCATAAAGAGCAAACCAAAAGCATTCCAATATACGTTACAAATGCTTAAGTGCAATTATAGCTATGGTATCCTCTGAAAATTTGAGAGAACCACGTTCATTTTGTCCTTACAGACACTGAAATAAGCACTCACTCCATTTCAAAATCTATTTCCAATTTGTCTCTACAATGTTTTCAAATGTGCAACAACATAAGTAAATTTTTCCACCATATACACAACTACACATGCAAAGTATCCACCTGGAAATATATATATATACAAAGCTAACAAGTAATGTAATGCATGTGATCCTTTTCAGTTTTAATAACATCAGACTTTTTCCATGCTGTTAAATTCTTCACAACACGGTATCAGCAGCAACCCACAGGCAAAGAAGAGAGTGAACAAGCAGCAGAAGGAAGCAGTTTCGGTGTGCAATAAGTTTACGGTTATTTTTCATGTTTCCATCGCTTTATTCTCTACCGAGAACAAAACAAAAAACATTCCCCAAACTTTCACGAGCATTTCTTTATCAGCAGGCCTCATCACTGCTTTGGCATTTCATCACCACCAAAAGCCACTTATTGTGTCATATATCATCTCACTGTAATTGCACTGCCTTAAACACTGAGTGTACAATTCAGTACTCCCCAGAAAAACTGATCAAAATGATGTAATGGGCAGCCAACAATCAAGGGTATAACAAAGTAAGAGCACATTAAAGAAATAGCAGACTATTACACAGTTGCAGAGAAACTACGTGACAGTTACAACATTGACTTCAGTACCCAGTACGTCCATCATTATTACTACTACTCTAAGTGTCAAAGCAGCTAACAGTGACTTTTAGAAGTATTACAGAAGATGTCTGTCTATTATACTAACACATTGTACTCTCCTTCAATGAGATATCTCCTTCAATGAGATATAAGTAGTACACAGCAGCTAATTGTTTTAAAGTGACTATACGCCGTTAATAAAGCCATTCAGTTTTGTTTCATTCTCACACTCACAGCAACACTTCAGCACCTCATGAGGTTGCAAACAACCTAGTAAAATATAGTACATGCATAACACCACTGCATGCACACTTTCATTTATCTTTGTTGAACAAGGCTAAAAGCTCATCAAGCAGTACTCAAAGATGAGTGCTTTTACATTTTAATAGCAGGAGAAGAGAGAACTGCAATTCCCAGCTGTGGTCTGATTTTCTTTCCCAAGACTCAACTCATAGTGGGAATGCAAGGCATCTTCCCCCCTTCAAGAATTTTTAAGAAAGTAAAGAGGCTACTTTACTCCCCCCTACCGTAACACCTACAGATGCCTTCTTAATTCCTGCTGAGGATGAAGCCCAGAGTCACCAGCTTTCTCTCTCTCACTTAGCGCATGATCTCTGCTTCCACATATCTTCACAGGCAGCTCCTCAACCTGCATTTCTCCAGACTTTGGGGCAAGAAGATGGATAAAGCTGCATGAGCACAGACGTTCATGAGGAGACACCAGCAGGAGCAGAAGGGAGACAAAGCAGTGATAAGGAAAAAGCTCAGCACAATATTTCAAAGTTGAGCAGGGGTGCTGTGGCATTTACACTCGGACTTTTCCCACTGTTAGCCACGTGACTTGGTTTCGACAGAAATGAAGAGAAACTACAAACTAGTAAGTGTGAAATGACGTATAAAAACTTAAAATTAAGCAACAAGGGATCTAAGAACATTTTACCTTCTTTCTTCGTTCTCTTTACAACCTGAATTAATCAACACTAAATAAGTACCTTACGATGAACAAAAGAATCTCACGTGCTCGTGTTAACCAAATTGTAGAAGACACAAGATTACTTAAAAGATCTGTAATGTCATTTCCAGAGACAAAGCAGTACTTCTGAAGGTCTTTACTTATTCAAAGAAAAAACAGTAAGCCAATTAAATGATTAAATTTAGAATTTTAAGTATTTTGACCTCATAGCTGTTCTAAGGATTCAATACAAATGCAGTAAATTCTGAGAAAGAAATAGGAAAATGAAATTGGACTAATTTCACCTAATCTTTCTCCTAACTATTGCCAGGGATACGCAAGATCAATCTTTGTTAATTCTTTGCCACAGGATATCTTGAGATAAATTTTCAGACAAGCGAGAAGTCCTCAAGAGAAGCGGCTTTCAGTAGCACATTATCCTACGCAATGTATTAAAGATGAGAACTAGAGCTAACATTCAACTTGCCCTGTTTTTAAATTGACACACACTGAGCTCATTATTAAAATGCAACCAGAGTTTAACCCAAGCAAGTGGCTAGAAATATTTAGTAGTAGTAACAGCAGTAGTATCACATCCACTGTTTGAAACGTTCTGCTAGCAGTTGCTGACCATGCTATAATAATTACCTCAAATATGTTAATCCCAAATTATACTTGTGCCAATTTAAAGCTTCTTGCATCAGTTTTTGAATATAAATTACCTGTAATTACCACTCCAGACCATATTTTGATTCTACCTCATTACTGTTCAGGTTTTTTTTTTTTTTGTTACTGTCCCTGTTTCTTCTTTAGGAAAAAAAAATAAAGTCTTCTGAGAACTTCGCTTTTCCTATCACAACAGAGTACCCTACAGAAGTGTTAGTACAACATTTTATTTATCCTCAGGCACTACCAACCATCATGCCTTCATACATTAAGTGGCTGAATTCTGTCAGAGATTATGGTGAAGCGCACCTAGAGTCCAGAAAGGCAATGATGTTAAAGCCTTTCTGCATGAGGAGATCCTGCAGCCAAACGTTCTCACATCAACAGACCATCTTACATCTAACTCAAAGCTGCCAAGAAAATCCTAGCTAATTTTATAAATGAGGCTTTATACAAACAGGAATCACTAACATTATGCTATGTTAATGCAATATCATACTAGATTAAGAAGAAGGCTGGATTCAGTCCTTAGCTGTCTGGCCCTATTTAATTTACTCTGTGCATTTCCATCACCTGAAAAGCATACTATATAATGAGGAAATATATGGAAATTACACAATAATTATAACTGAATGAGTTTTCCCAGCAAGAACACTGTAGTAGACAGAAATTTTGCCGGTTAGATTTTTTTTTGTGGGTGTTTATTTCCCCACAGTGACACAGACATTTACAATTCATAACGCAATTTCAGTACCTATGGTCCCCTGAAGGAAACGCTTGTAAAGGCCACAGTGAAAGGGAATGTAAAAGAACAGAAGGAGCTTGCTAGATGATAGTGCTTCTTAACGCTTTCCACACGCAGACACATTGCAGCATCCTCCTCTCCATGGGCTGCTAACAAATGCCTGCTCACTTGCAATACTGGAGTAGCAGAAAGCCTGATGGTTGACATTCCCAGCAGCTGCTGGGACTTGGAACAGTACAGCTCAATGTTAATGCTACTTTCATTTCAGCCAGAAAATCTTGCAATGCATCAAGCTGAAGGAAAAACCCCAGACATTAATTAACACAGTACACGCACAAAGTAGTTCATTTGGACTCCCTTTATCAACCACAAGTAACAGTTATTTTACTTGTCCCATTTGGCCCTAATGTAAAATGTTTAATGCAGAGTTTAAGTATTACCATCTTGCCATTTGTGAAGGCATCAAGATTGCCTGAGAAGCTTACTTAACTAAAAATACAGTGGATCATGTGAAATGCAATTTCTCTAAGAACCTCATCGAGCAAACATACAGCCAACCATGCTTCCCATTTGAAATTAAAGCATTTATTACACAATTGTATGAGAGTGAAGGCTAGAGGCAGGCATTTTTCCTCTCTAAGCTGCTTTAGGAGATATTTGTTTTCATCTGCTGCACAATACAGGCAACAAATTACTTGGTCATAGCTGAAGAATATCTCATGACAGGCCACCACAGGAAAGCAACTACTCAAGTCAAAGCAACTTTGCAGTACAACACTTGAGCATCTCACAGCCACAAGACATCAGTTCAGAGACAACCCTGCCTGCACCTCTGCAACAGCACAGCAGCAGTACGGGCAGAGCTGTTCTGAGCAGATGGTGAAAGGCATGCTGCCTGCGCCCAGCAGCAAGCATCAACTGCAGCAGCAGTGTCAGTACTGGTACTAGAGGACAGATTTAGAGGAGTCGATAACAGGGCATGGCTAAGTCCAAGAGAAAACATCTCCCTAGAAGATGCACATTACAGACAGCCTGAAAACAAGAACACACACCGCAGATTATCAGCTGAAGAGAAGTTACCTGACTTCAGCACATTCCCCATAGCATCCCATGGCAATTTTGTGGCCTATCAAGAGTAGAGCAAGTACAGAGCACTCATAACAGTACAACTAAGGGGGAAATTAACACTCAACAAAGGACAGGAATTTATATCAGTAGCATCACTTAGCTGTAAAAAGTACACAGAACTGCACCCTTTATAGCAGATAAAGGCAGAAAATACAGTATTAAGATAAACTGCTCCAGTTCTCCTCTGAATTAGGGTCATCTTTCAGATAAAGCTCAGGAGCAGCACAGTAGCATCAGTGACGTGGACAAAGGCACAGAGTGAACTCTCAGCAAGTTTGCAGATGATACCAAACTGGGTGGAGCAGCAGCTACTTCAGAAGACTATCAGGAGACATCTCAACCGACTGGAGAGATGGACAGAGAAAGTCCCGAAATCCAAAAGTGCAAGTGCAGAGTCCTACACCTTGGAGAAAGAACAGCATGCTCCAGTACAGGCTGGGGGCTGACCTGCTGGAAGAAAGGCCTGCTGGGAGAAGGACCTGGGAGTCCTGGTACACAGCAGGCTGACCATGAGCAAGAGGTGCTTCCTTGTGGCCAAGAAGGCCAATTGTACCCTGGGGTGCATTGGGAAGAATATCGCCAGCAGGTTGAGGGGGGTGATCCTCCCTCTCTACTCCTTCCTGGTGAGGGCACATCTAGATTACTGTGTCCAATTCTCAGCTCGCTCCCCAGTACAATAAAGACAAGGAGGGAGTCCAGCAAAGGGCTACAAAGATGATGGTGCTGGAGCAGCTCTCCAGAAAGGAAAGGCTGACAGATCTGAACCTGTTTAGACTGGAGAAGAGATGACTGAGGGGAGATCTCATTAACATGTACACATATCTTAAGGGATAGCATCAACAGGATAGGGCGGCTGTTTTTGGTGGTGCCTGTCAGTAAGGCAAGAAACAGCGGGCTCATACTGGAACACAGGAAGCTCTGTTTGCACATGAGTAAGAGCTTCTTCACTATGAGAGTGACTGAGCATGGGAACAGGTTGCCCAGAGAGGTCGTGGAATCTCCTTCTCTGGATATATTCAAAACCTGCCTGGATGTGATCTCAGGCAATGTGGTCTAGATGACCCTGAATGAAGCAGCAGGGTTGGACAAGATGATCCTAAGACATCCTTTTGAACTTCAACCATTCTATAATTCTGTGATTACTGACAGTTAAGTGTAACAAGCAGTACACGTGCTACCGTTTTCCGTTACAATTACATGCCAGCATGTCAACACTGAATGCCTGCAATTCCCCCCTGATTTAGATCATCTACGTATCTCACGTTTCCCAAATTGTCCCCACCACAGCTGCAGGCCAGCTGTCACACCCAGGGCCAAGCAACTGCAGGCAGCTGTGCTGGGCTCCTCCAGCTGCTTCCCTGTCTCCATAGAAAATGCCTTCGCTGATCCACTTCATCCAAATTTTAAGAGGTCATTCCATGCTAAATCTTTCAGTGTGCCAGAATTTCAGCCTCAAATTAAGTCATGCTGACCTTCACAAACGCCATGCTTCAGCATCATGGATGTAAATTACCTGATACACAGATGAAGTTTAATGCTTTTTGTTATGCCAGGAAAAACCATCGTGTTTTACAAAGTACATTAGGGAATCATTTTTCTTCAGTACGTAACTGTCCAAAACACAACTTCCACAACATAATAAGTCTTTATAACAGTCATGACTAATGTCAAACCTTTTTCTTGTCAGTTTGCAAAGGCCAAAGGACAGTAAAATTTAAAACAATAATTATACAAAGCACTAATATGAGGTACTGGTACAAGAAATTAGTAGGAAAACAGACTACAGCAATCATGTGTTATTGCCTTATGTAACTTTCACATACCAATAAGCAGTTGTTAGAAATAAAAAAACTGAATCTAAAATGCATGATAGGATTTGCTACTGCTAAGAAATTATTGAAGGCAGACTATGCAAGTTTAGAAAGATAAGTGAAAGGTCCAACATGGTTTTGTATATCCAATATGGAAACTTGATGTGACTTCACAAACATTAAAATGTTCTGTCACATTGAGGTCACTCTGCTTCAGCATCTCTGGCTACAAACTGTTAAGCCCTTAGGCTTCCTCCGTTCTAGGTGCTAATTATGACACAGATCTATCCACATTAAATACCAATTTCCAAGCACCTTTTTCTGTGAAAAAAATTTCTTATGTATGAGATCAAAAATAAGCTCACTATTTTCATATTAATAAGAGAACAGCCACACTGCATTTCAATACAATGTTGTGACAGGAACATTTCTAGGATAAGCCTCTGCTTCCACACCTGCTTTGAAGAAGTTTGGCTATTCTACTATGTGATCTGCCCTCCACTGTGTGTTGTTTTCATATTTCTGCAAAGCTTTCATTGTTAAACAAGCACAATTCACACACCATCAAACTGGGGAAGCCAGGGATTTCTCTGCCATGAAGTATTTCAGGAGGCACAAATCACACAAAATATAGAGTTAAGGAAGCAAGATAGTTGGGTCAGTTCAATTCCCATCCATGAGTAGATGTGTTACAGTACCTAGTTTTCCTGCCCTCCTAAATGGTTTCTCCCTCTCTCCATACTACTATTCCCCATTGCCGCACACTCCTTGCCCTTGTTTCCTATTTCCTCTATGAGATTCTTCATAAGCAATATCCACTATTAACATGAAGAAAAACTTAATCAGACAGGAATGTAAATATTTTTTCTGTCAGCTTTATAAACTGAATCAATTCAAGAACCACCAGCAAAAATACAACAGTAGGCACACAATCATACAGCTGGGACCAACAGAGAATCCAAGGACTTGCCTTTAACAGCATCACACTGTAGATGCATTCATCTGTGCTACACAGCCTTACCCATATATTCAAACCACCATTTAAAAGGACCTGGTGATATTGCTAATCACTGTTATTTCAACATGACTGTAGAGTGAGAAAAAAGTTATTTACGTTCTCTGCTCATATGTCAAAGGTCCTTAGGTCTCTTATTTGTTTTTAAGCACAAGCCCAGGAACACAGTTTTTCAGCAGGGTAAAAAGACTACGACGACTCAATGAAAAGCACTGCATGGACACAAATCATACAGGATTTTAAATTTAATCTATTTCAGAGCTTTATTTCTTAACTTTCTGATTTCTTCCCCATTAAAATTTCAATTTGGTATTACAGTAAACTGTCTTTTCAACTTAGATATGAAAGGCTTTAAAGCCATGCATTTCAAGTCCAGTAAAGATTAAAAACAAAATATTAAAAAGACCACCGTCTATTAACCAATGTCCTTGAAGTAACTTGAACAAACTTTTCTTGGCAAATGAAATAAATAAATAAATAGATAGATATGAGAAACATCAAACAGAACAGAAGCCTAGTAACAGACATAACGCCTCGACCAACTTGTGCTCCTGGCTGGAATAGCCACTGCCCTGCTCCCCTACGGCTGCCAGCGTTTCCTGAACACACAAAGCAGTCAGCTGCTTCAGTGACATTTGAGGCCCTGCATAAAAAAGCACTTAATCCCGACTGCTGGGAGATGACACTGTAAATCCAAAGAACATCTGGCCTCACCACTAGCTGAACAGATATATGGTTTCATTTTGTCGTAAGGTAATGTGAGCTGCAATCTGCTTTTGGCTTCACCCTCTTTCTTTCTTCTGGAAATAATCACTGTATTAACACCGCAGGTTGCCAAAATATTTGCATAAAACCACAGTTAGCATTATGAGAACACACATGCTAGTGCTAAACTTGACAATTACATGGTTCTACTGTGCTGCAGTGATAAGACTTCTGTTGAGACATCAAAAAGACATGTATGATTAAAGATGATGATCACAAGGTTGAAATATTACTTAAGTGAAGCTCTTAATTGATTTTTATAATAATTAAATGATTTTCCATGCAATATGTGCAATGACAACTCTCCAGGTACCCCAAGGCTAACTTGCTTTACTCCCACTTAGAAATTGCCCACAAAAATCAAACCCTAAGTTCATCTACTTTGTAGACAAAAAACAATAACAGATTTTAGTTCACTTAATCTGCAGATGGCAGAATAAAGCCACTATGTTCACACAAGAAAAACACAATGTTTTAAATTGTGTAATCAATAGTGAGCATCCAAGTCCCAAGCTCAGCCAAAGAACACACTGCTAATTGTAACCTCATTTCAGTTTAGAGGTTACCCTCTGGAACTCCGCCCATGCAACTGATGATGTCCAAGAATAAAGAAGCAGCCCAACATCCTGGAATTGCATCACGTTCCTTAGCCAAACCAGTACAGAAAAAACTCAGGTTAACACGTCTTCATGAAATAACTACTGAGTTATAATTACTGAGATTATGAACAGCCTTTTCTAAGGTCTTAAATGGTGCTAAATCAATGCTCTAAGAGAACCAGTTAAGCAACAAGACTACATTTTACCGGATAACCAGTTACAGACACTGGCTAATTTTCATAATATCTTAGAGTTCTCTTTTTTAAATACTTGCCAACTTGAGCAAGATACAGCAGTCATTACAGGCAATATAATCATCACAGTTCAGGGTAGGTGAGTAGCTAGTAACAGTAATGTTTCAGCAGAGCAGCTGCTATAAAGATGCTTCAGACCCCATCCAAACATTTCACTGAACACTCAAGACCAGGTTCAGATCACAGCTGCGCATTAGGCTGTGAGCAGAGCAGGACTCAGCTCCGGCTAAAAACTGAGACACCTCTCCAAACCTTTTTCACAAAGCTCATCTCAAGTGACATCCTCCACCTAAAAGGGGCACTGCCATAATGTTACAACTACATAATAACAACCGGATACAGCTTCATCAAGAATCTTGTGTTTTGCACTTATCGCAGACCTCCAGGTTACAGTCACACAGACTTGCCTTACTACTTATCTCCCTCCATTAGCTCAGAGATATTACAAATCTACGTTCCGTTAGTTACCCTAAAAACCTCATTCCTTCTTCCACATAGACTAACAACAGTCCTCACCTCTACCTAAGAAAGCTTTATCTGCAAGATTAAAAACTTCCACTAATACCTAATGAGGAGAGAGGCAAATAAACATTTGTTTTCAGTCACTGAGCAGAACCTGTCACTAGCTGGGAAGAGATCCAATATTTAACACAGAATCATAGAATGACTGGGGTTGGAAGGAACCTCAAAGATCATAAAGTTCCAACCCCGTTGCTGCAGGCAGGGTTGCCAGTAGCTTTCAAGCACTAGATGAGGGTGCCCAGGGTCCCCATCTAGCCTAGCCTTGAATGACGTCTCCAGGAAAGAAGCATCCACGACCTCTCTGGGCAGCTTGCTGCAGCACCTCACTACCCTCTCTGTGCGAAATTCCATTAAGCAAGACTCATACTTCAAACCCAACCAAGGAAAGAACTTTACTAGAACAACTATTAAGTATTAGGCCTTGTTCTTGCTAAAACTGGTAGACTCTCCCTGGTAGCAAAATCTCCATTCTATGATCACTCAAGCGATATTTGTCTAAAAGATGTCATCTGGCTATTCTAAGCCCACTTCTCACTACGATCTTAAATAATGCCCTGTGTTTTCTAAGACAATGAGAACTCAAGTAAAAACCCCAAAATCAGTACCTCTGCAGTTTGAATTGTAATGTCTAAAGAAAAAAGAAACCATAAAACCACTTCTGATAACCCATTTTCCATGAAGGTTAAACACTGTATCCTTTAATCCTATTTACCAAATTCTGTCAGATTAGTCCTTTACATAAATAAGAATTAAACTATTCTAAGTAAAGAAATAACTACTCCAAGTAAAACATGCACAATAGTTAAGCCTACTTTTTGTCCTGCAACAGACATTCTCATTGCTCCTGGACTTACCAGCTCTGCATCACTGATGGATTTTTGCCCCTGCCACCTGTAAAATAACAACTACTTCCCTCTATTCCACCATGACTTCGTCACACGCTTCTTTTCAAGATGCTACCATTACTTTGCTACATGATCATCCTGAACTTCTTAAGGTAAACATAATACTTTTTTCACTTGACAATATGCAGTGTGTGAAGGTACTGAATTACGGAACATTTTTTTGATTCAGAGTTAAAGGCCAAAAATTACACGTCTTATTTCCTAAAATATAAACTTGAGAAAGGTCTATGTTATATATATATACAAAGTAAAAAAAACAACTAGAACAAATAAGTATAGAAACATCCGTTCTTTTTAAATCATTTGTGAGAAAAACTTTCCATATGCAACTGAAGTTCAAAGCAGAATGCAGCGTTCAGAAAAACAGTATTGCATTTTAAAACTCAAAAAAGCAGAACTTATTTGAAAAACCCATCAGGTGCTTCCAACTGAAAAACAGTCTTCAGTCTCCTGATACACACACTTCAGTCCAAAGCAACCACATCTAATTTTCCCACAAACTAGTCTGTCCTTTTTGCAGAAGAGGATACAAGTCTGCAAAACTTGCACACTCATCAAAACTCGTGGAGCACTGTTACAAAGAGAGCACTCCAAAATACAGAAAGTTTGAATGAAAGTAGCCAACAGTAGCCCACAGGAAATCAGAACTGAATAACTTGCAGGCATCTTACTAGTTGCTACTTCCTCAGGCAGGAGGCCATGCAAAACTAAGGGCATTTTTGTTTCTGAATGAAAAGCGTGCACATGACAATTCATCACATATAATAACCAAATAAAGGAGAAAAAAACACAGTCCTGCTCTTCTTTTTTTATTCTCAGCCTTTCAATTGACTGCAACTGATACCTGTGTGAATTCTACCAAAAATCTCCCCATGAACTTACTGAAGAGAGAAAGTCCTTCCCCACTTTCAGTTTCCGCCAACAGGAAGCACATGGAAGTTGACAGTAATGCTACTAAGCCAGCTGCTACTGTAGAAACAAACCATGACCTACTTTTGTAAATAAATATTAAATGTTTTCCTATGTTCCAATTTAACAAGTCAGTAAGATTTTTTTTGTGTGTCCAGCATAGTATCAATTGAGAGGCTTCTATCAAATTTGTTCTATAATCCCTTACAAAACACACAAAGCCAGCCAATCTGATTTTGCTGTTTTCTAGGAAGCAGAATGTTTCCCAGATGGGATTCTGAAAAGGAAGTGCATGGTCACATGCTGCAATTCAAAATTTAAGAAGTTAATCCTGAGCAAAACTGACTGTGAAAATATACCGTCAGACACTCAGTCCCAACGTCTGCTCTGTCACGGAGATACAGCCAACCTGATTGACTGCTTTGTTTCACTTCCCACTTCCCAGACAAAAATTCTGTTTTTACTCTCCACAGAGCAACTAACAAAAAGTAGTCAAGACTTGAACAGTTAACAAAGGTTTAATTATAAAAAAAATGAATGGATAAATGCATCAATTTATCTAAAATACAAACAAGCTAGCTTTGCATGTTACTACTCATACACTCAGCTCTTAAGACTATCTTAACTCTTGCCTTTCTTTGTTTTGTTACAGCAACCTTGGTTAGGTTTTTTCCCCCCTCCTCTCACTGCCTGCTTCATCAGAAGAAATGCAGCTTTCACCAGTGTGACATCATAACCTAAAATCCATTATAGTTCTCCAACGTGCAAAAAGCAGTACGCAAGAACATTCTTCAATTCTTGTAAACTTCTTCCAGATTCATCTTCAGTTGTTTTTTTTAGGCTAGTGGGAGAGCTGCTGAAGAATTCTTCAAGTAGTTATAATTAACATAATTCATACTTTCCTGTGATAAGTAGCCAAATTCTCTCATCTTGCAAAGGAATGTGACCAAGAAAAACACCAACATGAAAATACCATTAGTTCCGAGAAAAGGATAAACTCAAGAAAGACCTATGATTTAGAGAAACTGCACTATTCTAGGAATATACTCAACCGCAGTCACCGATTAACATATAAAAATTAATCCGAATAGCTAGCAAATCCATTCCAATAGCATATGAAAATCACTTATTACTTATGCAAGCAAATATTAACACATCCTGACAATTTCTTCTTACTCAACTTGATCAGGATAACAACTGACGTGCACAAACACTAAAAATACCACTCTAGAGTTTTCTTGGATCAAACGGTGGGTACAAAGTACCACGTTTCACCTGTTTCATCTATCGACTTACCTTAAATAAAACATACAAAAATAAAATGCACTGTGATGGGGTTTTGTAATTAATATTTATTTTCTACACCAGAAGCTAATAAACGTATCTCATCCCACATGCACATGATGCCTCAGACAATCAAACTCTGAAAACTTGATCTAATTTTGCCACTAGCCTGTTGTGACAGTGGGGCCACTCATATCCTACAGATCTTGGCAAGATGAACATTATCATTGCACTCTACTAAATTAAGGCTTGTGTACTTTTGCAAACATAATGCAGGGAGTTTACAGCTTCCATGCTTCTGCAACTAAAAAAAATCAGATCTGCATTATGATCATCATTGCATTTGGGCATTTTCCATGATTTATTTATAAGAGAATATATTTAAACTTGAAATTTAAACTACAGGAGAGGCCCTGCTGAGCTCTGCTCCTCAGTGGAAAACTGCCTCATATTGCTCCTGATGGACTGAAGCAGCAATACTATTCCCGTGTGTGGAAATTTTCTATTACCCATACAGTACTGGGTCACACAGATTGGCTAAGCAGATGATTGCTATCTTTATACATGGATACAGGCTTAGAAGCTGTTAATATTCTATTAGCTCCTTTGGTGAAAAGAGCTGGAAAAGACTACACACAAAGTACTCCAAGAATGATGCATCCCTTGCTCAGGCATTAGAGGATGCTGTATGTATAATGGCTTTTTCTTGCACTCTGGTCCCCCAGAATAGCACTATACCTAATAAAGGAAAACATAACTTAACAGATGTTCACTGCATCAACAGTGACATCATGCTCCATATCTCTACATATTTTAAACTGTGTTCCACTTGTTCCTTCCTTTACTTTCTTCCATTATCAACACTTGGCTTCTAAACGTTTTTAACATTTCAGGTTAGAATTTCTCCTTAAAGGAGATGCTTATCTTCAAATACAAAGATAATTACGGGACTTGCAAAGCTTTCAGCTCTGAATTGAAGAAGCTGTGACACATCCTACAGAAATAAGTTTTCCATTCATACCTATAAGAAAGCTAATACCAAATGCTAGTGGGAGTGCTATTACCAATATAAGAGTCTGAGAACAAGTTCAGTTTAATTTAAAAGGGATAAAATGCATGGACCTCAAATAAAATAAAATCCAGCTTGAACAAAATGAAAGAAAAATTGCCTGTGAGAGAGGAACACAAAATATGAATGTACTTGGTAAGATCTGTTGTTTAAAGATCATGAAGAATGACAAACTCATATACAACTATTAAACACCCTGTGTGATTTTGGAAGCTGAATGGTCTGCACAATAGGTAAATGGGCCATTTAAGAGACTTTGAGGCTGTAACAACAGTAAAACTTTCCTTTCATCTCCCTTAAAACAGCTCTCTACCCTGAAGAAATCATTTTCAACCCTTCATAAAAGGTTCAGTTTTATTCCTTTTACTGTTCTACTATTCAACAGAATCTTTTCACTTCATCTCCCTCTTCTCTGGGCCCAAAATATATAGCTCTTTCCCTCAAGGGATACGTGCTTTCTCTTAAAATATCATCAGCCCATCAGTGGTGAGATAGGAATTACTTTAAAAACCATCATGACCTTTGATAGTAGGACAACGAGGGAGTACAGAACTTCCATGAATGAACCATAGGCAATATAGTGACTCACATGAGTATGATCAGGCAAAAAAAAATCTCAAACAATGTGAAAGTTATACTCCTTCTGAAGGGTTTAAAGTTTAAGAACAGCTAATTACCTTAGGGAATGGAAAAAAAAAGTCTTGTGATTACATTCAAACATCTCATATTGATTTGATAAATCAGACAAATGATTTGAAGAGTACATGTACAACAACATTGAGCCACACTTTTTTCCCAGCCATCTTCATGGATTCACCACTTTATATGATGGATTTCAGCTACTCCTTAAAGTTGTTCTTTTTTTTTTTTTTTAAATCTCAGGGAAAAAGGCTCTAAATAAAAAAAGCATTCAAAATGAAGTGATATTGGACTGTATGAGTCCTTGGTCTCACTGAAGTATCATATAATATTTATTGCAACACCAAGCACATTTCCTTTTCTTTTCTGAAGATATAATTGGAAAAGCAGCCCTAAGTTCCGGGTGAGCTGGCTTCACCCTCCCTTCCTTCAAAAGAGGAGAATAATGGAACACATTGAGATGAGATATACAGCATAAAACTTTGAAACTCAAATGTAGGATAAAAATCTGGTGCTAAAAATCACTTGGCACACATACTAAAGAATCTAAAACTTAAGAACATGGAAGATGGAAAGAACATATCTGACTAGAAGACTCGAGCTTTGTAATTCACTCTCACTTCAAAAAGATTTCTGCATGCAAAAGTACTATACAATGAAGAAAATGGCTCCAGCAGCACAGTTCACACAGTACAGTGCCAAATACCTTCAACTTTCAGGTGCTCACATTGGTGCAGAACTGGTTCTTAAAAGAGCAGAAAACCTTTGAAAACTACCTAGATCATTTCTAAAAGAAATACCGCCTATTTCTGTGGAAACTACAAAAGATACAAAGAACGCTATTTAATAGAGCAAATTCTCAATTTTTCAACATAGTCACCACCATTAGCTATACGCATTTTTGCCAGCGATGAACAAAGGGTCTGCGTGCTCCTCTCATAAACACCTGCACAGCCAGCTGGTACATGTCTTGTCTTCCACATGGCCATCATCACTGCTGAAACACATCACCCACCACCTCACTGTGTTCACATCCAATGTTTGGCAAGCACCAGCAAACACTGATGAATGTCAATGGATGCCATTCTTGCACACAGGAGAACTCAATGCCATACCCCTGCTTCATATGCACCACCATGTCAGACACCATCTTATTACACTGCCCCTCTGCTGACAGCTGTTGCACAGCAACAAAACGTAACTGGGATATTCACAGGAAGGTTCAACCTTTACTGCCATACCAGCAACATCCGCCTCTGACATTGTGGGCCACCATAATAAAACAGAAGGTACTACTTACAGAGCAGTCCTTGTACAAATGCTAAAGAGATCCAGCTACGGCTGAATGACATCGAAATCTTCCTCACTTTTCTTTGGATGGTATTATCCTGCCATCAGCCCCAGCTTTTTGATTTTACTAGATTGAAGTGATACCCATTAAAAAACAATTACTTTGAAGAGCAAGTCCAAAAAGAGAAGGTTCAAGATGGTTACTTAACATCTTTCCCAGATACCTCTAATTCTGCCAAGTCTGCATGCCTGCTTCTGTAGTAAAATGCAATGGTTGGACTCCTACACAAGTCTGTTTAATTTGAAAAACAAAACAGCAAAAAAACTAGTTAACTAAGTTTCTCTTCAGCATTACAAGTAACAATTGTTCAGTCATACTGCTTATAAAACCAACAATTAAGTGATAACAGTGCCTCCTAGGCCTAATTTTACATTTAAACAGTGTTTCGAAGCTGCTAAAAATTCAGAGAGGGATGGATTAAAAACACCATATATTACCATATGCTAAGATACACTATTATTTGTTCTTCAAGCTGACCAGGTATTTTAACTCATTATTCCATACTCAGTTTTGTCACAAGATACCATTATATAGGATAAAAGCAGCTGCGAGTCAAATATACCCCTTGCATTTCCCCAGTGACTTGAGAATTGCACCAAGAATGAAATTGATTTCAGAGTTCACATTCTGAAGCATTTTACAGTTTGGGCATTCAGTAGAATCACTGTTAAAGCACAGGCTGCTATTTTAATGTACAAACTGTTTTAAGATGAAGCTAGACGAGATAACACTGTTAGTTATTTTACACCTTACAATACTTGAAACAATTTTCTTCATTTTACAATTGTGACTGATATAAAACAACTATCAAAGGAGCCTTACCTGGCCAACAAAGATTTCATTTCATGCAAGTGTACGAGACTTAACTGAATAGTGAAAACTAAGCCAATAAACTTTAAGGCTATGTACACTACCTACCAAAACAAATTACTCCACCTCAGTATGTTGCCTGTAATACATCTCATATTACTGAGTTTCTGTCATCCCATCTTGCAAGGCATCAGCTCAGGGGTTGGAATCGATGATCTCTAGGAGTCCCTTCCAACCCCTACAATTCTGTGATTCGATGTTTGTCTTTTCCAGTTGTACAGCTCTGAATCCATAGAACTTGCTCAAAGCAGACTCAGATGAAGTGCATCTTCTTGCTTTATATTTTCCATACACAGCGTCTGATTTCCGTCTCTGTGCAGTTGTTAGTAGCCTGTTTAAAGCAAACCCACGTAGCCTCTGCCATTCCCAATAGGAAGGCTATGACGTCAAGCTTTACCCATCAAAATTAAGTTATCCACTTAAACTTGCACATGAAGCTATTCAATACTGAAAATACTAATTGTGCTCAGGTGCTCAAATGAAGTATTCACCTCTAACACTACAACAGCAAAAAAAAAGAGGTTGTCATGAAAGTACCAAAAACCCAGGGCAAATTGAGAAAATAGATGACTGGGAGAAAAAAGTTGAATTGAGACTTGGCAGAACATTTCTGGCTCTACATGAGCTGACTATAAGAAAAAGCAGAAAGAACAGTTGCACTGTTCTTTACACATGTAACATCCTTGTTCTTTAGAAATATCATTTAAGATGCAAGGGCGTAATGAAGAGAAACCAAGCCAGAACTCCTCTAGAGGTTAAAAGAGTAGTTCAGGTAAAATGTACACGTTAAGTTCCTTTTGGCTATGGCCTCAAAACTAAATAGGACATTTCAGAAATCTGACTTCACAACATGGGCTGGCACCACAATAAAGGCCACTTTTATGGGCTGAACCAACAACCCTCAAGTCAAGTTTTTTGTTTAGGGCAGGAGGAGGCTATTTCTAAGAGAAACTGTAACCAAATTACTATTACCAAATTTCAGAAACAGACTTCCACTAACACATGATTTTCCCAGTAAGGGTGGTTTAGATGAAGTCAAAACCGATCTGAACTCCTCAAGCCTAATTAAAAACAGTAGTCAAATCAAAAAGGCTATCTGACATGCCTTGGCTTGCCTTAAGTCTTGCAGTTCCAAAATTTAAACTTAAATACTAGTAAGGTAAGGAGGAGAATGGGAATAGCCCTATATGAGCCTGCAGGTTTTGGTCTCCATACCGCCATGTTCACTGCGCCCAGTCCTGAAGGGAACACAGGGCTCCATTTTTTAATTCCCAATGCCAATACTAAAAACACCACAACCAAAGCAGCAAGCAATAAGATCATAAAATACAGCTATTCATTCTTGGCAATGTTCCCATTTCTCCAAGCTGGCCATAGATTTGTGTGTTTGGCATACTTTTTACTCAATATCAGCCCAATCCAATCTTCAGAATTACAAAAATATATGCACAATCATCCTAAAAAACAGAAGCCTCAAAGATTTCACGTGGCACAAACATGTCATGCCTTACAGTAGGATAAAATCCCGTAGCAAGCAATATTTTCATTTTAAATGAACTTTGTATTTTCAGGCTCTCAGACAGCTGAAGTTCCTTACAGTAATCTGTTCTGTGAGCCTGATCTGGTGAATCACAAGCATCACACAAATGTAGCTCTACAGACTACCAAATAAATTATTTGATACCAGTTTCAGTCATTTTGTTTGGGTTTTTAAAGAGCTTACTTTTTCTTTCCTAATTTTAAATTACAAGGAAACAGATATTACCAAGTACTTCGTGTTTTGGCGTCTTCTATATAGCAATTCTAATTTTCACTTGCATTACTTTGTTCCCACCACAATTTAAGCTCTGAAGAAGAGTCAAAATAGCAAATATCAGTGTGAAGTGTCAGGGGCCTGTTGTTCAGTTCTGAGGCAGTCACATCCAAAAACCCGAAAATAATAATTAAAATATTAGGCAGCTACACATTTATTTAGCCACCAGAGGTTGAAAATCAAGACTTACTTCCAGTAAGCAACTCCCAATACTGACTTATAAATTACAAAATCCTACACTGATCTAAAAATTAAAAATAAATATAAATAAGACACCTACAATCTCTTACTGATGTTTAAATCCTACTGGGCACCACTGAGTAAATCTGAAGAGCTTCAGCAGTTCCTGGCCTCATCAGCCAGCTGCATACCGTTCCAAACTTGAAACTGTCTGCAATCTCTAGCACAGATGTACTACAGACCTCTCAAACATCAAAATGATGTTAGATACATCAAAATGATTGATACAGAGGAAGTATTTTCACATTCACAGAAATTACACAAAATGAACCTGAAATCATCTGTTTCACTTGGACTCCCCTTAAGGCCTGACTCAGTGATGCTGAGCAATGAAGTTAACCTTCAAATTCCCCTGCCTTAAATAAGAGGTGGTTAGGGAAAAAAGTCTCATCTGAAAGGGGCTGTCTTCATGCCATGCCCACCCATCTTGTGACTCTTACTCATAAAGCACCAACTCTGCATGTGCTCCAAGAAGAGTACTACCATTTCATTCAAATTATTCTTATTAAACAAATACGAACTTAAAATGAAACTCTTTGATCAAATACATCAATTAATACTTCCATTCCTAAGTTCTGAGATGAATCCTAGTCCCCATAAATTAAGTACTATACAAATTTTGATAGTGATTTTACTACAAAGAAAATTACACACCATACTTACACCACATAAAATCAGTCCCCAGAATTTGCATTCCTCAGCAAGTCGCTCACACAAATCAGGAGAAATTCCATACTCCTCACATAACAAGCCAGAACTGCAGTTGTAAAAACAAAACTACCAGTGATGACACTGATAGGGAAGGAATCTTATAGAACAGGCCAGCATACTGTATGATCTTAGAGCAAAAATGAAGAATGTCTTACCAGAACAGACTCCTAGACAGCTAGGAGTCAGAGAGATTAAGTGTTTCCTCTCACCTGCTCTGCTAAATTTGAGCTTCAGGTCTGTTCAATCAACTCTTTCCAAACTCCCTTAGCTTGGACAAAGTCATACTCCAATCTCACAGCTACATATGCTGGGTTTCCATGGAAAACTGAGAAAAAAAATCAGTTCATTCCACATTTTGGAAATTCCTCATTTAACCAATACAGCAACATCAAATGCAAGCCAGACCACCATTTTTCCCTTCAAGTAAGATTTGTGATACAAGTTAAAGATCAATAGATTACACTAGCTCCAAATAAACAAACAGAAACCAACACTGAAACTTCTGTGGCTCAAAACTTCAACTGAAGCACAATTCACACCACCCTTGGACAAGTCATTTTCTATCACAGTTTTTTTTTCTGCTATGGCTCTGGTTCTACTCAAATAATGTCAAGTACATAACAGATAGTCAAAAACATTCCTAAGTTACTGTGCACATTGGTCACTTGGTGGGAGCTTCTCAGAAAGGTTCATGCCATTGCACATTTTCATTACATTTGAAATTACAAGTCTTGCTCAGCCAAAAAAAGGGGCAAAGGGGGCAAAGCAGTGCCAGGCTGGGCAGCTCAGCTGCACTGAGCAGAAGCACAGAAAGGAGGAAGGGCTGCTACTGCTCTAGGGCACACACTCAGGCAAAAGCCTTTTAATAATAAACCAGCAAGTCGTGGCGCAATGACATCTGAAATAACTGGCTCTGAGATCAGCATTTTATTTCCAAACTCCAGTGTATTATTTTATTTGCATACGTAGATTTCCAGAGTGATTACCCAACCATTCTCAAAGCCATTCGTAGCCATTTTTCCTCACTATGTTTTCACACAGAAATATTCCTATGAATTCAGACAGCTAAACCACGCGGACAGCTGACTCCTAGCAATAGCTATATTATTTCTATTATCTTTTTACAGAGAAGAAACATCTTACTACATACTAGACAAATATCTTACTACTGGAATTTTCATCTCTTCATCACATGAAAAACACACACCTACACTTGTGATTATTCAATATGCATTTAGAGTATGCTGGGAAAAAAAACAAAGCTTGCTTGCACATTGAGAGCTTGACTATAACAAATTGAAGTAGGTTGGTCCTCGTCCAAATTCTGGCTTTTTCTTACAGTTTGAAGAACCATGATCCCTCTGAGAGGGTATCACAATACCTAACACTGACCAGATAAAAATGAAAAAACTTGCCCAGTTTTAGAATCTCCCTTTAAGTCTAAAACAGTTCTTCCTCCTAGAAAACAACAAGGATGAAACAAAACCAAATAAATCCCATCTGAACATAAAACTCAGGTAAAGTTTACCAAGCTAATATAACAACCTAGCAACTTTCAAAGTGTTTGGTATTGCTTTTCTATTTTGCAGTCCAGTGAGCATTATAGAAAACATACATGCACATGGACATATTTGCAGGATCCTTAACTACCTCCTCTCAACCCTTTCCACAGCCCTCACAAACAGGCTGATACTTCATTCAGATATTTTTCTCTTCTGTTCACCTAACTGTACTGTAAAGAGGATATTCTGGAAAAACATGCGATTCCATCATCACATACATGCAATTTTAAGGTGAAATCCATTAGATTCACTGAACTCACAGAATATGACCTTGATTCCACGTGAGCACAGCACCAAAAAACTGTGCATAAAGGTGTACAGGAACACTAGGCAAAACTTCACCTTCCATTGATCAGTTGGTAGAACAGAGAGCTGGAAGCATCCTGCTGATCTGAGCTCCACAGAAAGCTAAACACTGCTATATAACATAGTACAGGGGGGGGGCTGGTGGGAGCAGAGCCCCTACCCTTGACACAGATCACCCCTTTACTCCCCTGTACATTGCCTCAGCTACCTGAAGGAGGAATGGCTGACACAGGTTTGGTGGCTGTTTTCTTTGGGACAAGTCAACTTGATAACCAGAAGGATTTTCCTCTGCACAAATGCAGCGCCACTGCTGTCACTGAGCCATAGCTCTCGTGTCCTCTCTCAGTGAGATAAAGCACAAAAAGAATACATATTATTTCAATACACCAATAATTACTGCAACAGCATACACCTCTGTTATTCAGCGTGACTCAAAGCATTTAGATGTTTTGTTAAAATAAGTACTTCAGACAGTTTATAGAGGAAAATATTCAAGTGAAAACGAACGCTTCACAGCATGTATTTAATTTCAAAATTTCAAGCAACTTCCAGAGAAGCAGCAGGATAACTATTAAGGTTAAAGCAATTAACTTTGCCAGTAGATTATGAGGGGGTACCAAGAAATAGGGCAAACTAAAAATGTCAAAGAATATATTTGAAAAAAAAAAAAACAGTTCTTTGACCTCAGTCATTTATAAAAAATAGATTTAAAAACCAATTTTTAAGCTGCACTTAGCATCACCACTAGAAGCCACAGCAGAAGAACAGAATCCCGCATTTCAAGATGCCCTGAGAACATGATTAACTGTACAGCATTTTCAGGAATGTGAACACTTTTTTTTAAATATCATATAGGAGCACAGAAAACCTTGTAGCATATGTTGACATCCTTGACCTTAATCAGATTATTTTAGGCTACTTATGAACTTGGAATGAAGAAAAGCAGTAAATTACTTTTTAGTACGTGTTTTGAAGAACATTAGAATATTGTCTGGCATGGGATAAGATACATGCTGGGTTTGCATGCTTTGCAGTTTCCCTCTCGAGGTTACATGCTAGATGCCCATTCTGTTGCTCAAAGATAAAACAGTAAATGAAGAACTCTGTGGCACTTTTTGCATAGACCTATGGAGAAGAATAGAAACACCACTATGCTACAGATAGTGAGCTATGCATTGTTCTCCTACAGCGATATCACTTATGGTCACTTCAGAAATGCGTATGTTCAGTTAATGATGCCCTCTCAAGGTGTCCAGCCCTACATCCTTCCTACCACTCACCTTAGCAGTACACACATGCATGCACTCACACATATACAAAAAATTCAAATACCTGACTTGAAAAAAGCAAGACACTGAAGTGCCGCATTTATTGTTGCAGGCAGCCACTTCACACAAAGGGAAAGCAGCCTGTTTCATGCTTGCAGAACCTCCTGCACTAGCTGATCTAGGCAAAATAACATCAAATCACTTAGAGCCAACATAATGACTGTCTTTATGTAATCAGCATGCTGCCTAGAGGACAAATTTAGTGTGTTACTTGCAGTGGAACAGGAAAACCTGATCCAGAGTATTATATGCCCAAATTATCTTCTGAATTTAAAAGAAAGAGCCCTTTAAAGAAAATGACTAATTTTCATGAAAAAAAAAAAAAAACAAATAAGTTTCTTTTTAGGTTACTGGGATGCGTGAGACTGATTTTTTTCATTTACAAAATCCAGTTACTGCACAGACTAAACCTACGTTCATTTGATTATACCAAGGAAGTACAAGATATTAAGTTGGTTTAATTAGATATCTAGTGATTTTCCATGTTTTCCATTTCCAGATCCTGCTTATTTGCAGATGATGGCATGCAAACCCGGCACAGAACAACTGTCTAAAGACAAGGTATGTTTAGAATGACTATTTGGAGCTGTAAATGAGCAGGTTCAACTCAGAGCAGAACGGAGGCTGTGCTAAACTATAAGGGTAGTTTGACTTGCTCATGAGTCTAAGGATATTGCAAACGATAATATGGAAATTACCTTCATTGCCCTGTCTCTCCTGCACAAAACATTTGCCTACCAAACCCTGAGATTATGAGTTCAAGAAGACCGTGAACAAAACAAACACCACCACTTTTCCCCACCTCCACTAGATTTTATTGTCTTTTCTCTTGTACAGCTTCTGTATTCAGAACATGCATAAGTTGTCCACAGATTAGAAAATAAAATGAGTGAGAGCTGACACAGTTCCTCATCAGTTTATGAAGACTCAACATCTTACAGTTACAGCATCAATGACCTTTGCCTACTATGCCAGAGCCTCAAGTGGCATTAACAGATGTAGATCTGCCAGCTGAAGTCAAATTGACCTAATTTAAAACCAGACAAGGTTCAATTGTCTTTCTGTCTCCAGGACCCTTTCTGAGCTTTTAAGCTTTTCGCACAATGGTGCTTAAAACAACGTGATAGAACATCATTCTACTAATGATAAGTCTAGAAAACAGCTAAATGAAAAACAAAACAGAGCACAAGGTGTTAGAAAATAGTTAGAATCCATGAGAAATTACATAAAACTATTTGTTTAAAATATATTATTAGTAGTAACAATGTCATCTGAATGAACAAGTAATTTTCACCTGGAATAGCAGTTGACCTTCAAGAACAAAACAACCTGTCATAACAACGTATTTGCGCTAAACCTGATGTTTCACAGCAACTGTAGTAACTACTACTGACAATGCAGCAGTCATCCTTTTGGTTGAAACTTTCTCCATTATTTTTCCATATAGAGTGTACTAAATTGGTAAACTGCATCTTAATGATCAAAGATGGCTCATTTGCTTTTAGTTATCAGTGACAGTCTACAAACAAATGATGCAACAAACATCAATGTGAACAGATTAGAGTACGAATTTTGCTTCCCACAGCAATTTCCCAAATTACTTGGTACATCAAACTCAGAAACAAAAAAAACTAAAATCAGTACAAACAGTTTGAAGATAGACTTCCAAATGATTACTGAAATTTGTTGCCAACTGCTCCATATTGTGAACAACAAATACTTCTGCCTTAGATGGATCAAAGTCAAGACAGTATTTTATAAATTCCCCATAACAAACAGAAGGGGAAATTGCGTTACAAACGCATGCAAGAGCATTTTTCCATTGAGTTGGTACACAGTTTCTCTTAACAGAAATTTAGAGGGGAAGTAAGCGCGTTGTTTTTTTCTGCCCTGGAGTTACTTCTGCAACAAATAGCTCAGCAGTGCAAGTTTGGGTTGTTACCTTCCTAGCTATAGGAAGCTACTTACAAGCTGTCTGACAAAACCCAACATAAACAGCATGTGGTCCTGGAACCCCATGACTTCCTTTCTTTCCATTTATTCACATCTTTTACATTCATGCTCTTCTGAGCACAACAATTCCTAAAACAGATAAATTTACTATTCTGATTCTTATTTTCATAAACAGTTTTCACTGGTTTGGAGGGTTTTTTTTTTTCATTAAAAATTGTTCATTTTTTTGGTTTGTCTTATTTCAGTAAGTGATTCTGGCATTAATCCACAACATAGGTGATTTGCATCCTACTATTTCTAACATTAAGCTGGAGACTTAATTTTGTTTCCGTCAAGGAATACTGAAAGAGAACTGACGAAGACAAGAAAAACTACATTTCAGCAAACATATGAGCCCTGGAGAGGACAAGTTACTCTCAGCATAATCTTTGTAAAACAGAAAGCATGGTGCTTTCACATAATTACAAGATGGGTGTTCCACGTGCTTCCCAGTACAGGAAGAACAGCTTTAGTCTCCAGAGAGAGGCTGAGGAAGGCTGCTGAGGCCAAGACCTCCTCCCATCTGCCCTGTGCATGCTCAGCCTGGCTGCCCTCACCATGGATTCAGGGGAAGGTAAATACTTTACTTTTCCCCAACCAGCAAAAGCCAAACAATTATTGCCCAGCACTGCCTGTCTTGGTCTGTAAATATCTTTTAGATGACATTTCTCAAACTTTTAATTATGGAACTACATGAACAAGATGGGCAAGCCTGATACTACGTGATTTTTTTTCCATTTGGTGAGCTAGGAAAAAAAAACAATAACACACTTGCTCCCTATAGCCCTCCTCCACGATTTTCATCAAGTCTCTGAAGAAGTGAAACAAATGAGCATAACACAGGACAAGCACAACACGATAGAATTTACACTGAAGGAAGCTTTGGCATCTTTAATTTTGTGGATAGCATGAGCAGAAACATAACAACACGTTGTAATTTGTAGTGAAATAGCAACAGCTTTACATCTTTGAATAACAAGTTTCCTTCATTAAAGATGAAATTTAGAAGTTCACTAAATTTAAAGTCTATCAGCATTTCAGTTAAGTACAGATTTACATCTATATTCTGTATTTGAACTACAGGCAACTTACGGCCTGTAAGTCAATTTAAGTCACAGCAAGCTCTAGTACTGAGCTCATTGCCAGTGATGTACGTGCAACAAATTCACATTCTTTCAGCAGTAAGAGAAACTGCAGTAGTCTTGCAACTACAGCCCAAGATATTTTCAATTACAAGTATTAAAAAATGCTCTATTTCAGAGGTGAAAAATCGATTGGCTTTATAAGGCAGGCTACTGATTTAGTTTACTAAATTTTACTGAAAAATAATTAGGCCCAAAAGGTTAAATTGATGTTAAATCAGTAAGTGGAAAAGCAATGACAGTTTATTAAATGAACCACTCAAATGTTTTGTATTCTTACAATATCATTTGCAACCTACTTAAAATATTACTCACAAAGTAAATAATTATGCTGTGGCAAAGAATTAGTTCATTAAATTAGTTGCTATTCTTTGTCTTGATTAATAGTTAGGGGAAATTATTATAAAATACAACAGTAAGAGTCAAGTTTAATGGCTGCTTAAAAAATCGGTATGTAACATTGCAATTACATATGATATGAAACATGGATTACATGAAAAATAAGAATGAAGTCAGTGTAAAAAGAACATTGCTAATGCAGAATAGGATGCTGGGATGGAAGGAAAAAAAGTTGAGGAGATGCACGAAATGAGAAGACAAGAAGAAAGAGCTAGAGGGAAAATCAAAACAAAGAGGAAGATGGAGAACTGGGGATTTCACACATAACTGGAAGAAATAATAGCCTTACAGAGAGAGAGTCAGAGAAGAAGACTGTAAGAGTGGAAGAGAGAAAAAACCCACCCAAACAAAGCTACGTCAAGACCAAGGTAAGCAAAAAGATTAAAAGATCAACTGAATCAGATAATACCCCTGCTAGCATTTGACAAAAAGGAAGACAAAGGAAGCCTAAGGAAGTAGCTAAATAATTTCTATGCCAGGATAGAAAAATACAGTTTGAAGCACTCAGGAAACAAATGATGCCGCATCTGAAGAGAGAACCATCAGTCCTACGCTGCATACATTGCCAAGTGATAATCCCGTGAAGTGCATATACCCTTAGAAGTTCATTTACACGTAAGAAGGAGCCCCCTGAATGAACGCTACAACAAATACAATGAAGCACTGACTACAGCAGTCATTTCACTGAAGGTCCGATATCATTGCATTTTAGACAGTAGGATTTAACTAGAACAGAAAGTATAACCCATTCATCAAACCAGACCTAACTCATTGCACTAATTCCTTAAGAAAGATCAACTCACTCCTGAGAAAAGTCAGAATACAAGAGACAGCAGGCTCCTTCACTCAGTTATTACTGGTAGACAAGGTACAGAAAAAGTAAAACATGATGTACTGCTGACATCAAGTCATTAAATAAAACCAGAACATTTTCTTTCATATAGAAATTCAACAAATGAAGTAAAATGGAGTGTACTGTACTACAAAGCTCTCATCCTAAATCAGAAGGCAAGCAATCACATGTGCACAGTAGCAGAGCAGTGGATGAATCTTAAGACTCCTCAATCTATTCCTGTATGTCATTCATTGTGGCTTCACTGAGAGACATTAAGACACACTTCAAACAAAATCTAATGTTTAAAAAAGAAAGCCAAAAGCACATGATGCAGTCATCTGTATCAACATGAAAGAATGCTATTTTTGGCACCATGAAACATTACAAATCAAGTTTATGGGCTATGTTTGCTGAACTTGGCTCCCGTTCAGTTCTGTATTTTGAAGGACTATCACTAACACTATTCCTTTTTTAAATTTAAAAGAAAAAAACCTTAATTGACATTGATTGCAAGATCAAGACAGCTATACTATGCTTTTGGAGAGCTCTGCTTAAATATAAGTGGTTGCTTAATGGAAAGTCGAAGAGTTCTAAAATCAGGAAAAATAAGGGTTTGTTTAATCTAATTACAAAATGCTTTTTCGTTGTTGTTTGAGTTTAGATTTTTGTTTTGTTTGGAAAAGATAAGGCCTTTCTAAAGCATACCAAAAAGATAGTTCTTAAAAGAATATTCACTTCCTGCAGAAACATTTCCCATTAAGCTTATGGACTTCTGAATCTTACTTTATCTATTCTCTGTATATAAGGGTTTCTACCAGTTACAGGGAAGTACCGTTCCTGGTCAGCTTTTATAGTCCTCCTGACAACCAGAGTAATAAAAACCTTAAATAGATAACTGAATTGGAAGGATATACCACTGTCTACTCTTACTGAGAGCCTGAAGACGTTCACTGAGGTTTCTGTTCTGCAGCACATGCCGCAGTTCTGTCATGGGGAACTCCAAATAATTAAATTGCTACATTTTAAAGAAAAAAGTCAATTTCCATGACTAGCTTGTACTTGACAAGCCCTCCAAGTAGAACACTGGAGGTCAGACAGTCTCTATCACAAATAAGAAATAGCATAAGGAAGAGGCAGAGTGCTTTTTTCCACACCCTCATCGCTTGTTCCTCTTCCAACCCCTCAACCGCACAAGATCTGGTAGAGTCAACCCCTTTTGTTCAAGGCTTCACAGTAAGGGAGAAGCAGATAGTTAAGGAGACCTGCCTCCAGATCCTTGTATCCAGAGGCATCAGCAAGACTAAGAATCTGAGGGCTTTGCATGGCAAGAATATAAGATGTCTGTGCATCACAGTCATAAATGAGTTAATACTGATAAAGGAAGAGGAATCAAGAAAAATTGTAGAGAAGGAAGACTTGCTTATAAGTTTTAATTAATTTGAAACAAAGTAAATAGTTAAATCCAGATTTACTTCAGAGCAATTTCAGGCAATTCACTGCCATTGTCTCAAGCAGAGAATTCGAGAATAATCCTACCTGGTAAAACATTTAAATGCCATTAAACTGTCTAATATTCTGTAACTTGAATATCAGACAGTTCTCATTTCCTTGATGAGAATTTCCATCCATGCAATCAGCACTCAGGGCTAGGCCACAGCTAGCTAAAATAAAGCATTTTAATACCATTTCTTTTTCAGCACTAATAACTAAGTCCCATCTCATACTGCTTTGCAAGTGCAAGAAAACGTCACTTGAGAATCCATCTCAGCCATCCAATTCCTAATGCACATTAGCACAGTTGTAGGCAACTACGCATCAAGACCAGGCTGCTCAGTTCCTACACTGCTACGCTCAGAACATCGAAATTTGGTAGAAAGCTGTTTACTTCCATCCTCTTCTAGAAGGGTTAGATCACACTTCAGCAGAACTAACCAGAATTAAAGTTTTGTTATGATCTGCCAAACTGGGAAGAAACAAAACACCTCATGAACAAGGTTTGCCAAGTTCCAGCTGCAACCCATAGCTTCCCACAAATGACCCCCAGCAGGGGCACAGCCTAAGGCGAGCCATACCTACAGCCCTCAGGGTCTCACAGGCCAGCACAGGCTGTCACATGAAGTGAAGTGAGCAAGAGGTGGGAGGACCAAAGAAATTATTCCCTTCTGTTACTGGTTACATGCTTACTCCAGTTCCATGAAGGACTTCAGTCTCTAAAAAACTGTGCCTTTCTTATCTGTACATGTTTGCTTACTGCTTACTTGTTAGACTAGAAAATATTTCTGGTCTGGGAAGAGAAAAAGCAGCAGCTTCGCTTCTCTAATTTGCATTTATTTTATTTAAATTTGAAATGGAAAAGGTCATTCACAACACAGAATGCCAGGGGATATATTAAGGGAAGGAAATGAATCAAAATGGGAACACCTGACTCCAAACGTTTCTCAAGTTTAATTTACTTTAAACCACTGCCAAAAGTAACACTTTCCCTTGACATTATTTTCTGATTCACACTTAAGAGTGTCTTTTATAATACTGAAAGGCATAACAGCCAACAACATATAAAATGAAAGCTGCAGTTTCAAATTTTCCATTTTCCTATTTCACATGCTACAACTATGTTACTTAACAGGCAAGAACACCCTTCCTTCAGCAGTCTCCTGTTCAATTTGGATAGGAAAATATATATCCCTTTAAAAGTAGAACATCAGACTGTTTACCATTTTGGAACTCCTTCCTGACTGGAAAGAAAGGAGAAGGAGCCACCGAAGTCAGCAACAACTGAACAGCAGTTTGAGGACACACTTCACACTGTTCCCGTATTTCACTAGTTGTTCTCAAGAGACAAAAAATCTCACTTGTTAAAAAAATAAGCCAAGCTTTAAATAATAAAAAGATGCATACTAGATTTATAGTGATTTTTTTTTCCAACTACACAGCTCTAAATACTACAGCCAACTTTAAAAAAAAGGGAATATCCTGTTAAAGAGGAACAGTTTTAACATGCTTTGGAAGAAGAAGACAATTTTTCTCTTGCTACAGAAACAGGAAGTTATATAGAAAGTCAAGTTTTTGGATACCTTACACTGTGAGATGTCATTAATCAAAGGTTATTTTGATGCGGCTGGCAGGTTTCAAGCATGTGTCTTTAGGACAGACCAAGGAGGCGACACTCATGATGATTTAAGTAGCTCTGCACATTAACACCAGTGAAAACCCCTTCGGGGTATGGGAACTGCTTACCGACAAGCAAGAAGTTCGGAAGTAGGAATAAAGACCTTAAAGGGGAGAAATGCAAAATCAGTGCGTGACTGACTTCTCTTTAGTGACTCCCTTCCATGAAGCAGGGAGACAGAGATACATGAAGCCATAAACATTTTACAGCAGGGTCACCTAGACTCACAACAAGCATGGAGAGATGAAGCAATGACCAGAGAGCAGTTACCAAAAGATCAAGGAAGCACGCTTCATGTATCCTTGATCAGAATTTCTAGAATACAGAAGATAATTTCTGTTGATAACCTATTTTACCCTGCAATGTGTACACACGGATCACGCTGCTTTATCTGTAAAATGCCAGACCCCATTTTCAGGTTCCATTTTTCTACTTAGTTAGCAGGAAGGACTGTTTAGGACATACCACCACAAACGTCTGTTTCAGGAACTCAGCTCTACAGATTCTCTCAACTTTGAGCTTCAAACTCACAGACAAAGACCTTCTAAAAGGAATGCGAAGAATAAAGCACATAATTAGAAAACAGAGTAAGCAATGCAATTATGAAATCAAGTAACAAATCAATTACAGTTCCATCTCATCCTCGGTTTATCTAATTTGTATGAATTAGATTATGCACTCAAAACCTCATTCACAGGAGAACTAAAATAAAGCTTCATTCAACAAAAAAAAGCATTTATCTGTAGAATACTGCAGAATGGGACTGACAACATTCAAATTAGCTTGTATGTCTGCAAAGAAGACTTAGATCCCCTGTTATTTAGAAGCGACAGCTGGAAAAACAAAACAAACAGCTAACCAAGTTTTAGAGAAGATAAAATTGTTAGCAGTAGTAGTTCAGACATTCCCAACTTACATATCAGACAGAAAGAATTTGAAGACATTTCTCTCCCAATAGCTATCTAAAATAGGTTTTCAAGTGAAAAAACAGTGATACAGAGACTAAAAGCCAAAGTCTGTTTGCAGATTTAGACAAAAGGTATTTTCATCTACTCTAGATACTGGGGTAGGCAGGGGAGAAAAGAGATAAAACAGAGTAATCAGGATCTCTATGACTGAAAATTTCCCTTTTCTCCAAGCTGTTCTACAGAAAGAACAAGAGTACATTATTGAATGAGAGCCCTAATCCTGCCAACCAAATAATTCAGAATGTCTCAGGTGTGAGCTTACTTAAAAGGCCAGTATATGAAAAAGAAAAAGAAGCCTGAGTAAACCTATCAGTATAGCAAGAAATGATGAGCCAGTGGACCAGGATCAGAACAGTCTTCACCTCCAGAGCATAAACGCAGTCTGGCTGTTGCCATACCCTGAAAGCTTTTCTGAACTCAAAGTGCAGCCAAGCTGTATAAAATATGAGTTGTGGAACACCAACCCTCATCTTTTTGAGTTATTTCATGCAATCTTTCTAAAGTTTACCTGCAAATAAACATATATAATAGTCCAAAGTAAACCAATACGTTTGCATCTACCTGCATGAGGTCAAGGGAAATTTGTTTGGGTGAGATATACAGTGATCAGTCTTAGAAAAACACCATTTTAATCCAAATTCAGATCAATGTTTTTGATTTTTTTTTTTCCTTTTGCCACTTCTGGTACAGTCAACTTATCAGTGTTTTTACTTAAAATCTTGAAGGACAAAAGACAGCCACACATCGTTCCATAACATGTATACACAAATAATGTCTCACTGACTTTTTTCCCCAACTTCTCTCTACTAGGATGGAAAAAAATCTTTATAACAGGAAAGAAACAATTAATTACGTTAAGTATAGTAGATCTGAACAGTTGACTAAAAAATATCAGTGGATAATTCTCTTTGAAAAAGCCAAGGAACAGTAGCAGTATCTTAAAATTTAACTGTAAGTAAAATCAGTTATTAAGAGTTTTATGAGTGCGCAAAGTAAACATGAGCACAAAGGTGAAACTTACAACAGAAGTCTATTACGTCAGGGAAGAGCAGCATGAACTGTGTTGCCCAGACTGGATCAGTCCAAGTGCTGGAGGGTGGGGGAGCCTACAGCATGGAGGGGACCTGACAAAGTAAACCAGCTAGCAAATCAGAGTACAGTTAAGCATGAAGATTTTTGCTCTACGTCTTGGCTCAATGGCACAGAGGCATTGTCAGCTAAGGCAGTTTGTCTTGTTGGTTGGAGGCAGTGACCTGTATCTCTACAGATGCTTTACTCCCACCTCTCTCCAGAATCTCCAGAACAAGTGGAAAGTCTTACTGACAACTTTGCAGAGAGGAAAGAGGACAGATAACTATATTCACTTCCCTAACACGTAAGGATGAGAAATTCTGAACTTTCTAGCAAGATCTTTATTTCTGCACCTGTGAGGTTATTAAATTACATTTGGTGACATTCTGAAGTCACTAGCCTCTCAGTTCAATAATTTCACATCCACTATTTGTGGTTTCGAGAAATGGCAAGCAAAGCTTCAAAAGCTTTACTCATTATTAGCAAGATAAGGTAAGAAGCTGCATTTCCTTCCCGGTTTAAAATCTGCCAGATAAAACTCACTGTACTTACTTGTATTGCCTTTCCTAAGAATAATCCTTCCTTCTCTGTAGAGAATAGTTTAACCAAAATAATTTTTATTTCAGATCTAAGCAACGTGTCAAACAAAAGCAAAGAAAAAAAATATATTCCTTCTCCCCCGGCCACAGACTGAATAAATTTTCTAGCAGAGGCTATCAAGCTTCTTTGCAAAGGTCAGACTACAGTGGTATTTAAACACTCTGATTATTATTAATAGCCTATGACTTATCCCATGGTGCCTCTTCCATGATGAACTAGCCTGTCACAGAAAAAGCACAGAGCACCATGCACCCAAACTGTTCTCAAGTGAGCACTTGGGAGCTGAAGACCTAAGCTTCCACCAAGCCACTTAGCTGCATTTACATTCACACATCCCAGAAACGTGCCTCTGGGTTGCAGTGTGGACAGAAAGTCACAGGATTGGAACTTGGTGTTGGCACAAATTTAATTCTCACACAATTTCCCCCACGTAGATTATTAAACATATCAAATCATTCTTTGTATTTTGGCATTAACGTAAGTAAAATAACACTCTTTCCTTCAGCTCACATCTTTTTGATCAGGCTGGACAAACACCCAAGGTTTAATTATGCCTGTTCAAGTGTTAATTATTTTATCACCGCAGGAATTCTGTTTGTGGCCTAATTAGTTTGTGAGCACAGTTCTCAATCTTAAAAATACTTCAAAAAATGTTTGAACCTATAGAATGGAGATGTTTTTTTTACCTGCAAGTTAACAGAAACTGTGAAAAGCAGCACCAGAAGGCCTCGGATCCTGCCTTTTTAATGCAACTGTACTGTGACAACCAGTGACTGCAAATGGAAAGATTCCAAGACAAGACACAGCAAATACCAATCCCTTAAGACCGTACAGAAAAATATATAAGATGGGTCTTATAAATGTTCAGCGAGATCTGCAGGACCAGTTGATATTTTCAAGGCACCAGAAGCAGACTTGGCCTCTATCTACAACTGCATGCTGAATAAGAAGGAAAAAAACAGCTAGTAGAAAATGCTTCAGGAACACAGAGGTACTTCCATGAGCCTGATACAAGTTCTCATATTTATTCATTAAAGAGAAGCACACACAAGTCTGAAATATTCCAGACAATGATTTGGCTTCTAGTAGCAGCCACATATCCAGCATTTCAGACATGTCTAACTCCTTAAAGCCTGTTTAACATTTTCCCTCCCCCCAAAAAAACAAAAAGATAAGGATGATGAACGTAAAAGAGCACGCATAAAGGAAAACCTATGCCACCCTAATGCTTCCTCCTTCGCTTTTTAATCCCTTCTTCAGTCATTTTCACTTAAAAAGAAAAAAAAGATTTCAGTACTACAACACAGGTTTCAGAACTAATCCACTTGTTAATAAACAAGTAGGTTGGAAAAGTCATGCATGCATGGGTAAAGCTGAGCAGAGTAGAATCTATCGAAGTATTAATAAAATGCAGCCCAAGTACAAAACAATTGATAAAATGGTCTTGCTCCTCACAGAAAGTCCAATTAGTAAAAGCCAATTGTATACTGCATTTATTTCTCTAAAACACCAAACCGTTGGTCTCTTACTGTAGCCCATAGTGCCCTCGGATTGCATAAAAATTAATCCTTAAAATGTCCCATTAGAGTTTAAGGTTGTTTATTTAACCTTCCTGTGCATCTGGGAGATACCCATAAAAAACTAAGACTGGGTCAGCTAAAAACAGTTCCACATACTGATTTTGAAATGACACTAGTGTTGCCAGCTATTTTCAGAGAAGGTTTTCATTTGTTTGCTTTATCTTTTTAAAGGAACAAACAGATTGGTCTTCTTTCAACTCAACTTCGTAGTACAACAAGCCACCATCATCAAAATAACTCCTGCAAAAAAGGAGACAGAGTGAACAGCTGCACAGTCTTCATAATTACCAGCAAATCCGGTGAACAGAGCAGTAGCACAGCATCCCATCATCCCCACTCCCATGAAATCAAACCACCTGATAGTGGTAGGAGATGGGCTTGTCACTCAGGTACCACGCTGTGGTAGTATCTGCAACGCACTTAGCAAAAATAGAATTAATTGCCATCCTCTGAAGAAATGATCCATTAGCACTAGTGTGTTATGCTGCGATAAAAAGCAGGCACTGCCAGCAATACTAAGGCTTATGTTCTCTCATGGGAATATTTCGGAATGTTATTATATTTAGGAAAGCTTTTATACCCTTCTGAAACAGAGCACAGATATTCATTTTCTTTTGCTTCATGAGCTTGTGTGTTCCACATCTGTTTTATTCTTTACAAATATTGCTCTAAGGAAAAGGTCACTGGCAAAAGTCTACAAATACAATATCAAGCAGACTTTTCAAATAGTAAAGATGACAAAGTCTGAGAACTTGAGGAAGCCAAGAACAAACACAAGGCCAGATACATGTGATTAAAGAAATATATATCCAAGGTGTTTGGTGCATGTCATACATTAATAGATGTCCAGGAATAAGAATGCGTATGGTAAGATGGTAACATTTGCTTATGCAACAGAAGAGACCCAAACCTAAAACTGAAGACAGACTTGCAGGATCTCACTAGCTTCAGCAACCAAGTGAAAAAATAAATATAAAAAAAATATAAAGCTCAGTGCTGGTAAAACTGCACACACATGGAAAATCCAAAACCACTTTTATAATGTTAGACTTAATATTAGCTACCATCGCTCAGGAAATAAGAAAAAGGAAATAAGAAACAGTTGTGGTTAGGAAAGATATGGAAGGAGATCCTCTCACATTTGAGAGTCTCTGAAAGCACAGCTATGCTCTGCTGTTTAGCTGACCTCTTTCCCTTCCCCTATGCGCCACCTTCCCAAAAGAACTTTTAGCCCTGTTGTGACCTCTCCACATTCATCCCCACAGTGATATTAAGACAAACGACCTCTCATCCCCACTGAAGTGAAGTCATGGCAGCTGGGTTACAGAAAAGACAGTTCCTTGTCTGAATGGTTTTTCAGCAGCCACAGCACATCCTCTCAACTCAGCCCAGCTCAGTAGGATACATAAGCATAGGTCAGGCTGCTCTCACACTTCAGAACCACTGAAGTAGCAAGAATTTAAAAAGTTTAGGATCACCGGGGATGCTATTTTAAGACCAGCACCTTGGCATCCTGGTGGATGGGTATTCATACAGCTCTCTTCTCCTTTCTGCTAAATACAACCTTCACTAATGATTACAAGATGCAGCACACACTGACTAGCTTAAAGACCACGTTTGACAGTAGAAGTAAGGGGCATCTACTGGCTAGTTCCCTGGGCTGGCTGGCATCAATCACAAGATGACTCAAGCACCTCTGGCTTCACTTCTCTCATAATCTTGCTCAAAGTCTAAACTGAGGTTAATCGGCAGCCTCTGGCTTCAAAACTCTGTCTTAAAGCAAAAATAAAAGCAATTTTTGCCCTCAGTGAATTAGTTTAGTAGAGTGCATTTTCTTAGAATTAGTTAACTTTAGTGTAAGATGTTCACTTAGCTGGCAAGCTACAACTTGTTTCAAGAGATTGCTGCTGCCATCTATTGACAGCTTATAAACAAAGTACACAGTAACTTAAGCAGTGGTTATATTCTAAAAATGAGACAAATGGATTCAATGGAAAAGAGCAGCATGCACAAACTGGTAGCCAGGCTACAGTGCGTGTTCTACAAGATAAAGAATCAGAACAACATTTCATATCAGGAACAGGCTCCTTTCAGTGAAGGAGTGGTTTAGCAACAGTATCTTCATCTGGTTCTTGGTTTACAGACTCAGAATAAAAGTCAGTCAATCCATTGTTTGGGGGTTTGTTTTCATTCTTTTTTTAATTAAAGGAAGAAGAGGGAGGGATTCCTGTTCCTTTGACTACCACTCATCCAACACCAAAAAAAATTAAAGGAATTTCAAAGGTTAATCTTCAACTTCACAACATTTTCCTTTTAGAAGTAATATCTCAGTTCTGATGAACATAGAAGTGCAATAATCAAGTAATGTCATTGATATAGTTTTACCTTCCAGCTAGCACTTTAATTGCAACCTGTTAAGCAAAACAGAGCCAAGAAGCTCTTTCATCTATATTCAGTACTAACAATAAGAGAGCATGTAATTCAAAACAGAAAAGAAAAACATTTTCCTGATTCACTTCAGTGTGGATTCAGGCACCATAGTAGGAGCTGTCACTTACTGTAGCAAGCCAATCCACTGACATTATTAGTCTTTTTTCCTTCCCTAAGTTTCTTTATGTGTTAAGAACTAATTCAGTGGGATACCTGCAAACTATTTTGGTTGTAACACCTACTCAGATAGAAGCTGCTACGTTTGTGCATTCACCATTTGCACAGTTTCAAAGCCTTTCCTGTTTCCATTAACATGAGGTTTTTCTTACCAAAACCAGACAGCTGTTAGGAGTCTTTTGTAACAACTGTAGCTTACATTATGAGAATTGTCACCCAAGTCACACAGAACAGCTAAGAAAAGCTGATCATGCAAACTTATCCCAAAAGTGAAGACCTACTCAGCTCCAGGCAGCCAAACATAAAGCTGTCCAGCATTAGCAAGCCCCATGCTTCAATAACTACGACAGGGTTCACCAAAGCATCAGATACAGCGAGAGTCATGAACCAAGACAGAACTTAGGGGGATATGCTACAGTCTGTTATTAAATATATTTATCTACACAATTATCTGTTTTAAACAGGTTGTGTTTCATTAATGCCAATTAAGTATTTCTAACACACAGAATTCCATATATTAGATTGTAACATACCAGTTGCTACAGAAATAATGAAGAACACAAGCTATTAAAAAATAGTCTAGGTAATTCTATTAGATAACACTCAAATCCTCAGTGACTTCCTCAGATTAAATGATCATATATCTCTAGAGTATTTACAGATGCAGATCAAGGACCACTGCGCTCTCCAATAATATCCACTGTACAGATACAGATAGACATTAGTTCAGAAGTAAGAAAGGAAGCTAAGGACAACTTAAAAAAACATCACAGACATACAAGCCCAACATCAAATTACACAAGAAGCAATGAATATCAGAGTCCTCAATACAGGAGTGACAGACGCTGGAGAGCACCCAGAGGAGGGCCACAAAGATGGCTCAAGGGATGAAACACCTCCCCTACAAGGGCACGCTGAGAGAGCTGGGGCTGTTCAGCCTGGAGAAGAGAAGGCTCCAGGGAGTCCTGACAGCAGCCTTTCACACTAAATGGAGGCTATAAGAAAGAAGGGGACCAACTCCTCAGCAGTATCTCTTGAAAACAGGTGAGGTACTGGAGACTAAGCAAAATCTTGAAATTTAATAGAAAAAGCATAATGCAAGAGTTAGCCTCAAAAGAAACAGTAATTAAAAAAAAGCCAAGGAAAGTTATTTTTGCAAGAGTTCAAACTGATACGACTTTCCTGAGATTAGGAGAAGGAACTTCCTGTAACTGAAAACACAGAGCAAAATGAACACAGTTGAGAGTTTTAGGTAACAGAGAGATAGAAAGAAATTGTTCCATCTTAAAAAGAAACTGCAAAATACAGACAGACAAAACAAATACTTACAGTATTCATACATCACATTCCCATTGAAAGTGATGATAAAGTCAATGGTACAAATAGCAGGAAGGGAAGTAATATTTGCTTCAGCCATCAAAAGCAATGGGAGGAAGAACTTGACAGGAAAGATTAAGCAGCTGTTTGATTCTCAATGAAATTGAATTCATGGCTAAATGCACAGGAAGAGCTCTCTGAAAGGCAAGATGAAAGCACAGCTTGGGCAAACTGGCACTGAAGCAGATCCATATGCAATTTAACACTTAAGAATATGCAATTTTAAGTACATATACTTCAACTCTGGATATAGCAACCTACAAATTCCCAAAGGAAATGAAGTTGAAGAAAGTAGTTGAGAACAACCAAGAAAAAGTGGAGTGACAGAAGTCAGATAATAAGCCAGTGCTGGAAGTTGCAGACAGGTGCAAGATTCACCTCTTAGCTCTTGTTAAGAAAAGTAAATTAGTAGAACATGAGACGCTGAGATGGAACCACAACAGGGGTCACCATAAACACAGCAGTAATAAACTTCAGATACCGAAGAGAATAAGAGGTGAGGCAAGGACAGGTAGGCACAAGTCAGGCAGGACTAAAGCATGCTTATTCCATGAAAGAGATAAAGGAAAAAAAAGATTAAGGAATAAGTTAAACATGAGATGAAAATAGATAGAAAAGCTAGAAAAAGAACAGAATTATCAAAGCAGGCAAGGATTATAAGAAAGGTCCACCTCTGACAGTAGGAAAGGGAGGGCTTTACTATCTGGACAGTAAGTCTCTAGTATCTGGAGGCAGGAAGGAAAGGCAGCAAGATAAATGAGGGAATCAAGGCTAAAAGGCAGTAAGGGTTGCCAGGATCTTACTAATCTGGGAGGGCAGAAAAGGGAAAGCCTTATAACTAATAGTAAAAATAGGAGTAAGTAATTATTCTTATAACTCAGTAGCTATAAACTGCATTTCTGAGTACTGTTGGAAAGAAGAGTGCAACAACAGCCAGCACATACACGCAAGTAGCACTGCACAGCCTCTCAGTAATAAAGCTCAGCGAGCCATTGCTACCCTAAGGAGATCTGGAGTTCAGGTGCCGCTGGGATGCAGTGGTCTGCAGTAGTGCTACCGTACATGGGTCTGAACTAGCACTGCAACAGCTTCAGAACAACAACTACCAAGGAAACCAAGGGTTATACTTGTTTCCTTGCTGTTCTGCCCTCGCTGTTCCAGACAACTTCATGATCCCTACATTATCTCCTCACGAACAGCATGAAGACAGCAGCTTCCTCCCTCCAGACACTATAGTGGCATTATCTACATCATGCTTCATGATGTTTTAAATAGCAGCAAGGGCATCACAACTGTCACCATTTATACTAAAAGGATAGTTTACAGCATTCAACTAGCATGGAGTTCTCCATATAACATCTTTCCCATCCAATATGGCTAAAAACCTTAAGAAGCCTTTAAAAAGCAAACATACAGGAAAAGAAACAAAGCTACTATTCCAATTAAGGCATGCGAACTTTCTCAAGTGCCGTGACAGTATGATACTAAGGGCCACACGAACAGATATTTCAAAATAGGCCCTACTTAACTAAGGAACTTAAATCATAAAAAGATAACTCACTTACCTGCACAATACGTTCAATACCTTACTAAGATAGCTTATTTTACTTAACTTACTACAGGTATGCAATACCTTACTAAGATGACCAAAAATTACATGGAAACATCCCTTCTCGCAACAGAATCAGAATTAATCCGAGTTCTTAACAGTGCCTGATATTTAACTTCAGTATGTAAGTGTTTTCATATACATATAAAAGCCTCATTCCAGTAGTATGGTGACAGACGACATCTCAATTAAGCGCAGGCAGAAACGCACAAAAGGATAGGGCTGAGAACCCTGAAACACACAAAGGCTTTTAAGCCACGTAAGGGGTGATGCAGCTTCCAGATCTATTACACAATTCTGCTATCTTCTATTTCTTACTATAAATCAAAGTCTTGCCAGCACAACAACAACAACATATTCAGCTGAAACTTACTGAAAGAATATTATACTACAGACGTAAATTCACTTACCTGCTTCTAATCTTAGAGACGTTTCAGAACATGACCACTACCAATATCATACATGCAGTATTTAGCCAAAAAACACATCAGCAATAACGTTCTATCTCAAAGCAAAGCCACACAGCACAGCAACACCGACTCCAGCTGCTCAGACCTTAACACTTCAACTGATACAGAGCATGCTCTTGAAAATTGAAACCACCACTGAAAAATGGTTTTTAAGAATTACATCCTTAGCCAGAAGAGACACTTATATTTCAATATGCCCTGGAGAGATCACTGACTCGCAGAATCCTAAACCACATAGAAATACATGCATACACCACTCCAGAGTCCAACAAAACACAAAACACTGCACAGCTTCAATAAAAATAATACAATCTCACACTGTAAGAATATTTAAAAGATAGTAAATGGGAAAGGAAAATACTGAAGCTATACGCCTATACTGAAATGCTGGAAATACACGGTTAATACCTGTCTGAATGCAGAAAAGATTCACTGATACAATCTCACGCTTTTATGACAGAACTTAAATATACTAAGCCATGAAAACTTGAGTAATATTTTCATAGCTGCATTACAATATAATTCACATCAGGATCTCAGAAGTATGTCATTACTCTATTATTTCCATCCTGCACATGGTTCTCTGGTTATTGATTTGTGAGCCAACACGCAAACTTACATTGAAGCTTTTCTGCCAACTGTTAATAATACAGCATTTATCATAACTCTGATGTAACAACATAATTTACGCTACGCTTTCACAAACATTGCAAGCAAGCTTGTGATTATTGACAGCACAGTCATTTAGATTTACTCATTCTTGTCTGCAAAATCTTGAGCCTAACAAAGCATCCAGTTTAAGGAAAGGCAATTCATTACAACACCAGTCTCAAAATATTCACCAGTTTATTTAATACTTGCAGACATCATATAGCACTCCAGTTTACACCTGTATAGTTAAATCTACCATTTTTTCAATATAAGTAAGCTTCTTTCCTTCTACATGTTTTTTTCTTAAATTTATACATCAAAAGGAAAACTTGTGCACAAAAAATGCCCGAGGTATCAAAAAGGCAGCATGACTTAATTGAGCCAGTGCACGGACAAACAGACCTAGTAGACTGGAATGGTTACTTCCACACAGTCTCAACTTGAAACTACAAAAGAATTACACAATAGATATTAATGACTTTCCTAGAGAATCCACTAGAGTACTGATCAAAAAGCAATTCCACATTCCTAAACATATATTTAAAAATAAGTAACAGTGTCAAAATGTTTACACACTAGAACAAAACAGACCCTCTAGAGCTATTACTGAGAAGCAAAAATATAATTGTACTTTTTAGTGCATCTTCTTATGCGTAGATTGCTAAGTAATTTACAAACCCAGCTAAGTACTAGCGCTCCATTTGGGAATATCAATATATGGGAAAATGAAACATAACATGAGATAGGTAGGCTTTTTTCCTTCATCTCAGTAGCAATTACTCCAAATTCATGCATATTTAGCAAGCAGTTTATCTTTTTTTTGGTTAGTTTTTTTCTGGGGGGGGGGGGTTTAGGTTTAAGATCACAGTTGTGAGAGGAAAAATAGCACTGAACAGGACTGAAAAAGATTGAGAAACGTTATAATAATCTGTTTGCTTCTTCCTTCGAAAAACAAAGTTACTCTGAACGACCTACTAGCAGAAAAAGAGCAAGGAAATGACATAGCATGACATTTAGTAAGAAGCAAATTGCAGAGTTCTTGAAAACATATGCATAAAAAGAAATTATTCTTATCTCCAATTAAAAACAAGTAAAAAACAGCACATAATACTGCAGACCTCAGAGACACTCAAAACTTGAAGTCCTCTGTGTCAACGAAAAAATGCAGATAAAACTACAATATTTATTATACATATTAACAACTATTACCCAGCAACCTTCCTTTCTGTTTCCTGCTCACAAGTCATCTGGAAGAAAGTCCCTCCCAGGACGAAACTGCCTAGAATATAAACACAACTAAAACCACAGCACATCACAGACTTCCAATGAGGCACATAAGCCATATTGCTTTCTAGTTCTGATTCTCAACTGTTTTGAAAACCCTCAACAACAATACTATTCTCAAGAATTTGCACTAGGATCTGTACGAACTGCTTCAACATTAGCATAATACCAAACTTTCATCAGAAAATATCACCACACGTAAGGCAGTGCAGCCCAGTTGCACTGCCCATCACAGCTTTACGGAGCACAGATTGACAATTATTGCCTTTAAGCAGCATGTTTGACTGAGTTTGGGAGGACACAGTTGCAAACACCTGTCTCTTTCTGGGAAGTACACAGAAAACCTCCACGTTCAAATCCACAGTTTTAGGACTTCACACAGAAAGATATTAAGAACATACAGGTCTCACATGGTATCTGGAGTGGATCGATGTTGGCCAGCTCCCGATGCCTACCCAGCTACTCTCTCACTCCTTCTCCTCAAAGGAAATAGGAGGAGAAAATACAATTGAAAAGCTTGTGGGTCACGATGAAAACAAGGGAATCACTTGCCAATTACCATCACAGGCAAAACAGACTTGACTTAGGAAAAATTAATTTAGTTTATTGCCATTTAAAACACAGATAGAAGGTGAGAGACAAAACTAAAACCCTTTACCTCATCCCCTTCTCCCTAGGCTCAGCATTACTCCTTCATTCTCCGCTCCTCTACCTTCTAAGTAGCATGAAGAATTCGGAAGGGGATTGTGGACAGTACATAATAAGTTCTTCTGCTACGGATTCATCCTCACATTCTTTTCCTGCTCCAGAATCGAGTAATTTCTTCTTGCAGTCTATGAGCACGGGTCCTCCACAATGGGTCCACCTCAGAGCTCCTGGATTTCTCCTCCACATCACTGCTGAAGCCCCATCGTTATTATAGCCTTGCCACCTACACTCAAGTCAGTATTACAGGGATAAATAAATAAATAAAACAAAGCCAACAGCCAGAATCCTAAGTCCACAGAAAAGTCCAAAGGAAAATGTTTCACTTACACCAGCAGATGCTGGATCCTGGCTCAGGTCTACAAGCAGGTCTACTTCTTGCCCACTCACAGAATAACCAAGTGCTTTGCTAGACAAAGGAAAATAAATATCCGTAACATGCCTAACAGGTTATTCTACTGCATCGAAATATGATAAAGCGAAAGAATAAACAACGTTTTTCTCCCCTGGACTGAAAATGTACTACCATGCTACTAAAGATTTACAGCACCCAGAAGTCAGGAGGCATCCTTCTTAATTTTATAGTAAATATTCTTTTTATACAAGTAGCATAATTTATGTACATTTGAACTGGAATGAAAGTCTGTCATTAAACTATAAGCATTTGTGTATGCAGACATGCACGTGCCACTGACAGCAATTAATGAACAGCAACAAATCAGTCTTCATTTCACAACAGTGACTTCTGAAATTAGCTGTTCAGCATTCAGATGAGCTTCCAAAACAGCTACTTTTCTTCCATGTCAAGCCTTAAGAAACCAAGACAGGTTCCAGTTACAAAAATACGAGCACGGTTTCAACAGCACTCTTCTGGACACATTTTTTACAAGCTACATTTCCTGAATTCACAGAGGTTTCCATCGAATATTAAAAAGCACAAAGCTAGCAGCTATGCCTATTATTTAAGATGCTTAAAGTTTATGATAATACTATTTTCAATTGCTTATTATACCGACAAAGTAAAAGCCCGAAATTCAAATTATGATTTCTTATGTCAAACACCTGCATCAGATGGGACTCCTTTTCTAGAATGAGATAAGGAAAACAGAAATACAGGAGACACTCCAATCTGTCCCCACAGCACAAACTTCAGTCTTATTTAGCATGGCTACAAATCGCACTCTATTGAGTAAGAATTTGAAATTTAACAGAAATGTCTTTGTAAAAGTAACTATTCTTAATTGGATCCAACAGTAGAAGCTTCCAAAAATGGTTATTCCAGAAACTCTTAGAAACTAAGTCTCCCAGCAAATGCTACATTCATTTCGTTTGATCTATTAAGTCATTGGCCTTTAATCACTCAGTTACCTATGTACCGAATCTAGTAAATTGAGACATTTTTAAACTGGAAACTCACCATATCTCTTCATACTTTAAGTGGTCAGTCATCCTGAAACTGTTCTACAGAAGAGCCAGAGGCTCCTGTGAAATTCAAACACTTGAAGGAAGATAGGTAAGAAAGTAATCAAACTCAAAACCATTTGCTAAAAATAGTTTCAAGTCATACAGCAGAATAATAATACACTGAAGGGTGTGACACAGGGATATCATGGCCAGAATTTTACTTTCACCTACGTAAGACTTTTATGGCTACGTTCCCTTGGATGGTGAAAGGACATAAGATGATCAAGCCACAGAAACCAGTATCACATTGTTTGCATACATACAGAAATCATCACATGCTCCTCAATAGTCTTTTGTAAGCAAATAGCCCTTTGAAATTATATCATACATGTATGTTTATCTGTATATTAAAATAAGCTACTACATCACACTGAAAATCTTTCAGACAATAAAAATCCATAAAACAGTACTATTATTTTTATTCATGTGGTACATATGGTCCATATAGTACAGAAATATCTTAAGAGCCAACAGTAAAGTACTTCATTAACAATGGGTAAACATCCCCAAGCTTCGCAATACTCCTTAAATCTATTACTATCTATCTTACTATTCAGCCAAGTACAGAAGCAGTGATTATAACACCAGATAGAGTGAAAAAAAACAATCCCATTCTTGGAGCTTGTTCCTTCCAGAAGATGGGTGGCCTCAACTCCTATTCAATCCAAAGTCAAACAAGGGCAGTCAGCATCACCTGCAAGCCTTCCATTATGCATCAGGGTCAAACCCTATTTTAAGAGGCCCTTCATTCTAGGCATATAAGTGCTCTTTACATCAAAGCAAAGTACTTGTGCATAAAAAGGAGGAGGGAACAAAAGAAAAAAAACAAAAACAAAAAACCACTACACAGTAAATTTTGTTAGAAAACAATGCTAAAAAGATGTACTGGGGTCTCAAATTCCATCTTGAACATTAGGACAATACCTCAGTCAAGCAGTGAAATATTGGCTTTGGTTATTCCAGTATACTCAAAAGAAAAATTCTAGATTTACATCTGCGAGCAAAATCTGACCACAGCATATTTAAGATTCAGCTAAAGAATGTTGATATCATGAATATTAGCATTATAGAAGACAAACAGTGAATTTTTCATCTCTACCTTTCTAAAAATATCTTTTTTTCCCCTAAAAGCACAATGCCAGTAGCTATCATGGAAAAGGATTACTGAAGTTCATACAGATTAGACTAACACATGAAGAAAAGCAACAGGAAAATGAATTACCTTATTTTTCATTAGAAGGAGCAGATCTCCTTTCAGTCAGCACCATCCCTCTCTCGTTTCTATATGCAAAGAAATAAGAGATTAATAAAAACAACCTTTTGTCGTCACACATTAAATGCTTCTTAAAGAAGATGCATTAGTAATAAAGGTCAGAAAAAAAAATCATTAACAAGCAAAAAAAGCAAGCTTCACTCAGCATCTGCGTATGTACAACATGCTGTTAAATGTCAGATAACTTCCCAGAAGGTTTCTTCTACTCTGCAGCTGAGAGAATTGGTGACTGCAGCAGACACTCCACTGTATTTTCTGTTTCTCTGCTTCTTCCTCACACGGGAACAGAAACAGACACTTTGGCATGCTACAGCTTTCACTCCCATCATTTCTAAACATAAAATATAATCCTTTTAAAAGACAAAAACATTAACTATTTTACTTAGATTATGGCATGCTCATCTGGATTTGCAGTTTTCAGAAAATAGTGAGGAAATGAGACCCATCTATTCACAGTCACTTCACTGTTATTATTTTACTACACTTAAAACAACTAACGAATGAAAACAGCATTGTATTTGTGTTTATATGCAAACAGAAACTTTTAAGAGAAGAAAATGTTTTAGAAATCTAGGGTGGATGAGTGGATGGAAATAATGTTTCTTACTGAACTAGACTTTCTTATTGCATCATTTTTCCTTAACAAGAGGAAAGCACTCCTGTATCTGTAGGTATAGACAGCAAGATATATCTATTATACATATATACAAACTATACATATATACATACATTTCACATACCAACGTAGCTTATTTATTTTCACTTTTTTTTGAGATGACGCGTGAAACACACACCGTGTATCTAGACAGCAGCCAAACTTTAATTGCTAGGGAGCTGAAAAAGCCCTAACATCATGGTTGTCCCACAGCTGACTCTAAGGAATTTTTGTACTCCCCTCAATACTGAACCACCAGTAGGGACTTAACATAAACAGAGGGAAGTCTCGTTAAAGTAAATAAATACAGTTACCTTTCCTCCTTGATAATTTCAATTAAGACGCCTCAACAGAGAACATTTGAAAAGCTTTTTTCCCCCTCAAACGTGGAAGTTTTAGCTACAGTCACGATAACTTACAATAATTGATATCAGTTGTATGTGAGGTCTAGGGATTATCTTTGCTTAGTTTTGTGTTGTTGCTGCAGGGGGAGGTTGATTTTTTATTATTCCTCATCATTCTTTTCCCCTTGGATTGGCTTGTTTCATTTTTTGTTGCTGTTCTGTTGATTTGTTTTTGGTTGTTTCTGGATCTTACCAAACCTACTGAATGTAAAGAAAAACACAAGAGTAGCGTAAACTGATGCACATCCACCAACTAACATCTAAGCAAAGTTAGCAAAGCTGAGATGATGTTTAAGAGCAGAAATATGCAATTCTGCTTAGCCTACATTTCACCCTCAGAGCACTGCATCAGCAGAAGGAATCCATTCCTAGTAAGAGGTATTTTTAAGTACTTGTGAAAGTCACTATGTTAAGCAGCACAAAAAGTAAATCTGAAGATTAGTCATATTTAATGATGACAAGCCTCTCAATGGATAGTATATGCAATGGTCTAAATGCAACCTTTCTATCAGGTCATAGCCTGATTGCTGTGAGCCAGAAGGATTTAAGTGAAAGGAACATTCCGTGCATGCATAGTTATTGAAATATTTTCCTAAAAAAAATCAAACACCACTGACCATGCTTGAGAAAGGGTATCAGGCTACGTGGATGTTTGGTCTCTGGTCAATAAAAGGTTTTTCAAAGCAATGCTAGCACTAAATGTATTACTAAATGCAGAAAAATGTTCCACAGCCTCCAAATATCTCCATTTCATTGGACAGGGCCTGATATGCTGCTTATGATAAGACTGTTAATATCCTTTTTAATGTCTTTATTGATGACCTGGACAAGGGGATCAAACGCACCTTCAATAAGTTTGCAGTTGAGACCAAGTTGGGAAGAAGCGTCGATCTGCCTGGGGGTAGAAAGGCCCTTCAGATGGATCTGGACGGGCTGGATTGCTGGGCTGAGGCCATTAGGATGAAGCAAGCATTGGGTCCTGTGCTTTGGCCTCAGCAATGCTACAGGCTTGGGGCAGAAGGAGCAGAAGACTGTGTGCAAAACATGGGCCTAGGGGTATAGGTCAAAGCTGGGCTAAACATGAGCCAATAGCGTGCCCGGGTAGCCAAGAAGACCAATGGCATCTTCACTTCCACCAAAAACAGCGTTGCCAGCAGGAGCAGGGAGAGACCATCCATCTTTACTCAGCTCTGGCGAGGCTGCACTTGGAGTACTGGGTTTAGTTCTAGCCTTTCACTACAAGGAAGACGTTGAGGGCCTGAAGTGTGTTCAGACAAGGGCAACGAAACCCGTGAGGGGTCTGGAGCACAAGTCTTATAGGGAGCGGCTGAGAGAACTGGGATTGTTCAGTCTGGAGAAGAGGAGATTCAGAGGAAACCTTATAACTCTCAACAATGACCTGAAAAGAGGTTGTGCTGAAGTGGGAGTCAGCCTCTTCTCCCAGCTAACAGCAAGAGGATGAGAGGCAACAGCCTCAAGTTGCACCAGGGATGATTCAAGTTGGATAGTAGGAAAAAGATTTCTTCTCCAAAGGAGTGGTCAGATGCTCAAACAGGCTGCCCAGGGAGATGGCTGAGTCACCATCCCTGGAGGTGCTTAAGACACATTTAGATGTTGTACTAAGGGCCATTGGTTTAGGGGGGAAATATTGGTGATAGGTGGACAGTTGGACTAGATCATCTTTGAGATCTTTTCCAACCTTGATGATTCTAACATCTTATGAAGACAGGAACAGAAGCCTGTTGAGAAACGCCTAAGCAGCCAGAAGTACACGTCCACAAGTACTTGGCCCAGAAGGCCTGCTGCATCCTCCACTGGAAGATATGGCTACTCAGCTCACTGTTAGACAACATAAAATATTCTGAAAGTGCAGCACATTTTTTTCAGCCTCTTATCATAATCAAATCTGCACCATATTTTTAAATCCTACTAAAATCAAAATAAACGCATCTTAATGAAGATCAGTTTGGACAAGTGAAAATAAAACACTCGCTGTTGCTGAAATGATCGTATTAAAAATGATTCTATAGCTAAATAGGAGCTATTTCCTAACAGCTACCTAGGGAACAGACATTTGTTCAAGCTTACTGAAAATTGAAAGACATTTAAAATAAGACCATAAAAGACAGAGGAAACCTGCAAAGAAGGTGGCAAAGTGAGCCATAAAAAACTTATGACAAAAGAGATCACAATTTTGGGGGAGTGGGGCTTGAGAAACAGGATAACAACGCTTTAAACATGGAAACTAACAACTGGTGACTTGCAGCCAGCTAGTCAAAAAGAAGGGAAGGGAAAAAAACTTAAGTCTTGAGTACTGTTTCTCAAGCATATAACAAAGGATACTTGAAAAATTGAGCATACTAAAGAGTTCGTTTTATACTTCCTTATTTAGGAAAGTATTTAGCATCACTCAAGCATCAGTAATTAAGAAAACCAAAGACACTGAGATGCAGGTGATTAGTGTAACCTTAAGCTGACATCTGCAACAAACATGCACATCAACCATGGGCCAATTTCAATGTAAAATCATTTCATTTATTAAATTTTCATCCCTGAGCACTCTGCAAATCTTCAGCTTCCCTTCTTTGCCAAAACAACCTGATGGTCACTTGACCAGATTTTTGGCATTTAATCTCATTGAGTTGCCAGGGAAGATGAAGGTAAGTAAATGATGGAGGACATTAATGATGCTAGTTAGTTTGTTGAAGCAGAGCATCATTTAAGCAGCAGATATGAAGGTCAAGTGAAATACTGAAAACAAGTTAAGAAAATAGTTTATGTTGCTGTTATTTCCTTTGAGTAACGTACTCCAAATACATTATTTCATAGTATACAAATAGTACAAATAACAGGGAAAAATCCAAGGTTATAAATGCAAGCAATCTTTTTCCCGTGCAATCTAAAAAAATAGGATGAGCTTTCCAGAGTCTCCGGAATCTCATGCCAAAGTCGTAGTTTGATGCACTATTTCCAGTTTAATAATGCTGCTAGTATGCTTTAGCTATAGGTATATAAAAAGCTAGAAAGCTCAAATACACATTCACATAGCAGCTTAAAGAGGAAAAAAATTGCATTGTTCTTCGATCTCCTCCACAAGACCTCTAACAGAATATCAAGTGTAAACAGTTTCATAACTTACTCAAGTACTGATATTTTGTTGTGCCATAACTTATTACTAACTCATTACTTACTCTTCATTCATGATATATTTTAACAGTTTTCAATTAGTTTGAAAAACTCCTTCTCAGAAAAATAATTATCCCAAACTACATTCATCACAAATGAATGCAACTTAATGGAAAAAAATTACACTGGATACATATACAAGGTCTTCAGTCCCCTCAGAGCCCCTTCCCTGTATATCTGAAATAACTCAAATGAAGTTCAGTAGCTGCAACTTTGGAAACTAGAAGTTTTATGGAGAACAAACATTTGTTCAAATTGCAGTTACTACAGCACCATTTCACGTTGCTGCAAGAGGGAGAAAATAAGGACATGAGTAGTTTTAAACGGATGTTCTTAATCTCCAAAATACAACACACTCTTAACATCCAAACTTTTTGTAAGGGTCTTGCCCAAAAAAAGTTCTTGGAATCACCCTTATACAATCAAACAACATAAGTTTCTCGGGTGACTTTGTATACACCTGTAACACTTCTTAAAAAAAGAACCCTTCTCATGAGTGGACTTCAGAGGCCACTTCCCATCACTAAGGTGGAATCCTTTGTTCTTCCAAAGGCATCATCTTTTGCAGCAAGAGAACTACAACTCTCAACAACTCCTGATCAAGTTTCTCAGCTGATGAGAGGAAGAGCAAGTTACGTGATTTGCAGTGTACCTTTCTGGGGGCCCTTTTATTCCTGATTTTCCATCTTTATATTCTTTATTTTTTTGCTCCTCACAATCGATGGGAATAGAAAGAGACAGTAAAAGCCAATCAACAAACTACAGCCAATTCCAATAGCATGCCATGTTCAAATATTACTCTCTACATTATGAAATATGGACAAATCAAATATGATGGTCAGAAGACAAATCTCCAAATAAATTTTTCCCCACTAGAAAGGTACTAGAATTCCATGAAGAATTCCCATAAAGTTCAAAACCATTCCAAGTTTGCCTTTCCTTACCAAGAACCTTACAAGCAGTCCCATCACATATCTAAGCATTAGAAAGCTGCAGCTTCCATTTCTCCATTCTTTTCTCCCCCTCCTTCCTTGTTTTCCCTTTAGCATCAACAGCTATTCTTATTTCTTTTTGAGTCTATCTTCAATGCCTTTGACTCCCTTTCACAGCACTGCTGAAATTATCACCTCATAACCTTATAGTCATCACAAAGCCTGACCTGTAGTTTACAACATACAAGCATACTACTGCGATCAAAATGAGCTGCTGACTCCAAATGCGGCTCCACGCAGGTGTGGCTGCTCGTATGTGTTCTCCAAATTGATGAACTAAAAATGTGGAAAGATGAATCAGAACACTTAGAAAAGGGACATTTACCAAAGCTATAATCTAATACTACAAGTATACTCAGTGTTGAAGACCCAAACCATTAGAGACAATGGGGACATGGGGACAGAAAAAAAAAAAAAAGGATGCTGGGCTGGCCAGCATGACAAAAGCCAGCCATAATGCCCCTTGCATATAACGTACAGGGACTTCAGGACTGACGATCTGCGTATTCCCACTAGGCCCTGAATGCTGAGTTGAATTACTTGACAGTTTTATGAACACAATGCACTTTCACAACAGTAGCGCACACACTGCTTACAACAGAACAGACCTATTTGATTTAAATTGAAAAGGGAGCAAAAAATGTCTGTATACAGGCCTTTTAAATACAACCTAAGCAGTACCTTCAGCTATACCGTTACTTGAAATAGCTTCACCCTCTCTGAATAGCACGGAAGAAGCCAGATCCTAGTAGTCTAGTCCCAGATGGAAGGAGTCATTGAAAACCATCAATAACTGAGTAAAATTATGCTACGAAAGCAATGAAGGTTACTGGCTAAACTCTAATTATGCTTAAATGCAATAATTACTGTAAAGCACCGACATCTGTACTCCACAGAGAACTGCAACACACAGAAGACCAGGAGAAGAGATAAGTGGTAAACTGCTATTCAAAAAAAGCATTTGCTTCCCAGCAAAAGAGAAAACAGAGCCAGATACCCAAAATATTATTCTGTTTATCTGGAAAGGCTATTAGAAAGAGTAAATAAACTCCAGGGGGAAACACGCATATTGATTTTCTTACTCTTTCCCCTAAGGGAAACGGTACACCTCTTGCACTGATCTATCAATAAAGCAATAACTGCCTAGAAAATTCTTAGTTCATCTGTGGATCACCTGCCCTGAATAAAAGCCATAACACAAATCGCATAGGACAGGAAGACAAGTACACAGCGGTTAAAATCCTGAAGACAGCATGCTTCAATACATACAAGTCAACGCCAGCTTTGAAATGCAAGGCAGCTGGGCCAGCAGTTCTACAGGGCAGTAACATCCAAGGTGCCCATTCCCCTGAAGTTTAACAGAGAAGCTAAACCCATCAGACAAGGTCTGCAAGTTATTTGGACCTAAAAGACATAAGAGACCGTGGAACCCAGACCTGAGTTTAATGTATTAACCTGATGATCATCCAAAGATTATCAGGACTAGTATTGCAACAGCAATAAAATGAAAGGTAAAAACCACGATAGAAGTGTCCGCCGGCAGCTGCAGCATTGGTTTTCCTTGGAGGAGCAGAAAAACTCATTAACTGTAATCAACTTCCCTTCTGGCTCCATTTCAGAATACAGCTGTCAGTCAGGGAGACTGCTTACTCATACAGTGCCTTTAAATGTTCTTCTGGCTAATCTCTTTCCTCAGAACTCAGCTAGAAAAGATAGCATCTTCGGTTATTTAATGCTGATGGTTTGAGAGACAGGCCTAATTTAATGCTTGTGTTTAGAGAGACAGCCACACTGAATCCAAAGTCCCTCTCAACATTTTTCCCCCAGATGATTATCAAAACCTGACTTTATTGGAAAACCAGACCAGTCAAGCACTTAGCGAGTGGCCAGAAGAGAGCGGAAGCAAGATCTGCATTACAGCTACTAAGAGGCATTTCATCAGCTCAGGATAACCACCAAGCTGCAGATGTTCAAAAAGCAGTAACAGCACTAGGTCACCAATGTCATTAAAATACAGAGAAACCATCTTCACAATGCACATACTATCCTGAAACACTTGCAAGACTGCCTTTTAGGTTCCAAGCTTCCTTGAAAAAAACAACGCTCAAAACTACAGAATAAAGTCAGTCTTCCAAAACTATTCCCAAAAGTGGCTGCAATTAATGTTTAAGCATCAGCTGCACTCCAATGACCTGGCTAATAGGAGTCCAGCCATGCCCACTTCAACATGGTTTCAGAGTACACCCCAGTTAAATGTTTAACTTTAATTCCCTATTTATTTACAAATGTACACAGCACAATCTTTTCTGTAGCCCCCAGAAATATAAGTACAGAAGTCTTTTGTAACCTGCTACTTTAAGTAAAATAAAATTAAACAACAACAACAAAAAAAGGAGCAGTGAGTGCAGTGCTCCTCTTCATCAAGTCAGCAAGTTCACCTGAAGGAGGCAGGATGCAAGGACCAGTGATCTACCAACTCTCCATGGCCTGGAGAGGTATATAGAGCAACCAGTTCCAAAGAGAGTACAATACATTAAAAATGGCAGCATGCCCCATTCTACAAGATGCAGTATTCCAATAGGACATCGAAAGAAACACCTTCATGAAGTACTTTCCCCATTTAAATACATTGCTCCTGGCAGATCACAAATAACTCGCTACCTACACTTCTGATTCAAAAAAACAGAAACTAACTCAGTTGAGAACACCAGTGCTGAACAAATAAAGGTGGAAAACAGTGGCAGTGTTACTATGTTAAAGAAGAGCAATACATCATTTTAACTGTGTCTCAATAATAACAATTCAGTGTTAATATTCCATGAAAGTCTCAATTCAGCAGAAACCATCGTGTCATCAGGGAAAAAGAATATTCAGGTAAATATGCAGAACAGACATTTAGCAGGGGACGGGGACAAGACATGGAACAGAATACGAAAACGACCAAGGAAGTTGCTGCTTTATACCCACCTGGCAACTAGAACAATAACATATCTCACCCTAAATAAAGTTAGATTTCCTGTTTTTAAGCGTCAGCCACTGCACTACCCATTTTCAATACTATGCCACTCTTTACTAGCTGAAAACACAAAGAAAACACAGAAGTCCTGGAAAATAAATTACATTTTATCAAGTAAACTGTTAACTGGGTAAAACAGTCATATTTAATTGGATTTTCGCATAGTTATCTCTTTAGCATATGCCATCCTAATCTTTTCAGCTACCGGGAGCCACAAGGAAACATCTTACAAAAATTTTTAAACAACTTAATCTAAGAATTTAGAACTGAGAAGTATAGCCCAGCTAAATGAAAAAAAAAATGCACTTTCTTCAGATACAAAACCTCACACAAAGGTGAAAGACTACACAGCAGTAACAAAAAATGTTTTCGCAGTTACATCCAAAATAGGATCACATTGCTTAAGTACAGAATTACTCGGAGTAAAGAGCCCATGACTTCAGCGGCACAATTAAATGGTTAGAACAGGTGCAACTGAATTAAAGGAATGATTTTGTACTAAAAATAAAACAACGATGATTTTAACTAGAGGCAGCCCACTTTGCTCAGGCTGAGTATGTCTGTGATAAAAATCACAGCTACCTAGTACAATCCAAATATCCTTGCACAGAACTAATCTCTTGCCTCAGGGCATGAATGGTTGGTAGCAGTCTCTCCTCCATCCCAACTAAAACCACGCCTCATTGAGCAGCTTTTCCAGGCCTTGCAACACCAAAGTTTCTCTTTCATTTTAATCACACCTGTATACTTTGAAGGATTCTCAGCCTCTCAGTCCTCCTGAGCAAAAGTAAACGGGGAAACCAGCCCAAAGCAGAGAAACAGAACTCAGGACAAACAAATCTGAAGGACACACCCAAAAAAAAAAACCTCTAAGAAGTATTAAAAGAAAAGCTTTACTCCTAAAAGCTTCAGCCTTCAAAGCTCAGCAGTGTAGGAAACTTTTCGTAGGCAAGTTTCTGGCATTACGAACAGGCTGCTCCTTGCCACACCAGCATTCTCTGCTCTCTTGTCATCCTACCAGAGAAGCAAAGGACAACCCCAGCCCCTCTCACCAACCTAAGTCAGCCTTCAATTCCCATTTGCAGCACATGCTGATGCAGCAATAGTATCTCAAGACCTAATGAAAGGGGCTTCAAACAACAAGCACAGCCTCAGGAAGTTACCTTCCAAAGTAAAAATCATGGCAGGACTCAGTCCCAGTTAGCACTAAAGCAGTTACTAACTATTACTGCTGACATACAGCTGGATTCTGGGAAAGGATAAAAACAACATACCCACATAGTTCAAGTGACTATGAAATAGTGCAATTACTTAAATACCAAATTAAATTTGAATAATATCATCATGGATTATCTTCCTCGCTGCATTGTTCTATCACTGCAGATGCTTTTTGCATTTATTTTGATCTTAATTGAATTTCCATGCATTAAAGGATGCGAATCTCTGAAGATTTAAATATGTCAGGATTAGTGCTTGCTTTTGTATTAAATAAGAAAACAGTAGGTAACCTGTGAAACAAATGTGTTTCTCAAGAAAGCAGAATAATAGCATTTTCTAAAACGTGCCACTCAAGGATACACTTCCCAAAGCCTGCGTCACAACTACAGACTTCATAGAAAGAGCCCTGCAGCACATGAGGCTACCAGAGAGCACCAGCTCAACTGGGGACACGACAAAGAGACTGGATGTGTGGAAACAATAGGACCAAACATCTTCAGAGGTGACAAGAGGAAATATCAGGGTTAATTTTTAGAGCTCAAACACTGACTGGGTCTGGCCTGAGAGCAGTTGAAGTAAATCAGAGTTGGTGGGAGAACAGAGAGAACACGCAGAGAGAAATGCAAAAGAGGAGCCCTCTGCAGGAGCTGCTGGCAGATCAAGAATGACAACAGGTAGGTAAGGAGGGAGCACACCCACACACCTCAAGATCCAGGCCAGAAGAGTCAGCTTTGTGACGAACTCACTGCTTCTTCCAGCAGTCGGAACAAACTTAGATTCCTCTGCAGGCCAGCAGCTCTGCCACAACTGCTGCAGGGTTGGGATACTTTCTGCAGTCAATGCGTAATAGCCAGAAAATTGTTATTTCAAGTAGAACATCAATGAATTTGAGTTTTTTTTCCTCCCTGTTGATGAATCTTCAGACCTTAGCCTTAACTATTTGGGAACTGAGGTTATTTTGCCCACATTCTTCAAGGCAGAAACATGACTTGTACAGGAATTTAGACAAAGAAGTAGACAAAGAAGGTTAAAAAATTTGAATTCTGCTAGTAAACATGCATCACCTCTGCCCAAGAGCATCTTAAAATTGGCAGATTGCAAGCATGCACACAGAATATAAACATTAACAAAAATACCCTACTCAATTTACCCAGTCAAGGTTGTTGCTATCCCACTATCAATTCATTATGATATATCAGCACCTCACAAGAGAGACAAAAAACAAATCCATAAATGGCTCAAAAACTGACTTCTCCCTTAATTTCCTCAAGGCAGTCAGACAATTAGGACATCAGCTGGATTATTTGAATAGTGGCAAGTTGTTCTCACTGTTTCTCACAAACTTAACTCTCACCTTCCCTTCCTAGCATAAAGATTTCAAAAGAAAGGGGGAAAACAAAATCTTGCATTTTGTTTGGAAAGCCAAGAAGTTCCTCTTACCTTCTTGGTAAACCTTACCAAAGCTTTATCTTCTGGCCGACATCTCCCCTTGGTTTTGAAATTATATCCTTTCTTTTTTTACTTCCTGTAAGCAGTAACGCAGAGCTGCAAGACATCTTTATTAAGCCCTTTACTGTTTATTTGCTCCCTCCCCACCAACATTTCATTAAATTTGACTGGTCTATGGATGGTTCAACCTATTTCTCCTGCTGTAGCAAAGCAGCAAAACATTAATTTAAAATCACTATGAGGACTCAAATTCAGAAGGTAATTCCCCTGCCGTTAGCACAGGCACCGAGACCAGACAGATTTCTACAACTGTACTGACTGCTGGGGGCAGGTTGGGGGAGATTACTGTTGTCTTTTTTGTGCTGGTCTTAAAATGTTCAAGAATAAAAGATTTTTCCTATTGTCAGCTTTCAAGGACAAATAATTATCAAGGGCCAGAGTCATGCCAGCTATAGAAGCATCCTTTTTAAAAGACCTGAAGTCCTATAAGACATTTCTCTTGACAAGGAAATGAAAGATTTAGAGCAACTGTGTTTTAGTGGCATTTCAACTGGATTGGATTTAATCCTCACAAGAAACTATAACAAGAAGTTACTCCTCCTAAAGCGTGTGGATGTAATACAAGAAAAACTGACTGCAACCAGTGCCTTATAGTTCATACCAATCAATGGAACTTGAAGAGCAAGGGCTGAACAGAGTCCTACCACATTAAAAACAGACAGAATTGAATCTCTGACTTATCAAACCAACTAACAAAGGCAACAACAGAATCCAATCCCTTTCACAACGTATATTATTGAACTCAAAACTAAGATACCTCTATCTCAGTATCTCCAAAAGGAATGTTGTTCTAGCACCCACCTGCTTTTGTAGCAAGAGCTTTCTATAATTTCCAAACAAAATACCTTAATCTCCCAGTTATCCATATTATTATGCCACCACTGACTTTCTAACTTACATTTAAGTTTTCTCCTTTGCTTTAATGGAAGACTCAAAGCAAGTCAAGTGGTTTATTTATTTCATTTAAAAGACTCGAATTTTGGTTGGTCCTCCGTGGAGCCAGGGGTTGGATTTTACGATCCTTGTGGGTCCCTTCCAACTTGCAATATTCAGTGTTTCTATGATTCCTTACAGTGAATGCTTTCCAGTCCTTATAATCTCTCACAAGGGATCAAGTCATCTTCATCTTTGTATCAACACTTTCCTCTCCCCATACTAAAGAAATCAAGCAATATCCAATACCACTTCTCACCAAGCTGCTATCCACCTAGCAGCTTCTGTTTCACTTTGATTGTCTCTTAATTATGAGAGTAATGCATCATGTATTGCAGTGCTACACAATAACCTATATTTCTAGTTTTCCTGAAAAGGTCATATCCTTCATTAGGCAAACTCTGTTGAGACTGTTACGCTATGATCTTATGGCCACAAAATCCAGTTCATACTCTGCAATTCAAATTACTCCATTTTATGCCCTGAGCTCCTGGCACTTGCACAGAAGTGCTTCTGCTTCGCACTTCAGCCAACAAATTCTTAACCGCACTCAAAGCTGACACAGCTGTATCCGCTGGTTATATTACCTAAGCATTGTTTTCAGAAGTACTTATTGCACTTAGCTTGAATTCAAGTAATTGTCAGTTATTCTACACTGTTACTCCAGTTTATTCATGCGTTCTCCGGGATTGTCTACTTTTTTTAATATAGACTTACAAGAAAAAAGCACAGGCATTAGACAAATCTGTCACATTTCACAGTCTGAGGCTCTTCACCAATGGCACAAACTCTCAATGACAGGAAGCTGCTTCTCCAGGAATTACAATTTGAGCTCAACTTTCAAAAGACCTCTGTTTCAGCAGATGTGCTCTAAATGGTCAACATCTCCAAATACTTTCTGTACGATTAGCTCTCAAGATTCTCTGTTCAGTGCCAAGAGAGCCTTCACACAGCTGAGCATCTTCTCCAGCCCAATGGACCCTTCCAAAAGAAATCTCCACTGTCTGCATGGTCACTAACATGCATCTCTTTATTACTCTCCATTTGCCAGGCATCTCTTCTGCCATGTTTTTAGAACCACAAGCTTCCACTGACATACTGAACGTATATTACACAGAACTGAGTTTATCGCCTCAGTCTTTTGTCCAGCAGATCTGCAAACCTACTGAAATAATGTCATTTCCTCATTCTTCCAATACATTTAAAGTCCTGTGTGACCTCCAGTCTGTGTACTTTTTTTTACCCTTGACAAAAGAATGCATTAAACAAAATAGGTCAGCAGGCTTGGAAAGAAGGCTCATTGGAACTCATTGCTACTTCCACCTTCTCTCTACAGAAATAAAGTAGGCCATTATGCTCACCATCACGTGTTACATGGAACTCCCAGTGACTGGTTTTCTAACCATAAGCAACAAGGAAAATCTCACAGGAAAATAGAGCACAGGTTTAGCGTCCTGTTAGAATCCAAGGTTAAAAACATTCAAACTGGAAATGGAGTTTAGCCACTGAGACGTGTTATATTTTAGTTGTGTATTCACAGCAAAACAACACAACATAGGGAGCTGCAGGACTACTACCACGGTAAAAAAAACTCTGAATCTCAAATGGTAACTTGCCACTTTTCTTAAGCAACAGTAAAGAAAGCCATGATTAAGTGAAAAAGCAGCAGCCACAGCTCTATACTTCCATACGCCCCACATATAAAATGGAGTCAAAAGCAATACAGAATAAGAAACAATAGCTAACACTATCTCTCTTGCTAGGAGACGTTCATATTGAGAGAAAACAAACTCCTACTTCCTGAAAGAGAATGCGAAATGGGCAAATATGCAGAAAACAAGCAACAAAGATAGAACGCTGCCATTTCATATGGCACAGAACAGAAAAAGTTAATGCAAATAGACATTGTTCAGTATATTTGTAAGTATTTCATATGATGCTTAAAATTGAGATTAAACTATCTGAAAGATGCTTTGCTTGAAGTGTAGAACATTCTGATAGAACCCTAATCCTATTAATGTTATTTATGAGAATTTTTTTTTCTTAAGAGAAGAAATGAGAAATGCATTTTCTGAAGACATCTATGCTTCATATTTTCCTTAGGAGTAAGGAATGTTGTTCACACATACTTGAATAAATATGAATATTCTCCCTCATTTTACATGTGCCTCCCACAGTCTCACAAATACTTTTCTTTGTATTAGCAGGATATGTTAAAGAGACATCTCTCCATGGAGTCTTTCCTTCCAACTCCTGCCTGTGTTATCACCAGGGGAGAAGAAACAAAACAGTAGTCGGGATAGTTTTCCTCTTTATACTACTATATGACTAATTAAAAACAAGGGGAAGGCTAAGCAAAGAAGTGGTTGCACAGAACCACAGAAACAGGTAGGTTTTACCAGCAATTGACATTATATACAGAGAAGATGTGAATGGGTACCAAAACACTATTGTTGATTATATCGAAGTACATTTGGTGGTGCATAAACTAGAGTCTATTGACTTGAATTACTTGATCATTTTGTCAGTTCAGTCCTCAAATTCTTACTGGAAAGTTAAATACATGCAAACAGCTTTACTACAAAGCTTCCAGACAGGCCATTTAAAATAGCAAGCCTGGTCTCTGGATCCAGACTTTATCACAGAAAACTAAAACAAAGAAAAGTAAAACCAAAGTTATAATTGCCTTTTTTTTTTTTTTCAGTGAGAAGAAAAACAAAAGAAATATAACCACTACTCTCCTTTATAAATTTCAAGTGAAACATGGTCACCTCTCCATTTGGCACTAAAGAGATGCTGTACTGGATACAAACGCAAGAGGAACATAGCTTCTACCACACCTGCTGAAAGGGTACAGCCTGAATTCTCCTAGGACCCTTCACCACCATCAGCTCACACCTTCAATGAAGCCCTACTGCAAGTAGCAACCTAATCCCTTTTCTGGCCTGTTCAACCCCACTTCTGCACCGTTAATTCTAAGTCTGTTACAATCTCAAGACAGATATTTTGCCTTGACAAAGTCTGAATACCGTCCCTATAACACAGATGTGTTGTACTATACTTCTTATTAAACCAAAAAGATAATTCTACCGCAAGTTACTTACATTTGGTTTCCAAGTTAATTTACAGGAAACGACAGCTTGGCTAGCCTTACAACATCTGCCTGAACACATATATGCCTACTTCACAGGCAACTTCTTATTACAACCTTACCTCTTGTCATTTAAACAGCTTGGTTAACCCATATACCAGCCATATTTTTAGTACACAGGCCAGAAAACTACTAGCCAAGACTATCTTCATTATTACTGATGCCTTTCTATTGATCTATTTTTTTTTTTTTAATATTTAACCTCAACTTTAGAATTACTTTGTCTACAAGGTTGGTACCCTGTACTTCACAAAAATGACACAGTGATGGAAGTTGCTTAAGAGTTCTACCCAGACATCCACTTCAAACTGCTACTAATTCTCTACACAGATATGTAATCAGATTTCAGATTTAATTCACTGATACAGGTACAGGACAGTCAGCATAGAAGCTGCATATATGAAATCATCGGGTTAAAGGAAAAATGTTCTACCAAAAACCTAAAATAGGGTTGATCATATAAAGGATTAGCAGTATATATAAACACATGACAAATTAATCCACCTGGGATTAAAAGACCAATTCCCTGGTAGGAATTATGGGTATTAGATAAATAGCTGAAAAAATCATTCTGGATTTAGCCCAGGATTAGAAAGCAGGTAATTTTCCATATGCCTGATTGCATCTGAATTTCTTCAGACATAAGAACCTATAGATACCAATCCACAAATTTGTTTTGTATGAATTCCACGCATTTTTCAAAGCGCTGACAGAAAAAATTATTCAACTGCAAATGGCCCTTGTGCCAAAGAAATAAGTCTGGAGCGTAGACGTGCACTTATAAGGAAGCTAATAAGGATTAATCATAAAACCTTATTTCCTAATGGCTTTACCAGGATATTTTATATATAAAATCAAACAAAAATATATAATTTTTATATATATTGTTATATATATAAAAGATCATATATCATATTTCGTATGTATTTTATGTATATAAAACATCTATATATATATAAAACATTTTCTACCACAGCCTACAGAGAAGAAAATGGTATATCCTCAGAGGAGAAAAAACAGTAAGGCATCAAGTTCTGCTATTGCAGAAGAGAAGGAAAAAACAAGCTAGTCCCAAAGTAAAATAAGTAAAAGAAATACCAGCTCAGTGCCCTCATAATGACATATAACCAGAGAGCTCCTAAGAAAAACAAAGAAACAGAGATAACGGAGTGATTATTTGCAAATATCTGAAGTACAAATCCATAGTACTTCAATTTTGAGGAATCGGTAAGTAAGATATAGGCAACTTTCCCTTCGCAGCACATCATTAATGCACCCAGTCAGCACAAAACCTCTGAAGGACCAGGTTAAACCGCAACATTTCTGTGTGACTGTAGAGCCTTAATATCTCAGTATTTTATGAGAAGTAAACACCAGTGTTGAGTCTTGCATCAGTCAGACTCTCCACAGCAGAGAGACTCATTTGCTTTCTGCTGCTGTTTCATATTTCTCTGTACCGAGCGAAGGGACAGGGATCTCAGGATGTTCAGTGATAAAAATTGAGTTTTAATACCTGAATTGTTCTTTTAAACACAGATGAATCATAATCCCTGAAGGTTATGGTTCTCCATACTTGAAAGACCACTCCTCAGAGGATTAATTTTTGTAATAGCATAGCCGATCACCACGAGTAAGCAAACAAACACGTAATCAAGCAGATAAATGTATGCCAATAAAGCATTTCCTAAAATCTGAAAGGAATCACTGTACGTCTGGAAGACAGCAATTTTATCTTAGGCTAAATTTGAAGTAAAGCCCTCAGAAACACAACCAATTTCTCTGTCCCCTTGGAGTACTGATTACCTAAATCCAGCTGCTTTAGTATTTTTATCATCTTCTGCCAATCTGCTACAGCCACATTCCCCTTTATGAGAACACCTCTCTGCCCTACCGAGCCTGATTACAGACTAGACATAGCTAACCATAGACTGTTGTCATCCTGTTGTGCTTTAAAGGCAATGAAATAACTCATTCCCCAGCAGAGGTCTTCACAAGGCTGTTCCGTGTTTCACATGACCCGGTAGATAAAACAAGCCCTGGAAGTCAGCTAGATGGATGCTTGCGTTGCGATCATGTAATGCTTTGCCTTTCTGATCACTTCACTAATCAATAACTGTACCACTTTAATCTAGTTTTGCTTCTCTCACACTATGGAGCTGCACTGTACATACTTTGGTTAGCCAGGAAAAGCAGGGCAAGGATGGAACCTGAATGTGAAGAGTGAAGTAAGACTCAATCAGCCAATGAATAGTGTAATTGTGAACCAAATGCTTCGGATATAACAGAAAGATCAATGATAACTTAATGAATTGTAAAAGAGACTATGCTTTCTCACACCGCTCATTTCAAAGGGACAAAGTTCCGGTTCTGCACATTTGGCCTCGGAAGAATCACAAAATTAGGGACTTGAGAGTTTGATGTATTTATTTTCTTAGAGTTGCAAAGACTTTTGAAATGAGTCTGAATGCTAGTGCCTTCCAGAAGAAAAAAATAATTCTCCATTTCCAGGATGAAAACAGCACTATAAATGGTATGTTCTCTCATTTTGAAGGAATATATTTCTGTACAGAACGCCCTGACTGGAAGGAAGAAAGAATGGACTAACTAACAAACACTTCTGGTCAGAGGACGTGCAAAACCAGCAATTTATTTCCGTGCTCCTCGCATTCTACTGCTGCTACCAACACAAATCAAGCTGAGCTGAATGGATAATGGAGCAGAAAGCAAAAACTGAGCAATTCAATGAAATTTTCCTCCAAAAACTCCCTATATCTAAGTATTTTTGATAGAGAACAGAAAAACCATGATGGAGAATCAGTCAGAAATTTTAATATAGCTTCTGTTCATGGAAGAAGTTAACTTTGAGAAAATTTCCTAACTAAGTTCACATAATCAGTAGGATACTCCACCCTGAAGTGAGCTACAATTTCACTGCCATTTCAAGAGACACTTACAACTAAAAGTGCGAGTTAAGTATTCCTCCATTGATGAAGCAAATCTGGGGGGTACACTGAAATTAAGTACTATGTATTCTCAGCAGTAAGACCAAAAATACATAGGTTGCTCAGAAAGTAACACATTCTATTTATTTCCATGGAAACCACAAAAGATACTATGAGCACAGTAACACTATTTGATAGAACAAATTCTCAGATACAAAACCCTTTTTCAACATAGCCACCACCATTAGCTGTGCATTTTTGCCAGCGATGAACAAGAGCCTTCACGTCACAGTCGTAAAAATCTACACCAGCAGAGATGACCCGCTGCCACCGCTGCTGTAATGCAGCGCCCACCACCCCACTGTGCTCCCATCTACTGTCTGGTCTCCAGAAACATTCAGCAAGTGCTGATGAATGTCAATGGGTGCAATTTTTTCTACTTGGATGAATTCAATCACACACCTTTGCTTCATACACACTTCCATGTCAGACGCCATTTTGTCAGAGCGCCCCTCTGCTGCTAGCCGTCACACAGCAACAACATGTAATGGGATACTGGTGGGAAGGTCCACCCTCTATTGCCATACCACCACCATCTGCCTTTGACACTACGAGCCAATGCAATAAAATAGGAGGCATTGCTTTCTGAGCAACCCTTGTACATGCACACAATGAAAGCGCTCAGCTTTCATAGAATCATCCCTGCACCAAGATAGAAAGGGCTTCTAGGTACCTACAACTCAAAATAAAAGAACAGATTGACAGTTACGGGGGCTAATCCTCCAAAGAAGCCATTATGTGGCTAGTAGCAAACCAAACCCTTCTCTTAGGGAGAAAATGGTTCTACACCCCCCTTTATTCCATGGAAAGGGGTGCTACAAGCCAATCTAAACACAAAAAAGCCATTTAATTAAAGCACCTTATGGCTTGACTAATCTGAGCAGCACAGAGACCATGAGGATTCAGCACTAAACTAACTGAAGTGTGAGCAATCCCAAACGCAGGAAGAGAAATAACAGCCTCATCTTCTACATTCCCCAAACACAGTACAGTACTTCAAAGCCCGGGCTACAGACATGTTGATCATATCTATTTAGTTAACAGAAAAAGAGCCCGAGTACAAACTTCTCTCACACTTCTCAGTAGACCTGCTCTGACTACAGCAGTGTCAGACTAACCTGTCACACAAGACAGCTATGTCATCAGCTGCCATACAATAGAGATGGGGGAAAATTGTTTTAGGACACCGCACACCTTCGAAGACATATCAGCAGTACTCATTACCGCCTTCAACCAAAACCAGAGCATTTAAAATACTAAATACCAAAAGGGTAGCGTATCATCTAGTATGTATTCTACAGTAACCATGCTTTACAACAACTCTGCAATAACTGGCCGCAGCTGAGGTTGTCTCCTCTAGGTCTCATACTGTGAACAGTTAGAGCAGTTAGTTTGCTGTTTTTCCTACATGACAGGCATCATTCACAATGATTTTGCTGAATGCTTTGTTCATTTATTTTGTTTGCATTTGTAAGTCCTCGGGTTAAGTGAAAGGCTAAGTACAGATTCAAGCATGCAGTCCACATCTATTTAAATATATGTCAAAAGCCTGAAATGTTAACATAGCAAAATGCTTCCATCAAATCCCTTATCCATACAAAAGGAAATAGAGTCCTAGCTTGAGGTTAGACTTCACAGTCATTAACTGAACACAGCTCCCGCTGACAGCTGCATTCTCTCCCATTTAATTTCATTTCCACAGATACTGATAAAAGAAATTAATAGATTGGTGATTTGCATATTAAAACCAAACAATGAAAATCACAGTAAAAAGAGGTTAAAATACAACAGCAAGTTTTTTTCCTTTTGCCTGCTGGTGCAGAGAAGTATTTACACCTTTTTCTGTCATCAGGAGATTCAGTTCCATGGTGCCAATTCTGCTCCCTTGCTTTGCTGGGAATTATAGCTCAGGAAGTGGAGATCATCAGTTCACCTCCAGCTGTTTGCTGAAACGTGGCAGCTCAGTACTGCACACCACACTGCCTTGCATCAACTCATTGTTGAATACTCCCACCACTCATTTCATGAGGAAACTCATGACCATCTGGAAAGCCTTTGCATGCTCCTTTGTCTAGCTCTTTGCATCCCCAGTTGAAAAAAAAAGAAAAGAAAATCAACCACAGAAATAAGAATTTACCACCTTTGCATGACACTGAATTACTAGAACCAGACTGAGTGGATACAGACTAGGGTGGGGGAAGTCTGAGCAACCCACTTTAAAAATAATTACTGCCGTTGGATTTGTTGCTCTATAACCCTATGACATCAAAACCAGAAAAAATATTACTTTACTTTTATTAGAAAGCCTTTTATGTCATGCCTAACTACAGCATATGTTTCCAAGTCTTCTCATAGCCTACAATGATCCATTCTCATCTTGAAAGAACAAAGTGCTCTGTCCATCTAACAAATAAGTACTACTACAGTCCAAGTGCCTTCTAATCAATCATCTTGTTCCAGTGGGATGGATAAGGGATGAGCCTTAGTTTTATAGGTTAAGGTTGTCTAATTAAGATACCTTATTCCTGTGGCGGACCAAAAAATTACAATTACTTCCCATTCTCTCCAAATAGAAACTAACAATCAGATATATATTTTTAAACTAGTATTTTGATTACAGCTTGCACAAGGTTTTTGATAGCCATGAGACATTATCCGTGGACTCCAAACAAATTGCATTCCATTGCAATATTTTAGTATTTTCATAACATTTACATTTATTTGAATACCACATCTACACAGGCATAGGAAGTTAATTCAAAAAAAAAAACAAACGAACTACTGCTGAGATGCAATTGAGGGTTGTTCTTTTTGTTGGTGGTGGTGGTCATGCCTGGGCCTTGTTTTTTCCATTGTTATTTACTTTCAATAAGGAAAAAAAAAAGATAGCAGCTACTCACCACACCCTGAAGTAAGCTGCACTTGCATTTTATAAAGGAAAGCAAAGAGACTAGAAGAAACACAGAAATGTCATCTTTTCCCTTGCTCTCCCAGCATTCTTGTCTAAGACCAGAAAAATTAGAAATGACTTCCTCAAACTGCCCAAAGGTCTGCGTAATCAATTTTTTGCAGCTGCGCTGCTATCACCACCAAAATCAGGACACAAAGACACATGAGACAGTTTAGATAAAACTTTGTTACTTTTTACTGTATTTCCTCAATCTAAAACAGCATGCATAACTGTTCTTCAAATTTTCAGCTTCTTTTTGTCATCACTGTTTGTCAGGAAAACAGCCTCAGAAAACAAGAAAGAAAACAATGAAGACAGCAGAAGGAATAAAGGGATTACCACTTCACCTCCAGCTTTCCAAGCTACTAGTGCTCATTCTTCTCATCCCTACCAAGAAAAATGTTCATCCTGATCCTTCACACTTGCCTCTTCATTCAATTATCCCTGGCTCGCATTGAGGTAGTGCCTAATTTCTCTTTCCATAAAGCTAGCCGATATTGGAAATGATGGAAATCGTCCTCTAGAAAGGCTGCTCTATTCCCTAACCTCTCCCACACAAACAAATTACTTCATTTTCCCCTATGAAGGCAGAACTTCTCTACAATGTTTTAGATATAACATTCTTGAACAAAACAGACCTTTTCCAGCCAGAAACTCTACACTTTGTGTTGACAGGAAAAAGTAATTAAGCTTCCCACAAGAATAACATTACATTTTAGATTAAGACAGAGAAGTACCACTTGTACAAAAAGAACAAAGAAATGCAGATGAGCACAGTTGAACATATGATTTCAGTATACATACTGAGGCAATACATACTTCTAACCAGATACTAAATAATTCTTTATGCTGCTTTGTTAACAACCACACTAAAGAATAGCAAACTGGACTGCTGAGAAACTAACAGCACAAACAAAACTGTCTCTGTACCATTGGGCAGAGTACCATAAGTCTTGCCAAAAAATCTTTTGAGTCAGATATTTAAACAACAACTCACAGCAACTCTTAGCATGAATGAAACTACCAGTCTGTTTTATTAAGGATACAGTTTTAAAACTGAAGATCTCAATCAGGGTCAATGTCTTGGTCTCACCTGAACCTTCTGTTTCAGTTAACTCACAAGGAAACTGCCCCGCAGAGAGAAATTCTTATGAGTGTATATCTAAGGAGATGACTATCACACAATATCCTATTTCTAATTATGCACTTCTCTGAATGAGGAACAGAGCTGTAAAATCTCAAGAGCCAAGGACAGACCAGAACAGAACTATGAACTACACCAACCCATACTTTACTGACACAGATAAGAACTTGCAGTTTCATTTTTCAGTATTAAAAGCCTACAAATACATATTCTAACCTAAATTAACTAGCAGTTAGTATTTAGTTTTAATGTAATCTAACTTCTGGCAGACACAAAGGAAGATCTGCTTCTTTATCATGAAGCAGTAAGCAATCAATTACCACCAAAATCTAAAGGAATTATGAGAGATTCCCTACCTACTTCATCTGCAGAAATTACCATACGCTTTTATGACATCGATTTTAATATTAGTGTTCCTCAATATTACTCTTATCATTAAGAATATTGACATTTTAAGTATTAAACTCAAAACCAAATGCAACATTGTAAAGCTACTTAATTTTAAGTAACTATCCACTGTAATAACATGAATTGAAAGCTGAATCTAATCGCTACTGTCAGGAATCAGTGCCCCACTGAATAAGATGCCCACCTGCACGAAGTAGATTTCATAACACTTACCTTATGCTAGAGAGGTGCAAGGTAGTAGTACAACTCAACAAAACAGCAAAACTTGTTACATACTGTTAGTTTACCGTTACGTACAGCACCAGAAGTTTCCTATGAGAATGCTGATGCCTCCTTCTTGGTTTCACCAGAACCCCTGGAATGCCTATGTTTTTTCCCTTGCTGCCCTTTCTGGCACAGTGAAGTTTTATACCTGTTCATTTATACATGAGCACTCCGTACAAGCTCAGAACTGTAATAAAACAGTCAGTGACTAACGCATCCAAGCACACCAGTAAGAATAACAGCAATTTACTAAATAGGACCACTATTTGCAAATGTCCCATCACATATTAAGTAACCATTTAGAAAACCTAGTACAAGTAACAACACTATTTCAAATGGAAGGCTTCAAGTATTACATTGATATGTCCCAAATTTAGGTTACCAGTGATATTAAAGTTTTAGACTTAACTCTAGTTATAGGCCAGCTTCAAACTTGTAAAAACACCACTCATCTTCTCTTGAAGACCTGAGCTCTTCCCTAGGCAATGTGGGCATTGCCGTTTACATACACTTCTTGTATGCTGACAAATTTGTTCAAGTGGCAATGCTGCAGCCAGGATAGTGTAATAACTGACAAAACTCTTCTTAAAAGATGAGCAGCAAGCTTCCCAATTCATTTTGCCATTCATTCCCTTCCGTTTTATTCCATGGTCTTAACCACATTGAATAATAAGTCACAAGAGTAGGATGCCTGGCTTGATACTATTATCCCACCCTGATACTGTTACGCCACCCACACGCAGTAACATCTTCCGTGGTTCTGACACACAGGTTGAAGGGAAAACAGATACTTGAGAAGCGGTACTAAAACCCCCAGCCAAACCCCAAATACATTGTGAAATAAAATTATATTAATGCTGTCCAAGCTAACTTGTTCTCTGGCGTGGAGTCATATTTATTTGGCAACACTTTCACCTTTGCCAGAAAAAGTCTGTTCCAAAACAGTAACTGACAGAAGACGCGGCAAAAATATATCCATAGATTTCTGTGCTGTAGGTTGAAAAAAGAATCTCCTGTTTCCTCCTTCAAAAAGTTGCACAATACTGAAGAGTCACTGACTCCGAATCGTATGGAATATAAAATCGGACATATTTGGACTTCAAAACTGTTAGTTTCAGAGTTGTCCAGATTCAACCCCTGCTCCAGCAAGCCACATAGAACATCTTGACTCTTGAAGAAGTGTTTTCCATGTCATTTAGGATTTGTTCTCTGGTATGCTAATACAAGTTAACTTTGTGGTTCTCAAACATCTATTTGCCTTTTCTTAGCTCAACTTAAAAAAAAGCACAACCTCAATTGGTTGTTGTAACTAGATAAAGAAATTAATACAAGAGAGCTTTGAGAGGGTTTTTTTTTTACTTCTTAGTTTTTAAGTGATTGCTAATAAATATGCTGAGGCATTACCTCATTGAAACTATTACATGTACCATTATCCATAAGTGAGATAAGGCTTTTTTCTTCAAGAAAAACATATTCTATAAGACTCTTCGCCAGAAAGTGAGAAATCCAATGATAAATTAGCCACGTATCATCAAGACCAACTGAGAGAAAAGTTAGGGTTTAACCTGTGGAATACACAGTAAACATTAGTAGAAAGATCATTATGTATATATCTTCCAGTAAAGCACGTCTTCCTCTCTCTCAAGAATGAACAGGAGAAAATGCAGTCCTCGCTAAAAATCTCAGCTTTATCTTGATTTAGAAAAGGACAAATCAAATAAATATTTTATGATGAAAAAAAGGGACTGAGCATCAGCAAGTTACCATCAAAAATAACTTTTGAGTAAAACAGTTGATACATTTTTAAAGTAATGTCAGAGAACATTTAGAAAGTTCCCTTTCTAAACTATGCTGCAATTACAGGCAAAGTGTTAATGCGTGTAAAAGGACTAGTGGTTTTTCAACATATTTTATTGATAAACGGGTTAACTACATTTAGACTTTTTTTCTTCTTAAATTAAGTTGGTCCCTTGCCTGGAGTAGCACAAGTTGTTTACCCACAATGGCCATGCAACTCCCCGTGTCTAATGGTTTCACTATCTCCTCCTTGCCTGGTAATTTTTAAGGCATTTCTTTTCTATGTGTAGCATTCCAAAAAAAATTGTCTCTATTAAGAATTTATACTTTGTATCCCCTTCTTCACATAGGATTGCATTTAGGTCAGTGGATAGTGTTTATGTGGTATACACAGTATAAATAAAATAATTCACACTATATTTATCTGAGTCACTACAGTTCATGATCTACACTCGCGTACAGACATTCGCTACCTACAGATTGTACAAGATCTGAATTCTCTTCACTGGTTTGGCTGCATCAACTGTCAGATGCAGAAAAAGCTACTGAGAAGAGTAGGGCAAGTTACACGCAACTCCCACCTTAGCTCTAGGTCCTGGCTTACACTGTCTGGGTCTGCAAGCAGTCTGGGGATGATGAAAATGATGTCTGAAAGCTAGGAATACCCTTCACTGGACTAGAATGGGGACAACATTGAGACAGAACTAGTCCAAGCTGAAAGACAGCCACATGCAAAGAAAGAGTAAAAACCAGTGTCACTAACCATAATAAGAAAACAAGTTAAGCACGCTATGTCAAAAACTGAGTTTTCTTCACTAACAAATGCAGACGCACTGAAAACTATTCATTAAATTCCAAGAAATAAATACATGCACCTTTCATTGAACAGTAAAGGAACTGGAAGCTTAATAGTACATGAGAGTCAAATTCACATTAGTTCAAGGCCTATGTGACAGTAGTTCTATATATAAAACTTATTTTTCATCTTCATACAGAACTGAAAAAACAAGGAGTTGTTATTACAAACGAGTTGGAACAAACTCCACTCCCTTCAACTCCCAGAGAGCCATCAGGTTTAACACTACAAGACAGTTTCAAGGAAAGTTCTGATATGAAAGCTTACCTCTGCATGTCCAGGAAAAAAAGGTATTAGATCCTCCGTAAACCCAAGACATCAATACATGCCAGTGAAAGAAGGAAGCCAGGAAAGAAGGAAGGAAAGTCTGATTTCTGTGCTTCACATCATATGAATGATGCGAAACAAAGAACAGGGCTCACCAGTGTGACTAAAATAAACAGTAAAAGAGAACCAAAAAAGTTCTTACCAGACACTCACAAACCCAAACTAAAGAAACCAAAGATCCTGATGCTGTCCATGACCCAAATGCACTTGGACTGTGCCAGGACACTTGCAAGGTCTCTAAACATAACCACAGACAAAACCTCTGAGGCAAGATGGACCAAGACATAATCTCATTGCTGAAGTTGCAAAACTAAGAACAGTCGGGGCATATCTCTTCATTTCCCAGCTGGTAGAAAAATTGCTAACAGCCCTCATATTTTTACAGCTCCCCAGACATTCCCTGCTCTGAGGACACCAGTCTTTCTCCCATTCCTTGCTGCTATTCTACCATGGATTTATCCCACCTTGCCTGTTTAAGGCATCAGCACACCCAACCTGTGCATAAGCCCAACTCTCAGGCCAAAAAAGGTTTTCAATATGACATCCACACTTGCTTCCAAGGTATCAGCACTTCCATGTCACTCTATCATTCCTTCTGTGCATTTCCAGAATCAATACTGGAGGAGTGATATATATATATTTTTTTTTAAAGAATTGTAAACTAAGCTAGGAAAGTGAGAATTGCTTTAGGGAAAGGGAGAAAAAAGGGAAAAAAGTCTTACAAAGTGCTTCCATGAGCTTCAGAAAAACTTACAGCAGTGCAAACAGGGTCAGAACCTGCTCCCATCACTTAGGGGGGGTGAGAGATGTGTGACACTGCTGACTGTACAACAAGGCTCTTTTGAATTATTTACCACAGCAGAGCCAACAAATCATCTGGATGTAAAGCTGAAGCACTGCTCCAAATACAGAAATGAAAAACTAGGGTCATAACCAACTGGCTGCTAGTGTCTTTTAAAATTGCTTAAAAATATATCTTCTGCTGTATTTTCAGTATTCCTGCACTCTGTAATTGGATTTTAGTAAAATATTTCTACCTTAACCTTCAAACTGTAGTGGGAGACATTGCTCTTTCAGAACACAAGAATAGACTCTCAAAGCTGATGTTTTTCAGAATTTAGAAAGTAGCTGACAAGAACACAAATTCCCACAGGCACGGACTGCACCTTCATCAGTACCTTAAGTAAAACAGTATTTAAAATAAAATAGTCAAACGGTGCATACATTTGGGAGGTTTTGTTATTTTCTGTTTTCCAAACTAGAACAGTTAATGAGGACAGAAATATTCCTTTCTCTTTTTTTTAATATAAAGAGCTGGCCATGAACCTCAGAAAAAAATTCCACCTTACCTGCACTTGGTTGTTCTGATCAGATAGAGAAGACAAAATAAATAAGTAAAGAAATACAGCATTCCTACAGGCAAAACGCTCAAATATGTCATTCCACTGTAACGTACCAAAATTGAGCAACTTCAGCAAACCAAAAATGAATAACCATAATTCTTCATTTAAAAAAGCGTATTCATGTAGATATAAACCTGACTAGATATTCATAGATAACTCCAGGACACTTCATTAGCAAGCTGTTCAACAAGTTGAGCTAGCATTGAATCAGGTATTATAAATATTATAAACGTGTCCTCTCACAGTAACATGAAAACGATTGCAGCATGTTCCTCAATGGAACATCAAATTACTTAAATGCAAAAAAAACAGCCCAAGTTGAGCTATATGGGACCCCCAGGCGCACAACTTGACATGGGTTAGCCTCCCTTTTCCTACATGCCCTCAGAGAGAAGTCACTCGGACTTTCTGAGGCTCAGCCTCTTGTTCCTGGTATTAGTACTGATAATTCATCCTATTTGCACCCACAACCACAGGCAACAGAAAGATGCATCCGCAGTAAGCAACTGAAGCATTTGTACTAGCAGAGGCAGAGAATGATTTTCTCCTATACGCACCTACAGACAAAATCCGAATTCCAACCTTCCTTCTAACTCCACATTGGCAAGAAGGATAAACTTTGAGGGGTACTTCAGCCTCATCACACAGCATGCTAATAGGCACAATGCACCCAGTGGCATTCGAAATACTTACTGTTAAAATTTCAGAGTAAAACTGTAGAGAATAAGCTAGTGGACCTCAAGCTACAGTCAAGTGCTAACCTAGAACAACAACAGGAATCTAGGTGACAGACCTCCCACGCTAAAATATATTAATAACAGTATCATCACACATTAAAAAAAAGCCATCAGGAGTGCAACCAGCACACCTGCACAGAGCAAGCCTCCTTGGTCTTCACATCCAACTGGACAAAGGGATTTCAGTTTCCCATGATCACAGTTGGTGAGGAGAGCATTGGACACGGCATCAGATGGTTTATATCCGGAATGCATTTTACATAGGCTTAAAATAAATTTCAAAGACAGCTATTTCACGTTACTTCAGTGTCTTTTCCTCTTGCCCTGGGAGTCAGTAGCTTTTCACAGTATGCTTTTGTCAGGGAACTGGTCGGTCAGGCTGCCCTGCATCATTAGACCCATCTTCAGCTAAAAATTGCAGGAAAATTTTATTCACATTAAAAGGCTGCAGAGGTTTGTATTTTTTTTCTTTAATACGCTGACATTTAGCATGCTTTTTCATTTGTGCAAGGTCACCACAGTTTGCCGTTCCATTAGCAATGCTGATCAAAACAAGCCAAACAAAAAAAATGTGTGTGAATGCTGAACCCAACAGAGTGGCAACAAAGATTCTGCCAGATCCTGCAGATTGTGCCAAAGAAATTATGGAAAGCTTCCTCCACCACAATCAGTGAGCAACAGAAGCGAGGGCTGAATTTTTAAAAGACTACATAAAAGTAGCAGGCCGTAGGGGAGGACACTACTTAAGGTGCCACTCAAAGACATACGTATGCAGTATGGTCTCCAAGCACAGGGTTTTTGACACCTGCAATTCCTACCGGTGAATCTTCCACACCTTCAAAATACTCAATCACCAATGGTATCTACAGTTTTCCCCTGTGAAAAACACTGTAGGAGCAGCAGAAAGAGGAAGGAAGAGTTACTTCCTCACTAAACACTCCTACTGCTTTCCAGTACCCTTCTACATTCTACTTAAGAGTCACTATTAGAATTTGGGATTTCATAAAATAATCTGTCTTCAGACGTATTCAGCAACTCATGACTTGCACTTACAATCTTCCTAATTTACTGCCAGGCTTATTACTGATTAATTTTAGTGGAAAGTACTACATATATTTACACATATATTTTGACAGCCTGAGTATATTAAGTAATCCCAGCATGTGGACAGCTTTGCTTTTTCCAATATGCAGTTCCAAAGACACTATTGTGACTAGGCTTTTTTTTTTTGTCAGAGAAAGAAAATCCAATTTACAAAAACGTAAAGCTTTCATGGTGTTACATCAAACTGCTTTCTAATTTTACTTGCAAATAGATAACAAAGCAGTTCAGCAACTGCTCACAACCTTTACAGGCTGGGGCCTGTAGTTCCTCTTGCTTTTTATGCTTTAGTAGGGAAATGTATCTCCAGGCTACCATATCTTGATGGGGCAGAAACTGATTTAAAGGTTTCTTGTAAATGTTATTTTTTCCACCTTGATCTGAATAAAGCAAACTTGGAAGACACACTGAGGTATACTAACAAAGGATGTATTTGGCCCACAAACAACAGTCCCAACTCTCATTTTCATTGAAACCCTCCTGTAATGCTTAAATAACACTGACGTGCATATGGGCTTCGGGAGGCAAACCTATCATTTAAAGACAACTGATGTAACAGCAACTGGCTTTATGAATATCGCTTCACACACATGCACATATACTTTCTGTAAGGGAAAGACAAACTGTAGTAGTACCTGTGCTTCACCATCAGTAATTTACCCTGGACGTTACATACAACTTAATTTCTTTTATTAAAAAAAAAACCATAATACACTTGTCAGAACTTCCTATGCAAATGATAAATGGCCCTAATAGAGGTACGTAATATTAAAATCAAGTCTCACCTACTCATCAGTTTTCTTCATTGGTGCTTGCATCCTACAGTTTTAAAATACGCATCTCAAACAAGGTTTGCAAATAGACACCTGGTTTTCCTAAGCAATAAATAAAAATCACAAGCAAGTTCCAAAGATTAAACTATAGACTGTATTTAACAGTATGGCAGCTATTTTAAAGTAATTGCCCAAACGTGTTCTCATACTCGAACAAAGTAAATCCAAGCCAAATGATAAATAAACCCAAGATAAATGACTCCGTATGTCACAAGATCACACGCAGCAAAAACAAGCTTATCGATGAACTGAACCAGAGTGGTAGCTGTTGGTGGGTTTAAGAATTCAAATGACTTACGGTTTCTTTGTATTTTTACACTGCCACCTAGCGAAGCCTATACTCATATGCTCCAAGTCCCCAGTGCTCTGTCAGTATCTGAGGTATCTAAAACCAAAGAAAATTGTGGACACCACTGTCTGTACATATTTATTGGAAACTATCAATTCCTCGAAGGAAAAAAACGCAGTAAGTTTTGGTACTAGAAACATATCTGATACCGAGAGTAGGAAAAGCGGAAAAGAGTCCTGGAGACTCCACAGATAAAAAGTATATGCTTATATTTCCATCACATATGATTCATTTGGAAAAATATTTAATATAGACTCACTAAGTGAAAACTAAATTACTCCAGCTTTAGCATCTGTGCTTGTACAGAAGCTGTAGATGAAATTAAAGTGTATTTCTCAAGAGCGGGTGATTATTTCAATGCCTTTTTTCAAAACCCAATGGATGCTTCATTGTGTACATCCTGCAACTTTACTGCAGGGTTTAATCGCTAGATCACTGCTTCATGAAGCTGGTCACAGAGCTCTTGCAGAAAGAGCTGTGGTGCAGAACTGCAGGCAAGTTTGCTGTATGAACAATTTCCCCCACAAAGGCAACACTGCCATTTTTATCACTTCCAGCTAACAGAAAGGCTCCACGGCGTGGCCTTTCTACAGCAGCCACACTACTGGTATCGTGAAAGACAGCAATACACAAGTTACAGATGTAGCATAGCTCTGCATTTTGGAGGGAGGGAACCACAAACTTGGGTAAAACAGGGCAGCACTTCATTTTTCATATGCCCTCCAACTTTCTAATTTAAAAATTTATGACAATCTTCAATCAGAAAGAGCGTCAGCAAATTGTTAAAACAGCAGACTGACTTATTCTGAACATCAAATACAGTAGCTCCCGCTTCTGCGTTCCCAATGTGAACTGGAATAACTCATTAAAGAGATTTATTATGACTATGTCACTATACCAGAGAAAATAATGTCATCCTATACAACTTAGCTCCTGAGTTCTTCAGCTGTCTACATGTACACAAAGCAAACAAAACCCAGGCAAAGCAGCAAGGTTACTGCTGTAATAGAAACTGCGTACAAAACCACAGTGTTGACACGCTCTGCTTAATGCTCCATTTGCACAGCAGTAAGTACAGCAAGACACCAAGTCACATTTAGCACCTGGCCATTTATACCCGTTGTCATGTTTGAGTCATTTTCTTAACAGAAATATGCACCTTAAGTCTAGTCCATCTTATTAGCATTGATGGAATACGCTAGGATCATAGTTCATGATTTACTATGAAATACAAAAACCTGGTGGTACAGTAAAAACTGACAAAACACAATAAAAGCTCATTTCCCACAAGAGTTTCTCCTTCCTTTTCCTTTATACAGCCACCTCTTACAATTACAAGAAAAAAATTAAGACTTCTCAGTGTCTCTTATTAAGTGCACTCTATTTGCCAAATGACCATTTTTGCAGCAAGCAAACTCCTATTGGCAGGTGTACAGCTAACAGAATTAAGCAAATTGATAAAAATGAAAGTGTTTCGGTTATGGATACGTGAAAAGTTTAGGACAAAAAAAATGCTGTTAAATCAGTGCTCCCAGCCAGACAAAGCACAGACTGACTTCACTACTGTGATCAGGCTATGTTTTCACTGAGGTCAGAGGGTAACACTTCATCCAAACAAACTACACAACAACAACAAGAAAAATATTCAGCAAGAAAACACAAATTGATTTAATTTTTAATGCCATGACACAAAGCAACAGAGGACTAATTCAACCTGCCAAAGAAATGAACTTGACAAACAGCATCCCATTTACCATGTTTGACACAGTACTATGTTGAATAAGCATCTTTAGCTCACGTCTTCCGAATTCTCATGAAACAGAGCCTTCCTCAACACCAAAAACAACCTAAAGGAACATACGGGGCAAAGTCACTGACAAACAGGAAGACGAGGCTTAGTTTGTTAGGTGAGGCAAAAAGCCTATTAGGATCCTAATCTGTGGAAATCAATATTAACCTCCCCCGCAGCTACAGACTAGAAACTACTGTAAATGAAAGAACAGTCGTGCTCAGCCTCTTCTGGATTCAGAAGGATGGGTAAGTTCTGCAGAACTTAAAACACTTCAGAAGCCAGAAGCAGTTCTACATTTTTAATTAGCAACTCTACAGGTACTGACATCGAGCATTTTAAAACCCATGGCTGAAATGCATAAGCACGATCAGGTAGGAATTTCATCACTGTAAATGTGACAAAACTGAAGAGCGAGGGAATACAATTCGCTACCTCTTGAGACAAATTAATAAGCATACTACCTACAGCCACTCAGACTGATAACTTCTACCCCTAGGAAGGCACAATTCTTTGACATGAAAACCAAGGCAACCTCGCAGATACAGCTCTCCAGAAAAACCAGGCCAAGAGAGAGAGACCAGCACTTGTAAGGTCGGAGGAACCCATGGAAAACCAGAACTTGAGGACTTGCAAGTAGAAGAAAAGCTTTATTTTTCAAGGTAGACAATCTTCAGCACTGTAGAGATGCTGTCAGAAAAAGGGGAGGGGGGAGGAGGGAAAAAGGACTCTGAAGTAGCAACACTGCCCTGTGCTCCCATCCATGTCATCAGGGCTGCAAAAAATCTCACAGGACTGATTTCTCCTCATATTTATCTTGTGATCTTCATGTAAACAGTAAACAGTACTCAGCGCTGCACAGTTCACTGTAACAAGGACTTACATGCACAAACCCCATTGAATACACAGGTTCACAAGACAAAACCCAGTGGGTATCTCAGGCTTTAAAATCTACCTCAAATTAAATAAATAAAACATTAAAAATAAAAATGAAATGTTTGAAATGCTGCCCTTTCACAGAAGAGCTCACTTGTAAAATATGTAATAGGAATCAAGGTTTTGTCAGTAATCAAATCTTTACATGAACTCTTGCCTTGATGCAGTCTGAGAAACACAGACATTTTCCCCCATCATTTTTGCAATGGTAGACACAGAAGTACAGACAGAGGGGGGCCTGTAAACCTGCTAACACCAAAAATTAGTCTCATTTTGAGACTGAAAGCCGGATTTAAAAGGCATGCGTATGGCCTGGTTTTAGTATAGATATTTTATCACATCATTAAGGGGCAAGTAAACAAATCAATTTATTCTGTTGAAGAGAAACAGAAGCATCAGATGAATTAATTGCACATCAGATGAAAAAATAGCTCCACGAAGACTTGGTGCAGTTATTTTTATTGCAAACAGCGCGCCGGGTTAGCTTTAGGGAGCAGGCAAAGAGATGAGCACTAGCTCTGCCATTCCTGCTTCAGAAACTGTATGTCATTTTGAGGGAGAGAACAAGAGCGCTGCTGCCTCGCAGATTAAACACCATCCCTTCGCACCCCGCAGGCCCGTCCCTCCCGCCTTTCTTCGGCCGCCAGCATTGCAAGCTGCAACTCCGCTCAACTTATTTCTACCCAATACCTTGCTCGCCGTTTCCGCCGACTTTCCCCCTGCTCGGCGCCGGGGGCAGCGCCGAGGGCGCTCTCAGCCGCCGCTCAGGGCCGCGCACGCCTCGCGGGCTGTAGCCGTAAGAAACTTAATAAGGGAATCAAAGGGAGGGACTTCGGCAGCACCGCTCCCGGCTTTTAATCTCTCCCGACGCGCCAGTGCCGGCGGGGAAACGAGGAACCAAAGCGCCCCTCCCGCCCGCCCGCCGCGCCCCCGACGGCGCTTACCTGCCCGGCGGCGGCGCGACCCGCGCGGCACTTTCCCCCGCTGCGTGCTGTGCCGCTCGGCGGACGGCGAGCTGCTATTTATAGTCCGCAGCCTCCAACGCGGCGGCAGCGAGAGGAAACCAAGGGCTGCGCGCCTCGACACCCAGAGCCGGGCTCGCCCGCCCCGCCGCGAGGGCGAGTGGCGGCTCCCGCTCGCCGCGAGCACCGGCGTTCCTGCCCCCGGCGCCGCCCTCGGCCGAGTCTCCTCCCAATGTCACCGCAGCCGCCGGCGGCTCGCAGCCCTGCGGCAGGCAGCGCGGCACGGCCGCGCAGAGGTGACCCGCTGCCGCCGCTGGAGGAGGCGAGACCGACGCTGGGGTGTGGGAGGGAGAAGCCGCCGCTTGCCATTCACCTCCCGCCGCCCAGAGGGAGCCCGGCCTCCGCGGCCGCCT
>JANHGO010000001.1:90337476-90365135 GCA_024606505.1 Aquila spilogaster | reverse complement strand
TTTGAGCTGCGTAAGCAACTCCTACACCATCACGCACAAAACAACTGAAGTTAATACAGATTAGATAGCTACTTTAGCCTACTCAATAGCATTTGTTACAGGGTTGGATTTGGGCGTTTCCGATCTTGTAATAGCAGTCATCTGCAAGGTAGCAGGACAAAGCCTGACAATGATCTGTGCAAAGCAAGACTGATTTAGCCTCAAGAGCTTGAGGTGAAAACAAAGTTATACAGAGAGACAAAGTTGGGAGCAGAGGGGAGCTAACTGAATACTTGCGTTATAAGTGACGTAAAAATTGAAAGGAAAACCCTGAGAAGACACAAGAGAGAGAGGTTTGGCCTTGTCCAAACACTTGAACACAAGAAGGAATACACAAAAACCTAGCTTGACGGAACTACCCGTTTAGGTAAACCTACTCATGCATAAATGTTTGCAGATCAGGCTCGTATTGAACAAATCACTGTAACGAAGTGAAACTGCCTTCTACATTCAGAGATTAATCTCTCGAGTACCTCTTGCAAACAATATTTTGCTTCTCACAACAGGAATTTCTTCATAGTCTTCCTTCTTGTTCAATTTTTAGTGTTCCGTAGCATAACACATAGCAGAAAACATCCTGCCAGCATGGGAATCGGTACCAGCAGATTCATAGTGCCACCAATGAAAATCCAGCTTGTGAACACAGAACTCACGAAACTTAGCTACATGTAATTCAGTAGCATAGGGTGTTTCTGTCTCTGTGCTCCCTTAGGAACTGACTACTACTCAGGTTTAGTCTGCCGTTTACTTTTCAAATGAAAGCAATCCCAAGCTCTTAGATGTGTTCAGAACTGAGGACAAAGTCTGCAAAATTGATGTCCTGTTAGATTTGGAAGGAATTGCTATGAGAGCGCCTGCTTACTTATTTCAATAATGAAACCTTAAACACATATAGAACTGAACATACAAGGGGCAGTTATCAAAAGAATGGTCTTAAAGTACACTTTTTCTTGGGCAAGGCTTTGTTGTACAGCCAGCCAATCATACTGCAGACCACAGGAAGGAAAAAGGCTGATTTTTAGATTACTCTTCTGTCAAGATGCAAGATGTTACCGGAAGATGCCTGTTCAGAAACCTACCATATGTCAGTATGGAAAAAAGATAAGATAATCAGAGTTTTATCCCCCTCTGAAATATTTTAAAATGGATATATAGTCTAAAGCTCTCTTTCACCATACAGTCAAAATTTTCAGAGCTTGAAATTACGCTTAAGTATAAAAAATGTCATCTGATGTTCAAAAGTACTGAGCTCAAAATGATTTCAAATGTGTTTCAATGCTCCCTACCTCTGAAAATCACATTTCCTTAAGTGCCTAGATACGGATTTAGTGTGTCTAACTGCATCCACTCAGGCTTGAAAATTTTAGCCTACATATACCTGTGCTTCATAATAAATGTATCAGAAGGCTTCAGACAAGCTATAAAAACATTCTCAAAAAAGCAATGCAGACTTCAGCCATTAGAAGATGAGACACCAACCTGACAAAGTACTTGGCTGTATAATTCAACTCATTCTGGTATATGGAAAGTAGCATCTGAAGCCCAGTCTGTAACACAACTGTAGTAGCGGTAGAAAAATTAAAATGAAACACCTATTGGGGCAGGTTTTTCCTATTACTTACTTACTGGTATTTCCCAACATTTTCCAAATCAACGTGCTGCTTACTTTAAAATCTCCCTTTCTGCTATCTCCCCAACTCCTATGTATGACCTCCTATATTCTACCTTATAAAGTATATATAAGCTTCCTGATCTGATACTATTCTGTTTGACTGTCAAGTCAAATCAAGAGTCACTTACTTAGTGAAAAAGGTGAGGATAAGAAGGTGAGGGAGGGAGCAAACAAGAAATTAAACTGTAACAGACTTAAGACTGCCCAAGGGAACAGTGTGTGGAGCTGTTGGAGAATATCCCTGCTCCACTAGCCACATCCAACCTGGCTAGCTAGGTTTACTATTTCCAGGCCAAGGCCTGGGATCAAAGAGAATACTAAATCATTAAAAAACTTCAGGATGAGAAAAAGAAGTAGGATTTAATGGCCTGTCAGCAGCTGGAGTAGAGCCTCTCTGCTGGAGAAGCTCTAGCAAGCAATCTGAGTCTCTCAGCACACAGGGGGAAATAACAGGTTTGATAGGAATTTACTAAACTTTCAAGGAAAGGCAAAGGTCTGAACAAAAGGAAATGCAAATCTTTATTATTATAGGCCTTTGCTCAGAGTACATTTCAACAGATAGAAATGGTTTGTTTTCAAGAAGCTCTTTTTGTGTTATCTTCTATCAGCATTCTGTATAACAGTTTACCAAGGGAAGGGAGTTAATGTACACCAAACCCAACTGGGTCTGTCACGCTAACCTTGTTAGAAAGCAGGGCTGTGTCAGCCAGAGTAGTTAAATTTAGGCTCAGAATCAAAGGGAGACTGAAGAGGATCTAAAGCATTCTGTATTCCTGAGCACTGAAACATCGTTGAAGGCACAGCTGGGGTGAAAATCCAGGACTGCTTGTTCTCCGGACAGTTAGTATCAGTGACTGCATAGCATAATTGCATTGCTTCTTCATACTAACCACAATACAGCAAAGAATATTGACTTTACACCTGCTTTTAACTGCAAAGAAGTAGGGAATCAAAAATTAAATCCTAATGAAAGCATAAGCCCTTCCAGTATCAGTGGCTGATCGCTCCCAACCCTTGAAGCCACTGTCCTCCTCACAGTGGAACCAACAACCCTGCCTGAAACCAAAGGATGCTTCTGGCACTGAACCAAAACCTAAAGCACCAAATGAAAACCAGCAAAAACACATCCTAAGCAGGACTGGACTTGAGTGGTACAGCTTCCTGCATAACAGTGTCACTGCAGATTACTGCACAAAATAGAAGTCTGTGAACTATGTCAGGCTCTTAACAAACAGAATCAGTGACCGTGAACTAGTTTGGCTCTCGGTGCCTTGCACCTTGTTACTTACACTGATGATGAATGTGTGCAAAAAGTCACCCTGCTAATTTAATCGTGATTTATACCCAATATACATACTACAATGCAGCTACAGGATGATTGCAAAAGAAGCAAGAAGATGGTGAACTAGGTTCTGCAAGGGAACTGAAAACCACGCGTTACTGAACAAATCAAGGTCTTGACTTAACAGGTTAACAGGTTGTTCTGTGTGGGCAATCGATTGTGCCAGTGGCTCCAGCGAGGCCTGTGCAGGCCACTGCCAACACAAAACAACTTGCAGGATCAACACCCACCAGAGGAAGAGCTGTATAACTGATATAATGGAGGTGAAACTGAAATTGAGACAAATATCTTACTACCAAACACCGAAGAAAGCAATGTCAAGGGAAAACACTTCCTCAGTTATCTGAAATGATCACAGACTTTTCATCAAAAGGCAATGAGGAAAAACAATACAGAATAGCTGGAGAAAACGACTGCAGAGATAGTATCATACCGTGTACCAAATGAGAGATGGGTGGTAGTGCAAATAATAAAAAACACCAAACCAAATTGAAGTCTTGTGCTGAGTAGATTGCAATTCTTGCTGAAAGACAGATAGATTTCCTTCCTTTACACTTCGGCAATATTTATTGTGTTTGCTGTACGAGTAGGGAATGATTGTAACAAAGTGACCCAACTCAAATGTTTTTCTGTGCATTGGATACATCATGCAAATATTTATCATCAACACCAATCCCAACAGTAATTTCACTTCTTGCCCCACTGTCAGGAAAAAGTCAGTCTTAGAAAACCCAGACAAAGCACTATTGCACTATTATTGTTCTCTTTTTCAATAGCAGTTTCTCTGAGTTTTGTCATTTGTTGCTGTGCAAAGTTTTGTATAAAGCCAAGAAACAACAAGCGGCATTCCAAAGGACAGCAAAAGTGATTTTACCACTAATATAACCTTGGAAATATCGTATTCATACAACACAAAATGCTGAACAACACAAGCCTACTCTACTGTTCAAAACATGATAATAGAATGACTTTAATGTCATAGCCTCTATGTCAGGTAGCCTCTATGAAAGCTTGCATAACCACTGGATCATGTGCTCTGGCCGCTTTGACAATAATGCGGTTTTGTGCCCAGGCCTAATCTGGTCACATTTGCCAGGCAAGCAAGACATATGCAGATCTTGTATTAAAGACTGTGGGGGCTGCAGCCTTACAAAAAAAAAAAAAAATAAAAAATCCAACAACAAAAAAAACCCCACCAAAACCAAAAAGAAGGAAAATAAAAGGAGAGTTTTAATTTTATTTTCTGCTCACTTTGCACCAACATAAATGACTATACAGCATTCAAGGCTTTAAAGAATCAAGATCGGTGATTAAATTATTGGTCCAGTTCCACTAGTACAAACTCTGTAGACTTTAGAGGTCTTTTTACTGACCTACACACAGGGCAGAAGCCATAGTTTTTATTAGATCTACTAGTATTGTATGCCATCTTTCAGGCCAAAAGCCCTGTTACTGGATGTTGGACACTTAACCTCTGCCAAAAAATCACACTGATCTATTTTATCTCAGAAGGCAAAAATACTTCAGTATCTTTCGGCAATACTTGTTTGGGACAGAAGGTGAAAGGCCAAGCCAGAAGTTAGTTTACTGTCTAAAACAATAAAGTCATCAGACAAGCTGAAATGGAAGGAATACATGATTCCCTACTTGCTGACAAAATTTTGCCATTGCTTTTTTCACATTCCCTACATAGGCTGAATTTCAAGGAAGGTTTGTACGATGCCAGAACAGACCTGTTTTAAAGCATTGTGTTGATGTCCGCCAGAAAAAAAAAAATAGCTGTCAAGAAATTTTTAAAAAAAAAGAGAAAAAAACACCAAAACCCAAAACCTCAAAAACTAAAACTCAACCCCATTTCCACAGCTTTAAGTGCACTTTCACGGCACTTTTTCTTCCCCCACAACCATCCCCTCAAATTAGAATTCAGACTTCCAGTTTCATTCTCAGAAGTTAGAACTGTAACCATTCCCTACTTACAAAAAGAATATTATCAATTTTCTCCCTTTAAAACTCTGCCAAAAACTCAAGAGAATCTGTTTTTGTCCTAAATTTAATCCCATGTTCCCATTGCCTCACCATTCAGAGGCAAAACCATCCTCTGGCATAGCAATGCCTACAAAAAGAGTGTCCCTGCCAATGGCCAGCTGTTCCCAATTCTCTCATTTTCCAAAGGGACGAATTGGCAGAAAGCAGCTGAGTTCACATTTGCACTGCCCTCCACTGGTGTAGTTATTTATATCGTATTATATCGAAGACAACTTTCTCTCGAACTATGATAGCTTTTTTTTTTTATTTTATTTTGGTTGGTGAAAATTAAAAGGTTTGATGCTATAGCAAACCGAGCCCTTAGAGCTTTCTAGTGCTTTTGGTGGAGTAGTTCGCACAGTAGTTCACACCCTCCTTTGAAATAGATTTTGGCTCCATTTGTGGCAACTGGTTGAAGAAAAGCAACATCTCAAAAACTGAAAACTCACAAATGCCTGCCAGATTGAAGTAGCAAGATGGCAGGATACCTTATCATTTGTAGCTTGATGAAATGATTATGTGAACGCCATTCTCATTTAATATGTATTTCCCTTTACAGCTGCATACATATATCCTCTGATGCTTACCCTGCAAATTCATAGCAAGAAGCGTCCAACAAGATACCACACTTGTCTGAAGAAAACTAAACACCTGAAAACTAAAGAAAATAATTTAAGCTGAAGCTTTAACAGATACTGTCTTCCAGGTCAAAGTAGGTTTTTAGAGCTTGAAAAGAATATTCAGAAATAAGGTGTGAATCCAAATAGAAAAATAATCTTTAGAAGTTGCATTTTCTTCCATTTACTGGCCATTCCCTCTTGCACTTGAAGAGGGTTCAGGCCTGTGTGGCAGGTGGAGCTGATAACTGAGGGAGTGCTTTGTGCAAGTCCATTACTGTGTTAAGCAGCAGATTTCTGAAGCAATTTTTGCCTTTCCCTTAGACCTAGACAGTTTTCCCAGGGCATGGTGCATATAAATAAAGCCTGGGACGGTAAATTTCACAGCTCATGGGTGGATTTCTGACATGTATGCTAACAAAACTTTAGAGCTGGCGGCAAACCTGGTGCCCTGTGCCATGACACTCCAGCCCTCTCCTGTCCCTGCACAGTAACTGCTGGGGAACTCGCTCATTTTACTAACGTAAAGCTTCCAGCGCACAGTTTTCTCTCACCGTATTTCATCCATGCATCAACGGGAATGTCACTGACAACAAAATTAGATTAATCACATCAAATACCGACTGGCAAAATCAAAGACTCAGAAGACACAGCCCGTGCTCAAGTGAGGAAGCAAGAAGGTTTGAATAGCATGTGGCGGGCTGTTGCATGTATAGCACCTCAAGGGAGGCATCTGAAGAAGGGGCTGCCTCACAGCTCCATGTGAAGACCAGAAGCAGCAGAAGCGGGGAGCTCCTGTCTGCCTGCTGCAGAGGTAAGATGCCACCAGCCAGCTAATTGGCAACATCTCGCCTCTTGAGGGGGAAACATCTTCTTGCTCTTGCTGAGCTCCTGCTGTCATCCTTTCCCTCTAATTTAAGAAAGAAAAATACAGTTCTGACACCCCTTGTTTGAAAATTTGCTAGCCCCTGTTCTAATCAGCTAATGCTTTAAATCACAGCCGCCTTGATCTCAGAGAAGTTTTACTTGTAAGATAACTTTCTATCATCATTTTGTATTGGCTTATTCATGTACCTGTAATGTACCCAGGCCTATGTTGGACAATGATTTTCCTTCTGTTTCCTACACGTCGGCAGACCACATGCAGACTCTCACCCCTGATCATTTTATACCGGTCACAGCAGGACTTTAAAATGGATATATTTTACTACACAGATGAGCAATCACTTGCAAAACCCTTCGCAGCATTTTCTTACCCACTGTGCTTCAATTCACAATTTGATGCCATTCAGAAATAGCAGTCTCTTGTCTGTGTATGATGTTGCAGCCTGTCTTGGGGTAAATGCTTAATCTAAAATCATCACCGCTTAATGGTGTATTCTTTTCCCTGTACTGCAATTTAAAACAGTAATGCCAAGAATATTTTGGAGAGCTTGATATATGCCTAGCTGATTATGTCCCTCACTTCTCATCTCCTGATCTTTGATGTACTTTGGATTTTGACCCTGTCTGTCCTGTAGAAACTTGTAACATGAATCAACTAGCTAAGAGCTAATGATGTTCACCGCTTAAAGTGGACTGTATGTTCTGCTGGCCGAGGTCTGTTTCTTCCGCTGTGTTTGGAATGAGCAGCTGCCTTGCATTGTGAAGTAAATTAAATAAATGGAAATAATTAGTACGTGGTGATTGATGGTGAGGACAGTGGGTTTTAGCTCCAGCTTTGTCACTGACCTGTTGCATAATTTTGAGAGTTTTGCTTGATTTGTATGTATCTGACGCACTTGTAAAATAGCTATAATCGCCCTCACTGACCTCACAAGGTACTGTTAGATTTGGGCCCTGGCTATGACTGGACTTTCAGCACTTATGTGCCATTCAGGGTGTAAAAAAGAATTTTGCCCTATGTATGTGCCTTATTTTGAACAAGAAAAATTAATTAATTTGGGGGAAGCATCAGGGGAAACTCTTTCCTTTGTGTGCCATAGGGCAGTAGATTGCCTCAAACAGCCTGGGAGAAAGTGTAATCATATTAAATTGTTGGCCTAAAAAGGGTCATAAAGCCTAGGAAGGAACCATACTTTCTTTGAGTCTTTCTCGGACTATTGCCTGCTTCACTCTCCATGTCTAGGACAGACTGGCCTTTAATTAATTGAGGCATTTAGCACAAGTTAAAATCCTCAACCAACAGACTCTACACAAGAGCAAAGTATTATTATTCATTTTAAGAGGAACATACTTAAAATAATTTCAGTCGTGTCAGGTCATATGAGAAGTCAAGCCCATTTTTATCAGGAGTTAATATCTCTCAGCTTCTCTGCTTAGCAGTAGATCAGTTTCAAGAACTATCCCCTGCTCCTTCCTGAGTTTTATCTAGGTCATCCTGATACATGCAAATATTCCACTGAATTTAACCGAGTTACTCTCATGAAGCTTTAGGACCTCTTTCTGCAGCTCAGCAGTAAGAATATTTAGCTCTATGCTTTATGTATTTGTCTGCAAACATTCTAATATCTTGCTGCTGTCATGAAAAATAAAGGATTCTGTGTCCTGGAACAGAACCACATAGAGCAGATAGCTATATAGATATAGCACATCTAGTTAGAGAGAATCATTTTTCTTTGTTCATTCTCAAAAATATATGTATTTGGCAGGTATGTAACAGTAACTCCAGAGTATGTTAATTTGCTTGGTTGACTACCTACAGATAAATGTCTTCAGAGTAAATACTATTTCAGCTATTTCAGGGTTAATTAACCTATGTGACTGCCACTATTTTTGTAAAGACTACTTAATAAAAGGTAACTTTCTTCCACATCCAAAGTATAAATCCATTACAATACAATGTTTGCATACATGCTTTATTTTTTTTGTCTCTTTTACTAGTTAACTAACATTAGCTGCTAAGTTGTTGTTTACCTTAGAGTTATAAAAACACATGCTCCTGGAAAAATATTTTAGCAAGTGTAGATGGTGTTAATAAGCAAAATAACTGTAACCACTTCCTCCCTGTTATTTTTAGGGACAAAGTGAGATCAACTGGTGTGCACATATATTGCTTGTAAGTCAAGCAAGAAAAGAAATGCAAAATACAGCTTCTTATAGAAGTATGAAGTTATCTACATTTTGTACATTGGGTCAGAGTATGTTTACTTTTTTTTTCCTGTGACAAATTCAGAGAAACTCTGTTGAATCCAGCTGAACTGTTCTGAAACTACAGCATCTGACTAAGAACACGATTCATTCAGTCTGCAAGAGATGTATATGTAACTGCCTGCCAACCAACCACAGGTAGGATTTACCTTGCACCTTTAACATTTCTTGTTAAAATTACACAGCAGAACCTCAGGAAATGTGAACCAGGTAGCCTAACTCTGTGGTGTGGGCTGGGGAGGGAGTGAGAGATGAGCTGAGAAGGAAGGATGGGGGTGGACAGCAAGTCAGAGCCAAATGCTGCAGATGCTTCTCCACCCTCGGGCCAGTGTGACAACGTGTGTTGCGGCTACCTTGTCTTTTCTCTAGTGTTACTCAGAGCTTATATGAGCAGCAGCCACCATTAGAAGGTTTGATGTTGCTAGGATGTTGGGGACAAAGGAGGAGGAAACCCTGTGCTGTACATGGCACAGGGGCTGTTTTGTGGAGAGACAATAATCCTTCAAATTAACCTCAAAATGTTTTGTGGGGAACAAAAGGTGAGACTAGAAGAGGTGCAGGAAATTCTGGCTTCCACAGGGTTACTGTCCAGCAACCTTTGCCAAGGGAATCTGGGGGATGCTTCCTTCTGCTGTGAAAAGAAATTCAGGTTCTTGTAGAAATGTTATATTCCTACTGCAATGTATATTGGGGCAAGTACTGATTTTCTTTAGGATTTCTGGAAAATCTCATTCCAGAATACACATATGTTTTACCTTTCCTGCCTTTTGTGTCCATATAGTGGTCTGCCTGAGGAGGTTGCTTGCAATTTACTTTAAATGAAGAGAGAAAAAAAAATGGAGAAGAAACAATGGCAAAGAAAAAACTATGTGGACAAGTATGGAATTCTGGGTTTGTATATTACATTTTTGGAGGCAAATTCTCCTTTAAGTGGAAATAATCCCCCCAGAGGAGACGTTTTTTCCAAACATTTATTGGATGTAAGAAATAATGGGTATAGATTAAACGGAGTCCTTGAGTCAGAGCTGGTTCACCTCTGCCATGCTCAGAGGACATGCAGAATGAGCTCCAACTTGCCTGCACAAGACAGGGTGAACATATGTCCCTTGTGGCTGGAAGAACGAAATTAACCTGCATGTGAAACTGGCTAGAGAGGAAACATATATACTGGATAACGTTTATATCACAACAGTACTTCTAAGTTAGCCATTCATTTTCCTCTCCTTAATGAGGGCAGGGGTTAAAACATGGAGAATGAACAAGCATTTCACAATTAGAGGTGAGAGTAGGACGGCAGTGTACAAGGAAAAAGACTGTGAAACTGCTGCTAGTAATGAGTCTCCAAGAGCTTGAGTCTATCGAGTGCTTTCACTAGCGCTTTACTTTCTGAAGAAACTTCTGAATGCCATCTCTCTTGAATATACCTGCAGAAATGGGTTTCTTTTCATACTCATTTTCATATTAAATCTTAGAAAGCGAGGGGAGCTGCTTTCTAAGCAAGTATAAGACAACAGATTTCATGAAGGAAGGCAGAAGTATGTCAGGGCTTCTTGCCATTCACTGTTCAGACGTTTATTTTTCTTGTACATGGAAACTTTTCTTCATATAACTGACATTAAGACAATCATACAAAATTTGGGAAACTGATTTGACTGCAGAGATAATCCAGCAAAAATCTGAGCAAGGACTGAGAAGCACGGTAAGATCTGATGCTCTTCAAGGTGTTGCAGTCCTTCATTTAGCATTGACGTTTATTACCTCAAAGCTATTGGCAATAGCATCTTCACTTTCCTGCCAGGTGCATTCTGGTGCATGATATTTTCCTTGTCACAAAACTTGTTCTAAACAAAGGAGATGGAAGATTAAAACAATGACCATAGTCTTATCAAGGAGTTCCTCCCTCAGACTATAGGCTGATAGTTACTGTGCTGTTATACTTTGTATAAAATGTAATAGGATGCTTTAAATCTCTGACTACAATTTCTGTAAATACGTTTTTTGGAAAAGAGAACACAAAAAGCTATCATAACATGAGATAGTATCAAAACAGGGTAGTGTTGATTTAGATATCAAGTTTATGCATTTTGGCACAGATGTAATCTACTCTGATCAACACTGAGGCATTTATTCCCCTTACTTTAGGATTTCTAGAAGAAATGGCATATAGAAGAGTAGTAAACAAGTCCGTCGTTTGGAAATGGTACTTGGATAAATCCACATGCCACTACAGTGCTGTTAACAAAGGTAATAGTGTAATAATAAAAAGGTTAAAATGTCAGGAAATATGTCAAAATGTTTCTTTAAAATTAAACCTGTAGTTGCTGATCGCATATGCAGAATCTAACATTTTTCTCGCCTGACATTTTGTTTATGCCATTTTCCAGTCTGTGAGATCAGGTAGTATGCATATGAAAAATATTTATTGCATTCTGTGGTGCACTACGTACAGGCAATCAAATGTCTGTGTACATTTCAATAAAATAAGAAATATATTCCTGAATTTCCTTTGTTTACTGATCAAGCAAAACTGAAAACGAAAGAAAAACAAACCATCTCCAGGCAAAGGCCAGGCTGGATGCGACTTTGAGCAGCCTGATCTAGTGGAATGTGTTCCTGCCCATAGCAGGGGGATTGGAACTAGATGATCTTTAAGGTCCTTTCCAACCCAAGCCATTCTATGATTCTATGAAAGTAGTAGTCTAAAATCTCTGATATGCAGCATTAAAGCAAGACCGGCTTGTAAAGAAAGACAATAATATTTTTTTTTTAGATGAGGATGGTGGATTTAGGAAAAATCTCCTGCATCTGGTAGCTGGACTGAAATACATATTTTAATTATATTTGTGGATGTTCAGAAATATTGTCAGGGATTTAAACACTCATAACTGAACAGAAATGTTACCTTTAATGATGGCCCGATTTTGGCCCATATAAAATGGTAGTAAAATGGGAAATATCTATAATTCCTTTAAAAAATTTGAAATAACATGAAACATGCCTTGGTTTCCCTGCATCACTGTGTAATGCAGGTCTATCAAAATGTTCAGGCTGGGAGTGTTTATTGCTTCACATTCAAGCATGCAGAATTTACCATTTTAAGATGAAATGCAATTATTATATATGCCACTTCAACTATTTGTGTTTTCTCCTCATTGGATTTTCAAACAAAATCCAAAAAGAATCTGAGAGAGATACAAGCTGAAAGAGAAAGCAACTGATCTGTTCCTCATGAGGGAGGAACACAGCAGCTTGTTCAGCTTCAGTGTGAGCTCTAATGTAGTGTGGGGTGTCCCTCCCTTCTATACTCTTTCCCAGCCAGCAGTTGCCATAAACAACATTGTAATATTGTCATGTTGCAAGCACGCTAATCATGTCACACATTTAGATGATAGCGTAAACAGCATAAATGTCTGTTATTGCCACAATAACAGTTTCAGTGTAGGAGCCAAGACAGGGAAGAATACGAACTGAAGAAAATAAGGCTGTTATACAGAGATCATTCTAGTTAACAGATGAAGATCCACCTCCGAGAAGCTGCTTTTGCCTTTGCCACAACCTAGTCAAACCTTCACTGCCTCTTCTTGAGGGGTATTTCTACAGCACCATTTTTTGTTCTGCTCTAAATCGATGATTTCATTGATTTATCTGGCTTTTTGATATGACTGTTGTTTATTAGAATAGTGAAGGTATATGGGAGTAGGCAGAACAATGAAGAAGAGGAGAGGTGAGAGGAAGTGTGTAAAAAATGAAGCATTTTATGGAAAAGGTCCATGGGATAATAAACTATTAAAAAAGTCCCTGGGGTATTATTTTTATACACAATGTACAGTTTAATAGAGAATTGTAGTGTATAATACAAGTCAAAAATCTCATAGAAATAACATGACTTTTTAGTAGGAATAAATGTTTTGTTAGAGCAATTTCTAGGACATTCTCTTTCATTTCTTTAGAAATGAAGTTATTTTTCAGTAATGAAGAAATAAAACTGAAAAAAATATACAGCCAACCATCCTGAAGTATATACCCATTAAAGGTGCTAAGCAGATCATTTTAAGTGGATTATTATCACTTTAACAGTGTAAACTTTTTAGTGCGTTTTGTTTGATTTGAGCTACCATTACATATTATGAATATGAAAAAACCAGACACATAACTACATGCAATTGTGTAGTCAAGGAAAAAAGCAAGTCAGTGGAGTGAGCCTTCCTCTAGTTTGGCAGAACAGAAATTACCCACTTCTGCCTGCCTTATTGCAAAACACCTGATTACAAGTATAGACAACACTTCATTTCAACACTACCTCACTGACCATAATTTGAAGAGGTAGCTGTATGTAAATACATTTTTGCCTCTTTAGCATAAAAACTAGGCAAATCATTTTCCTCTAACATCTCTGTTCCTTCCCGGTCCCATCCAAATAAACAAGCTAAGTTTTCTATGAAGTATTCCTTTTATTTGCTCTTCAGCTAAACACAAACCAGTATGTTGTAACTCGAGCGTGCCTAATCAGAACCGTAGAAATGACTGCACAAAGACCAGTTCATTCAACCTTTTCTTTGGAGATGAGATCATAGCACAGGGAGGCAAATTTTGCCATCCCTAGCCATGCTAAGTAGTGCCTCACCTTGCTCATCCTCCCCGGGACGTGCAGGGGATCAGTGACACGGTACAGAGGAGCAATGACCAGGAGCAGCAGTGGCAGGACACAGCTCTGCGCTGTGACTTCCCAAGGAGTCCCAAGGAAGAAGGGAGAGGAGCTCTGTGGAAGGAGGAGCCTGGGAAGGAACGGCGCCTGACAGTAACACTTCCTTTCCTATAAAACACTCTTTTTCAGCCAGTTCAGCTCTTTTGTCTGGAGCACTGTTTGCAAGCTGGGTGTCACAGTCTCCCTACTCTCTGCTGAAGGGAGGTGGCCCGACAGAGCCTGTCCTCCCAACACACTTCCAGCTAAATCCAGACTCCTCATTTAGGTAATCCTTGCAAGATTTCCCATAACGTAGGCATATATATTGTCCACGATGGATGGCTCTGCAACCCAGCGCTAGATGGGTAGGTGCAAATGGATACAGAGTTTTAGTAGTGTGTTAATAAAAAACCCAATTAAGATCAAAATACCTTCCACAAGGTTAACATAAAAAGTGATGTGTTGAGTTAAATTACACTAAGGAATAAATGGCAAATGCCTGCTTAGATCTTAAGTGGGGCTTTCATGAATAATCCAGCATGCTTGCTAATGATAATGAAAGCACCCGTGTCTTATATATTAGAATTACTTTTCCCTTAGTCTCTGCAGGCTAAAAGCTTTGCCTATTGTTGCACACCATGCTAAGATGAAGAGCTGCTAACATAAGGCTTGATTTTTATGTTGATAGTCTACTGCAGTTAGAGGTGAGTTCTTATTTGCTGTCCCACAAGCCCACAAAAAATGGTACTGCACACCTACGTCATAGTAAAAAAGATGTTTTATATTTTTCAGCTAATGGATATCTTTAAACAACATATACCCAAAAATTAAAACCAGCCAAAATCTGTAAAAAGCAACTCTACTGGTTACCTCTATGATGCTGGCCTGGTGGAGTCATTAAAAGGGGAGGCCTGGCTTTAAATGCAGAATTCAGCTGATACATGTAGTACCACACTAATTTTAAAATTTACATCATGAAGTGTGAGGTCAAATACAGAGCTGGTGGAGAATAATCAACTCTTTTTATACAAAAATTATACTGACAGGAATAACACCCCCAAATTACAGAAGTGAAAGCAGCGTGGCAGTGGGAACAGATTACTGGTTAGTCAGTTTATTAGGGCTTCTAGAATTTGTAGTTTACCCAAGAGACATTTTCGTTACAGGCTAATCAACTGGAAAAGATATTTGAAGAAAAAGGATATCGTAGTTGATATAGTTCACAAAGCATTAGTTAAGCCTCATGAGTCTGATGGACAACAAATTATTGTTGAAACAGCTCAAATCTACAGAACATTTTTCTGTGTCATTTGTTTCAACTTGTTCTTCTTTGTCACCTAAAATCAAGGAAGTAGCTCTGCAGCATGCATTTATGGGCTGCCTCGGTGACAAGTTTATTCTCCTACCATTTCCCTCATACTTTTTTCCTGTCTGAAAGAAAATGGGCAGGGACTACCTCTCTCGAACAACGGCAGATTTAAACTGGAACAGCCTGCTGCTCACTAATCTAAGACCATTTTACATTGCTCTGGCAGCATAAAAGAGACTTAAATGGGTGTAAAAGGGTAACTTACACTCGCTTTAATTCTCCTGTTATATTGCTGGTGATGTATAAAGCAGCTTCAGAGTAACCAACAATCCAGACCTAAATGTTAACTGTTACAATTTTATTGCATGCACGGTATTGCTACAAATCTATAACTTGGGATATTTGGTCCTGTTGCCAAAACATAAGAAGATTTACAAATTACAGCGCAGTCTCTACAGTATTATCTGTACCTATTATACTCATGTGGGGTCAAAGCATGCAGAAACTTTGTTTAGCAAATTGCGGCTAAGCATTTTAATTCAATATCGGTCTGTCAGACAACTCTCCAGGGCACAAGATGAGATGCCAGGGTTTATTTGCTTTGTTTGCTAGACAAAGATTTCTCTGTGAACTGCTCTGGATATATATTTTAGCCAGAGGAGCTTCACAAAGACTTTGTGATTGATATTGTTCTCAGTATAGGTTTGCCTTGAACCTCCGAACATAGCATGTCCTACAACTAGAAATTGCTTTGTCCTGTTACTAATAATAATGTTACAGAAGAACATAAGTAAACCATACATGATTGGACAAAAGATCCAGTTAACCTAGTATTCTGTTTCCGACGATGGTGAAATGCAGATGCCTGAGGAACAGGATGAACATACGTGGTCCTCCCCTGAGTCTCTCCCACCCTTCAACCTTTTGCAGCTCAGGGGATTCCTGAACCAGACTTGGTTTCTGGGCACTGAGCATCCCTCTGCAGATTTCCCTTACGTAAATTCATGCCATCTTCACCCAAATGCCTCTAAACTGTGGGCGTTCACAACATCCTGTGGTATCAGGTCTGTAACCAAGTGCATGGAAACCATCTCCTTTATTTGAATTTGGCTTCTGTTAGCTCTATTTGACGTCTTTTTGTTCTTGTAGTGGAAGAAATTGAACAATCAATCACGATCCACTCTGTCATGTCACTCATTGGTTTACACCCCTCAGGCATCTCTTTTTCCAGTCTGAAGAATTCCTGTCTATTTAATCTGGCCTTCAACTGGAGTTGTTCCAATAACTTTGACGAGCCTGTTGCCATTTTCTGAACCTTTCCAGTTCTCCTACATCCTTTGAAATGCAGGGACCAGAACAGTGTGCAGTATTCAAAGGTGGGAAATGGTTCTCTGTTGTGTTCTCTGTTCTTTTCCTCACAATTTCTAAAGCTAGATTAACTTTCTTGACTGCAGTTGGGCACTGACCAGAAATTTTCATAAAACTGTCTATTACAAACTTAAGATCTCATTCCCTAGTGTCACTAGTAAATGCAGAATTCATGTAAACTTCAGGGGTTTTTTTCCTTTCACACTTGAGTTATATTGAATTTCAATTGCCATTGTGTTATTACTAAGATCACGGGATCTTTTGCCAATATTTCTTAACTGGATGTTTTTACTCTCCTGCATCAGTTAGTATTATGAGCAAAGTTTTTCATCTCACTGCTCATCACCTTTCCCAGATTGTTTATGAATATATTGCACAGCATAGATCCTAGAATTGATCCTGCAGAACTCTCCGCTGGCTCTCTCCACTGCCACATTATTCACTGACTTCTATCCTCTGATAACAGTCAATTAACAATTTTTTATCCAGGCAAATATCTCTCCCCTTATGCCATTGTTGCAAGGTTTCATTAAAAGACTTCATAGCTAACACAAAATCTTCTGGAAATCCAGGTGGACTACATCAATTCAATCACCCTAAACTGAATGTTTAGACAACTCCAAAGGGCTTGTGAGACATGGCTTCTCCTTACAAGAGGGATTCAGCTCCTCACCAGGCTACTATATTTCTCCACCATTTCTCTTACAGCTCCTCACTAGTCGCTAGTTTCTCTAATCTAATCTGATCTGCTTTAATTTTTCCCATTACGAATACAATGGGATGGCTATATTTTAATTATTAGTCTTTTATTGCTTATTTCTTTTGTAAATCTCCTCTGCTGTAGTAGTAGGTTGTTCAGACATGCCTACAGGATTAGGGCACTTTGAATATCCTGTCATAGCCGTTGTCTGTTGTTCACATTGGGCTGAATTCAGCACCGTTGAAGTAAAGGTGATTTTAGCCACTTGATTTCATATAACAAGGACCAAATGAATTCTTGCCTCCTATTATCACAACGGCTGAGTGCTCTTCATATGTTTTTTCCCAGATTATAATCTTTACCGCTTTGTGCAACTACTAGTGGATTCATTCAATCTGAATGGAAAACAGCCTTAATTTAAGATGTACTTAACTTACTCACTCCTGATGTTTTACCTCCTGTGGTCCTGATGCATAGCCTCATTTGAAATCCAGTCCTGCCACATCTATACCTGTTCCACTGTTCTCTGCTCTACCGCTTAAATCAGCATGCGTTGCAAGCCTGACTCTCTGCTCTTCTGATGTCTACAGTCTTCTGATTCCAGGGTGCCTGTGTTTGTGTTACAACCACTATTTCTTCTGTGCCTGCACAGACCCAATGTTTGTAAATACCCAAACCAAACAGAGCCTGGAAATGACTACTCTTATTTTTAGTAGGTTTATTTCCTTTCTTTTTAATTTCTCAGTGACAGATATCTCTGTAATTAGGAAATCAGCTTTCTTTTCGAGAAATAAGTAAACGGTATTCATTTTAATTCACACGGCAGAAATCTAAGGATTTACACGGAATCTGCTCATGGCCCTCAAACGAATGTAAGTAACAGTGTGCAGGCACGGAAAGCTATTGCTCTATGCACCACCTCAAGGCAAGGTATTCCCACAATTATCTTGCTGTCTTCTCGTTAATCAGTGGTAGGCTTTGTGAAAGTCCGGGAATGCATTTGGAAAAAGGAAGCTGCCTAGGAACAGAGAGGACCAGAAAAGCTCGTAAGATCAAACGCCCTTTACCTTTCCTGTGGTGCTCCTTGGAGGCTAGAAAACCCCCGTCGTAGAGGGCTCCAAGGGCAGCTGAGGTGCCAGGCACTTGAATGAGGATGCCCAAGATGATGCAAAGCCTTCAACACACCCCCCTTTCGGTCTGTGCTCTCACCCTGCTCCCCAGCCTCCACCACTGGTTTTGAGTGAAAACACAACTTCAGTCATTTGCTTCTTAGGTTAATGACGCAAACTCTTTTCCTGCATGTTACAATTTGGAAATGACAAAAAGCAATGCGAAGGAGCGGTCTGGAGATTTCCTTCCTGTAATAGTTTCTTTTTTCATTCTGCCATGGGGAGGAGTGATTTGGTCCACGGACAGCAGAGGGGGGAAGGACTTCAGAAAGCTCTTGTCAGTGGTCCAGCTCAGTTCCCACTGAAAGAGCTGAGTCTGCTGAAATCAGCCAGCTGATGAGCACTTTTGAAAACACCGCCCTACACGTCTTTTTCTCAGACAGACAGTGGTGGAGCTGGGCATAATAAAATTTCTGACATTTCCTTTCCCTGGAGGAAAGTCAGCAAGCCCTGTCTTTCAAATTGCATTGACGGACAGCTCTCTTCTCCTTTCTCTTTACCATACCCTGATTAGAATTCAGTGTAAAGATTAATGATAGCAGGACTGGTTCTGGTTGGACATTTTTAGGCCACTACATAATCAGATGATTTAATCTTTTCATAAAGATGCATTTTTTATCATAAGAAGATACAGGGATTGTTTGCTACAAGAAGTAATTGTTATACTTTAACAATAGAAGTCTGGGTTGTTTATTCAGAGTCAAGGTTTTTATGACTCCTGAGCCAGTGATGCCCAGTAATTAGATTTGTAGCTTTTGGCTCCTTATTATTCAGTGCTGCCGTATTAGAAGGATTACATTTATATATTGGCGAGCCAAAGAAGATTTTTCTTTTATGAATACTGAACTTCTGAGAGGTTTTTTGAATTAATAACAGTGGAATTAATGCTTTGAAGGCATTTTTATTAAAATGGTGATCTCAGTGGACACTATGCAATAGCACTGGTTGAAAAGTAGGACATATGTTGGAGAGGAAATTCAAAGATTTTTTACATTTGTTTTAATCACAAGTCAAGGCAAAATGTCAGAAAGCTCCCAATTTTTCATGAACCAACTTATTATAAAATACTTAGAGCTGATAAGGCTCAAACTTCTTTTTAAGGGTGCAAAAGAATAAGTGGTAAATTTGAAGGAAATCCTCTTGTCCCTTCCACAGCAAAATGTTTTCATAAAGCACCTTAAGGAACATGATGAGGTTGATATATTCTCCTGAAATGTTTTAATCCACTTCAGTCAGCTCTTTCCAATGCAAAAATCTTTGTCTGAAAAACTTCTGAGCAGTTGTATTGTGCAGTGAAACTATGGCTCACCATTGCAAAAGCATGCCGAATTCAGAAATGTTTTGCGTGAGATGTGCTTCTGCCAACCTGTGCAGCATTACCGTTGCGCCACGATACGGCAGGGTCGAGCCTTCGCTGAACTAGGCGCTTCTCTGCAGAAGACAAAGACAGCCCCATCCCAAGCAGGGTGCAGTTTAGATGCTGTCAGTGTCAGTACACAGAAAACAAAGCGCAGCACAGAGACAGCACATGTAAAGGCAGGAAGTCTGCAGCAGAGCAAAGACATGAACCTGTGCTTGCTCTCGGGTCACTGCCTTGATCAAAGGACTATTCTTCCACCTTTGATTTGCTTTCGAGTCACCTGGCTTGGAGTTTCTGTTGAAATTCCATTTTGGACAAAGCTTCCTTCATTTTTAACTGCGAGTCTATCAGAAACACTTATTTCCCTAGAGTTTATTTTGGTTTCTTTTTCCTGGACCACTGGAAACTGCCATTCACCTTCTGAGGTTAGTGAAGAACTATAAAATGGTCCGGATTCCCTTAACTGCTTGAGTCTTTCCACACAGGAGATGATCAGAGAACTTCTAATGGGGATCTAAACCGCAGAGGATCAGGTGCCTTGAGTTATTGTTGTGGACACATCATACACCTTCGATTTACAGAAAGTTTCAACAAGGGATCACGCTATGTAATAAATATTCTGTCCAAGTGCCTAATAACTGTTTTAATCGGGTGCAAAAATGCTTCTCTAGGTCAATATTCTTCACAATGGTGAACTGACTTCTATAAATATTATTACTGTTCATTTTTTTTTTAGGTTTTGTGATCCTATTTGTTACAGAGGGTGTGAATTCTTGGGCAAAAGAGATTTCCCTAAGGGCAGGATAACAGCTAAATGAAATGTAAATGCAGGGATTGCATTAAGATATCATACAGCACAATACTATAAATATTTTAAATCACTCTACATGCTGTGTTATGATGTATGAGTGAAACTGACCCAAATTTACACTGTTTCAATGCAGAGTTATGTGATGCAGGTGCTTAACAAATACCATACAGTTCCAATACATGCACAATACCCAGAGAGAGAACTCTGGTTTGGGATAGCATTTCTAAACCAAATGGCAAATGTGTACATTTCCTCTGCATCCTCCAGGTACAGAAATAAGGAAACTGTTGCCACTTACTAGTCTTGCTATCTAATGGCACATCTTTGGCCATAGCTTTTACCTCACCTTAAGGGGTACTATCAGTACTTTTGTTTGAAAATAATGGGGATATAAGCTGATTATTGCAGCCAGAGCTAGCCAGGGACTCCTTAAAATCTAGTAGAAAAGGTATTAGTAAGGATGCCCAAGTAAGAGAATAGTGTCTAAAAACTCCTTGGTTGCTTTAAATTTTAATTTAAACATTTAAATACATAGACCATGCCCCAGATCTGCTGGACCTAGAGCCTATGTGTTCATTCATGCCTAGCAAGGACAATCAGCAAAACACAGTTTCTACAGTTACTGAGGAGAGAACAGGGGATGCTAACTTCTGTTCCTCCATCTCACAGCTGTTCTTCTCACTTGTGCTTATGCTCAGAAAAAAACCACACAGAGTATAACCTTCTTGTGTTGTAAGAAACAATCCTATGTACCATATATTGTGCAACAAAATGTTCAAATATCCATGACATTTCCGTATATTATTTAGGCCTTTTTTTTTTCCTGATTAAATTTTCATCTCTAAGACCCTGATTTCATTTTGCTGCATTCATGTATTTCAAAACCCCCAGTTGTTCTAAACAAAGCTACAGATAAGTTGTCCTTTTAAAAATCCAGAACCCATATAGTCTGAAACAGTCCACTTTTCATGTTTCCCAGGTCTAAAGGCTTTTTTACAACTACTTAACCTCTTCTCCTGATTTACATGAAAGGTTTATATGACACCATCTAATTCCGTGGCAATTTATTTTTCCTTCTATATAGGAGTAAAGTAGCAATCTTTTTTTTTCTTTCTTTCTTAAACTGAATAACAAATCTGTGTTTCTGTACTATGAAGTGAATAATCTGGCTGATTGAAAAGGCTCAAAATGATTCCTTAGGAAATTCTGTATACCTTTTTTTTTTTTTTAAAGAAACATCCCTTTTCTACAAAATGGTCCCTCCAGATTAAAGTAGTATTGCTGCAGTGGTTTTGGACATTGATTTACAATAGAGCTGTATATTGTTTGAAAGAAGGAGGTCTAGAGGGCAGTACGCAGAACAAAGCTGCTATGGCTTTTATAAAGTCAATAACATGTTGCAAAAAGCCCTGTGCTGCAGAACGGCTCGCGTTCCCTAATGGGAAACCCAGTGGTCTTTAATCCTGTGCCTTAATGTACCTGATATTTGAACTTCTCTCTCCACACCACAATCATGAAGGCGGTTTAAGCCAACACTTACTCCCTTCCAATTGATTAGCAAGGAGCACGTAGGGACAGTCAGCTGCCACGGCCGAGCCACGGGAAACCAATCACTCTGAATCATCTCTCCGCAGCCTGCGGAGGTAGTCGAGCTTGCGGAGGAAGGATGGCCGGTGAGGTGACGTTCTGCACAGGATTTGCCTCCCACCCCTTTCAAGACAATCCCCCATTTCCCTTGTAATCCCCACACCAGATTACGGCCAGAAGTAGCAAATCTAAATCTATTCATTGTACAAGTAGACCTTAAACCGGTTCATTCCTCCTGCTCACGGAAACCTGCGCCCCCAGAAGGAGCCGGGGAGGGGAGACGGTGGACCCGCGGCATCGACACCCCTTCCCCATCCACCCCTGCCTTCCTCTTGGCTTCTTCTGCACATGGCAGCCTTCCCCACCACTTCGGTACGCGCCGGCGTCCTCGTCACATTAACAGAATATAAATGACTGTGGAGAGGAATTTAGGTGGAACGAAGGATTTCCACCAACCTAGTGAAGGGAAGGGAGAGAGGAGAAGTTTTGCTTGTTCTGTGCTTTGCCTTTACACAAAACCTGGAAGCAGTCAGTAGCTGGGGAGAAGCAAGCCCAGGGCCTTTGTCCAGCAGCTACCTCTGTCTTTAACTTCCCATCTCTTTCTCTGTGCTGCTCTTTATGAAATTGTAATGACAGTAGTAAAACAAACGCAAATAAATAATGGATGGATGAATACATCTTGGGATGAATAAATTATGGGAGTCACGCTGACTTTCAAGAGTAAGAGTTGTTGCAGTTCATGCTTGAGAGGGGCTGTCATGAGGGTTTTCTCCTGGATCCACCGGCACTCTCACTTGCAGCGCTGCCGGCCCCGGGAGCAGGGTCTGCCAGGAGGGAGCAGCACGTCTGCGCAGGCAGGGGCAGGGACAGAGGCGAAGGCAGAGGTAGAGGTTTGCTGTCAGAGTACACGGCAGGCAGGGCGGTGGGAGAGGTGCTCTCCTGCAGCTAGGGCCCTCATGGGAGGTAGGACTCCTGACTGGAAGAAAATATGCATTTTAAGGGAAAAAAAAAAAAACAAACAGTAGTCCAGATTAATCCAAAGTACCCCTTCATTTGCTGCTGGCATCCAAAGGGAGCTGAGCGAGACATCTGAAATCACTACCTTCCCAGCCTCCCCAGTAGCCCTTCTCCCAAGCATATGCCACTGAATTGCTTGACTCCCCCTTTTCCCTCTCCCTCTTTCCTTGTAGCTGAAGGAGAAAAATGAAGATTCCCTGCTAACGTAAAGTGTCATAGCTCCACAGACTTTGATTTTTCCCAGTAGAGGATCAGATGTTGATACAGCAATGCCAGAGAAATAGGATCAGATTTATTCCCTATTCAGAGATGGTGGAAACTGTTGGAGAGCCTCTGATAAGGGAGTTGAAGGAAGCCCAAGTCTCAAAGTGCTCTGGACCATCTTTTTTTTGCCTCAAAATAGGAATGAATCTGAACCAGTTTCCGAGTCAAACTGCAATCAGATATGAACCAGAACAAATTCAGTCACAGTTGTACCTTTGCCATGAGGAACTGCAACATTAACTGGTTCAACTCCCTGCCTGTGGCAAAAAGTCCAGTGAGGAGGTTTGTGCCGGTGGGGATGGGTAGCTACCCAGAGAGCAGATAGCAGATCGCTACGGCAGCCTGTGTCAGGAGGGCACTGGGACAGTCTGGAGGGACAGAAAACTCAGGGACTGTCCTGAGAGGCACCGCAGGTATCTCTGGTGCCGAGATACACCACCACCTCCCATTGCCAGCAGCAGGAGAACCATCCTGTTGTTTAGGGAAGATATTGTATGATCTCATCCTTGTCAAATACACATCCAGCATATAACAAAAGATTGAACAAATTGCCATCAGTGGAGACCCAGTTCAAAGGATGGACCTTTTAGCTCTCAGCACAGTCGCAATGAGTCAGTGGTGGACTAAACCGGGTTGAGCGCACAGGCAGATGTCCCCTTTCACTGCAGTCTAGAAGGAAGACTCTGGCAGCACTTGCTGGTCTTCAGGTGGGACCAGCAAAATACTGCATCATCGCTTACTGGATCCAATCTTTTGCTGAAATCCACCTGGTTGCTCTGAAGGAAATATATTACCCAGTTATCCAACGTGCTCTCAATTTTTTCCATTTTACTAAATTTACTAAATTTTTACTAAAAATTTGGGAGCATCTTAACAAAACATGCTTGTCTGCCTATGCTCCCTTCAACAAGAAAAATTCTATTCCAATTCAAATTAATATACATACTAAAATATATCCTAACTTTTAATTGTAGATACTTCTCTTAACTATTTAGATAGTTACATAGTATACATATATACACATGCCATATATAGTACATATTACATGAGTATATTATATATAACAGATCTAGTATGTTATAGTATACTACAGTATATATTCTCTCTATTGTATATACTATATATAACGTATAACTATGTATCATATATATAGTTAACAATTATTTAGAAATTTACGTAAATATAATACTTTGAAATTATTTGTATATACTGTATATACTGTTTGTTAAGATAATTCACTATTTAAATAGAAAAAAATTATTTGGCAAAGCATGAACATGGAACATTGTGCTTTCCGCAGAATCATAAAAGAATCATTGATCTTTCAAAGCAGATCTGTCATAACAGTCACAGAAATCTCTCTAAAGCATGCAATACAATATACAATAAAACAGTCCAAAGGTAGTGAAGCTGGAATATTAAATAAGGTATTAAATTTATAGTAAAGGAACTCAACCTAAAAATATTGACAATATTGCTGTCACGAAAAAGAGGTTTTAGCCAAAATGTAGTTACTAAAATAGGGCACAGAGGCAAGAATGTATTTCAAGAAAATGTGTTACTCTTTAAATTCAACCTTTTCTTTTCCTAGCTGATCTGAACCTCAGGTTCTAAGGCCTTCATAATTGCTAGAGGTTATTATGTCTTATTATTGCCTGATAACAAACATTTAATTACCTTGGTGATAATTTCAGCACAAAATGCTCTAGAAATGCAAACTGAATGAATCATCATTAACTCAGACTGCAAAATAACTAGCTCAAAAAGTATTGCTTTAAAATATAAAAAAGCAAGTTGGAGGTCTCTTTCAAAGTCAAACCAAAGAGAATTTTCAATAAACCAACAGTAGCTAAAGTTTGACTTACGGTAGGCAGGCAACTTTCATTTTACATAATACAAAAAAAAACTGCAACAGGTTTCGTATCCTACTGTGATGTATGTTGTTCCTTTGGGGATTATTCCCTTTTTACAGGGAAAATATGCTGCTAAACTATGTCTAACCTGAGGACTTGGATGTGCCTCCCACGGGTGCTCATGTCCCAGCCACATCCTGATTCCTCTTTGCTGGGCTCTGGCTCCGTTAAGCCCAAGATCCCTTGCTGCATCCAGGGTTTTGGGGAATGAAACTCAGGCACCTGAGCCAAAGGGAAGAACTGTTATAACTGTTATACTTCAGCTATGTCCCTAATTTAGGCACCTGAGCAATCGGGATTTCTCAATGTGCATAATTCCTCGCAGTCTTGATAAAGCTGTTTGTGTTACAAGGTCCCACCACACGTACCAGGTTTTGGGTGTAGTCTGTGCAGACGTGCTATGGTGCATGAACTATTGACATTACTCTTTCTCGCTTCCTTGTACCATCCCTTGTACCCAACCCACAGGCTGAAACTTATCTTTTATTTACATTTTTTGCACGTTAGATTGGTTTATGTGGCAACTGGCCTTCAAGTTCAAGCTGTGTATATGTACTTGTGTGTGTATTTCCATTCCATTGCTTCGATACTGTTTTTATATCCTGGCCACATTTAATCTAATATGAATAAGGAATCCCCAAAATAATTTGGTTTCTACAAGTTTTGTTAATATAGACAGTCAAGTAGGAAGGAAACTGTACTCAGAGCCTGGACTGAGGGAAAGGCAACAACATGCACTCGCACATTATTAGACACTGGAGAATCTACGTGGGGGACAGAGGGACAGAGAGACAGAGACACTTTCGAATAACACTACAATGGGGAACACATCTCAATAAATTTACACCTTCTAAAATCCGTGCTAAAATCAACCAATTATGATTGAAAACCAGACTTCATTAGTTTCAGTGCTTAGAGAAGTCATTGCTGTCTCACCTTGCCCCTACTTCATCTCCGCCCTCCATGCCCCACAGGGGCTTCCAGGAAGGAGCACACAGCTTATCAGCCAAGAACAGTGAAATTATTTAATGGAGGGCAGTTATACGCTACAAGTATACTCTACATTTATGTAATCTACTAGCTCGCTCGTGAGCTTTGTCCTCTTTGTTAGATCTAGGCATTTAGCCAGAAGAGGTGCTGCTTTAAAACTAAATGACAAATTATTACATGGGAATTAATGGAACAGACACTGATGAGAACTACAATGGTTTAACTACCTTGTCCATGCTCCTATGATGTCCATGTTCACCTCACAACTTTTAGTTTGTAGCCATTTCTACTATGTCATCATATTCAAAACAGAAAAGGCAAACTAATTTTTTTCACTCTTTAACAGAAGTCTCTCCCTTCTCTGAAGTATCTTATGAACTCAAAAAGACCTACCTCTTAGCTGCTTGTAAACTCTCCAGTGAAGTAAGGAAATAATTTTGTCTTGAGAAAACCTGATGAACTTTAAACTACTCAGTGCATTCCAAGACACTTGCTTAGTTTCCCCTGGTAGCTTCTTTGACAAAAAGATGCTGAATTTCAAGAAGGCAAAAAGTGATTTAAATTTGCTGGTCTTTTTGGTGAGAATTAAGAATGCATTACCACATTGCTATTTTAGCTTTAAGTCTTCAAAGCTCATGTCTTTAGCATCATAGAATCCCTCAACTAAATTATTTTTTAAAAGTTCTGTCTTTAAGGTCCAAAATTCACCCAATGCAGATTCACAGTGGATATGACTTCCGTGCATGCTGTATGTGTTAATAAGAAAACAACAGTATTTGTAGTATTTGTAAAAATAATATAATAGCAAAAAAAGAAAAATAATCTTTAGCAGATGCTCTGCAGTAACTTCAATAATTTAAAAATATCCAAATAGGTTACCTTTTGCTGCAGAAATATGTGATATCAAAACTAGCTACAAGTTAACCTCCAGTGCAATTCTGATTACTTCAGTTGAATTGCACTAGGGATAACTGGGCTCATAGTATTCTGCAGTTTCTAGGTTCCTAAATCCAAAAACACTGCATAAGGCTAGACCTATAAAAAAATATGTGCTTGATACTTCTGTACAGTCGAATTTAGTTTCAAAAAGGGAACAAGGTAAAATTATTTATAAATGTTACTCAATATGCAACTCACCGGTCTGAGAATAATACTCCTTAAATTTCTTATTAAAAAGCTGATATAATCATAATACTCCTTAAATTTCTTATTAAAAAGCTGATATAATATGATCCCTACTAAAAAAATCAATAAAAAAGGTGATTTCCAGTTAGGGTGGCTGTTATCTTTGTGACCTGATACATTTGCAATGTTAGATTTTAAATACTGGAGGAATTTTCCTGGGCAGATCAGATAATTCAAGGACCGATTATCAAATATCAGAGAAACAGCAGGTTTTAACATAGCAATGGCTGATTGTGCCTGCCTCACCACAAAAAACAAATATTAAGAAAATTAAGTTGATCCTGAATATTTCAAATTTTTCTGGGTTTAGTCAAATGGTTTAGTCAGAAGGTAAGTATTAAACAAAAATTTAAGAACAGAACATCCCAGATCTGATATACTGTGTCCTAGTTTCAGCTGGGATAGAGTTAACTGTCTTCCTAGTAGCTGGTACAGTGCTATGTTTTGAGTTCAGTAT
>JANHGO010000001.1:90300372-90337376 GCA_024606505.1 Aquila spilogaster | reverse complement strand
GGGGGGCGGCCCGGCAGGCGGCGGTCCCTCGGCGGGCGGCGGGGCCGGGCGGAGCGGAGCGACTCCGCCTCCCTCAGCCGGGCGGCCGGGGCACGGGAACGCCGGGGAAGCGTTTGTCACTTCCCCCGCCCGGAGCGGGAAGCGGGGCGAGCCGTCGCTCTCGCTCTCAGAGCGACACAAGTTTGGGGCGGAGGGAAGAAACGAGCCCCCTCCCAGCAGCGAGGCGCCCTCAGGGCTTCACCGAGGATCGCAGCTCCGCTGGTTAGAAGCGGGCTCAGCAGTCCCCTTCCTCGTCAGAGCAGCCTCGGGGGATCCCCAGAGCGGGGCAGACCCCTTGGGCTGGTCTAAGAAATCCCTCGCTTCTCCTGTAAATAAACTGCAATGCCTCCAACTTGAGTTAGTGCTACCCAGAGTACTGCTGCAGCACAGCCGGATCCAATTTAGGAGCCGAGCTGTATAAGCAATTCCCATGGCACCATACACAAAACAGGTGAAACCAATATACATCAGATTACTTCAGCCCAGTCAGTAACATTTTCTACAATGTTGGGTTTGAGTTTTCTGCATTAAAACACTTGTTATTTCGCAATGCAGTCACCCACAGATATCTGGACAAAGCAAGAAGAATTTAGTTCGAAAAGACTCAAGTCCAAACCAAGTTACACAAAGTTGGAAACAGGAGGGGGGAGCTAACCAAGTGTGTGCTTTAAGTTCAATAAAAATAGAAAGGAAAACCCTGAGAAGACACATGAGAGAGTTGGCCAGGTCTAAACAAGCATTAAAAAGTAATGGACAAAGACGTAGCTTGATGCAACCACACATCTATATAGAACTATTCATAAGCATTTGCAGAATTACACTCATATTGAACAAGCCAATGTAATAAAGTGAAGCTGTCCTTTAATTTGGAAATGAGTCTCCTGAGTATCTCATAACGATGTTTTGCTTCTCACAACAGGAATTTCTCCATAATCTGCCACCTTAGTCAACTTCTAGTATTCTATATCATAGTATGTAGCACAAAAGATCCTGCTGGTGTACGGACTGATACCAGAGTGCCACCAACAAGTGACGCAGTAGGCAGGGAACTAGGAGACCTTAGCCAGATGGAGTTCTACAGTCTGTCTCTTTCTCTGTGCTCCCCGAAGAACTGAGTACAGTTCAGGTTTACTCTGCAGTTACTTTCCAAATTAAACCGTCTTAAATGTGCTACAGAAGCACCTGCTTAGTTATTTCAGTAATGAAACCTCAATAGCTCACAGCATACAAGGAGCAGTTATCGAAAGAATGATCTTGACCATACACTTGATTTCATGGGCAAGACTTTGTTGTACAGCAGGTCATACTGCAGAGCACAGGAAGGAAGTAGAAGTCTAATCTAAAAATCTGACTACATTAAGACAAGATATCACTAGAAGATGCCTGTTCAGAAGACTCACCTATCTTCTTCCCCCCACTGAAAAGCATGAGAGTCTTATTCCTCCTTTAAATGTTTTAAAATTGTTGTATAGTTTAAAACTTTCATCATACAGTCAAGGCGTTCAGAGTTCAAAATTACACTTAAGCATCAAAACGTCACCTGATGGTCAAAAGTATCGAGGCCAAAATGATGACAAGTATGTTTCAGTGCTCACTACCTCTGAAAATCACATTACTTTAAAGGGCCTAGGTATAGATTCAGGGTGTCTAACTGCATCCATCCAGGCTTGAAAATTTTAACCTACATATACCTGTGCTTCATAATAAATGCATCAGAAAGAGTCAGATGAGCTATAAAAGCATTCTCAAAAAAGCAGTGCAAATTTGCACCATTAGAGCATGAGACACTACCCTGATATAGCCACTTGGCTGTGTAATTCAACTCATTCTGGTACACAGAAAGCAGCACCTGAAGCCCAGCCTTTAATAAACAACTGGAGTAGCAGGAGAAGAATCAAGAGCAAACACGTACTGAGGCAGTTTTCCTGTTACTTGTGTACTGGTATTCCCCTACCAATATTTTCCAAATCAAAAATGCTTCTTCAGAAGTCTCTCTTTTTCTGTGAGCCTAGCAGCTATCACCCCGACTCCTACATATGACCTCCTGTATTACATCTTAGAAATGTTAAGTATATCTAAGCTTCCTCATCTGATATTATTCTATTTGACTGTACAATCAAATCGAAGGTCTCTTGCTCAGTAAAAGGGATGAGGATAAGGAGGTAACAGAGGGAGGAAACAAGAAATTCAACTACAATAGACTGAGGGCTTCTCAGGGGAACAGCATATGGAGCTACAGGAGGATTTCCCTGCTCAGCTCCAATCCAGCTAGCAAGGCTTACTGTTTCCAGGCCAAGGCCCAGGATCAAAGAGAACACTAAATCACTAACTCCAGGATGAAAAAAGAAGTAGGATTTAGAGGTCTGTCTGCAGCTTGGAGTAGTCTCTCCCTGGTGGAGAAGCTGCAGCATGCAATCCAAATCTCCCAGCACACCAGGTTCATGGGAATTTACCAAACTTTCAAGGACAGGCAAAGGTCTAAGCAAGAGAAAAAAAAGAGAACTCCATTGTCATAGGCCTTCACTTAGAGAACATTTAGGTGGACAAAACTGTTTCCAAGCTTTTTGTGCTATGTTTGATCAGTGTTCTGCGTAACTGTTTACCAAGGGAAAGGGGTTAACATGCACCAAACACAATCAGGTCTGTCATGCTAACCTTTTCAAGATGCAGAGTAGTTAGATACAGGCTCAGAACCAAAGGGAGGCTGAAAATTATCTTAAGTAATCTGCATTCCTGAGTCCGAAACACCTTTTCAGGCATGACTAGGGTAAAAATCCAGGCCCACTTGCTCTTAGAGTCAGTATGAATGACTGCGTAGCATAATTGCATTGCTTCACTGTAACAGCCATAATACAGCAAAAAAAAAAAAGAGCTTTAACTACAAAGTAGTAGTAATTTAAGAAACAAATCATAAAAACATAAACCATTACATTATCAGTGGCTGATAATGGCTACTCCTTAAAGTCACTACCCTCCTCACAGTGCAGCCAACAACCCTGCCTAAAACCAAAGGATGCTCCTGACACTGAACAAAAACCTAAAGCACCAGATGAAAATTACCAAAAACACATCCTAAGCACGACAGAACTTGGCTGATACAGCTTCCTGCCTAAGTGTCACTGTAGATTACCGCACAGAATTGAAATCTGTGAACTCTGTCAGGCTCTTAACAAACAGAATCAGTGACCGTGAACTACGGTTTGGCCGTCAGTGCCTCGCACCTTGTTACTTACACTGATGAACGCTTGCAAAAAGTTACCCTGCTGATCTAATGGTGATTTATACCCAATACACGCATTGCAACGCAGCTATAAAAAACTGCAAAAGAAGCAAGACTCAAGTAGGTTCTGGGAGGAAACAGAAAAATACAAAGTACTGAGCGAACCAATAACTTGATTTTACAGCTTGTTCTGTGAGGGCAACCCATTGTGCCAGGACTCCAGAGCAGGGGGCCTACGCAGGTCACTGCCAACATGTAACAGCTAGAAGAGGAGCAGCTGTATAGCTAACAAAGCAGAGGTGAAACTGAAACAGAGACATATCTTACTACAAAAGACCAAAGAGAACAGTGCAGAAGGAAGACACTTACTCAGTTATCCAAAACAACTCGGACTTTTCATCAACAGGCAATGATGAAAAAACAATACAGAGGCACAGGCAAAAAGATCACAGAGATAGCATCGTACCAAATAAGAAATGAGTAGTAACACAAATCATAAAAAAACTCCCCAACAGAACCAAGTCCTGTGCCGCACAGATTGCACCTCCTGCTGAAAGATAGATAGATTCGCTTCCCTTACACTTTTGCAATATTTATTGTGTTTGTGGTACCAGTAGGGAATGGTTATAACAAAGTTACGTAACTCAAATGTCGTTCTTTGCACTGGATGTAAGATATGTATCATCAGCATCCATCGGGACAGTAATTTCACTTTTCTTTCCCCGAGTTGGGAAAAAGTCAGTGTTAAATATCCCAGAAAGAGAACTCCTGCACAGCTCTGTTTTGTGCAGTGGCATTTTCTCTGAAGCTCTTCATTTAATGTCACGCATAGTTTTATTATTTTTTCTATTGTTATTTTGATTATTTTTCCTGTGTTTCACAAAAAAACCCAACAAGGAGTAAGCACCGGAGTTCCACAGGACAGCAAACGTGATCCTACCACTAACATGACCTTGGAAGCATCGTATTTATGAGTTCATGTGTTGGACAGAATAAACTTCCTCAACTGTTCAAAACATGATAATGGAATAGTTTCATTTTAACATACTTGATGTCACATGAGCTATTTCAAAGCTTGCAGAGCCACTGCATCAGGCAGTCTTCCTAATTTGAAAACAATGCCCAGGCATAAATCGAATCATATTTTCCAAGCAAGACAGACATATCCACATTCGGTATTAAAGACTGCGGGGGCTGCAGCCCTAAAAAAAAAGTTTTCATCTCATTTTCTGCTCATGTTGCACCCACATAAATGACTACACAGCATAGAAGGCAGCAATTACTGTTTTAGTACCATTAGTACAAACTCAGCAGGCTTTAAGTCTTTCTACTGGCCTTCGCACAAGGCAGAAGCCATAGTTTCTAATAGAACTGCTGCTGTTTGCCATCTTTCAGGCCAAAAGCCTTATTACTGGATGCTTAACCTCTGGCAAATAAATAAATAAATTGCACCGCTCTGTTTTATCTCAGAAGGCAAAAATACTTGAATATCTTTTTGGCAATACTTGTTTGAGACAGAAGGTGGAAGGTCAAGCCAGTAGTTGCTTTATCATCTGAAACAATAAAGTCATCGGACAAGCTGAAATGCAGGCAATACAACGTTCCCTATTTCCTAACAAGGTTTCGCTATCGCTTTCTTTCCACATTCCCTTTACGTGTGGAATTTCAAGGATCAGGCCTGATTTAAAGCATAGTATTGATGTCCAGGAAAAAGAAAGAAGTATCAGAAAATTTCTCAAACAATAAACAAAAACCTTACAGTCAGAAATGCAGCTTCATAGCACTTACTCCCCCACAAACATCCCCTGAAATTAGAAGTCAGACCATCAGTTTCACTCTCAGAAGTGAAATCTGCAACAATTCCCTGTTTACAAAGAAAATACCATCCATCACCTTTAAGACGCTTCCAAGAAGTCCAACAAATCTGACTCGCTCCTGAATTTAATCCTCTATTTTTCCTTACCTCACCACTCAAGCAAAAATCTAAGCATCTTCTCAAACAGCAATGCCTAAAAAAAGTCTCCCTGCCAATGGCCAGCTGTTCCCAATTTTCTCATCTTCCAAAGGAAAGAATTGACAGAAAACAGCTGAGTTCACATTTACATTGCCCTCCCCTGGTGTAATTAATTTACATCCCTTTATGTTGAAGACAACTTTCTCTCAAACCACAATAACATTTTATTTACTTTGCAGGGTGAAAATTAAAAGGCTTGATGCAATAGAAAATGAAGCCCTTAGAGCTCTGTGGTAGCGTAGTTCACACAGCAGTTCGCATCCTCCTTTGAAATAGCTTTTGGCTCCCTTTGCAGCATCTAAAAAACTGAAAATGCATAAATGCCTGCCAGCATGAAGCAGCAAGATATGATACCTTATCATTGGTAGCTTGATAAAGTGATTATGTGAAGTTCTCTCTCATTTAATATGCATTTTCTTTTACAGCTGCATACATATAATCCTCTAATGTATGCCCTGCAAATTCACAGCAAGAGGAGCCTGAAAAGGTACCACACTCGTCTAAAGAAAACTGAAGGAAATAATTTAAACCGGAACTTTAACAGGTCCTCTCTTCCGTAGAAAAGTAGGTATTTAAAGCCTGAAAAGAACATTTATGAATAAGGTGTGAGTATCAACAGAAACTGTTTCTAGAAATTGCATTTTCCTCTATTTACTGGCCATTCCCTCTTGCACTGGGAGTGGCTCCAGGACTGTGTGACAGGAGGAACTGAGGGCATGATTTGTGCAAGTCTGTCATTGTGTTCAGCAGCAATTGTATTTTTTTTTTTTTTTACTTTAACTTAGACCTCCAGTGGTCTAATGTATGCAGCATGGAACAGTGTGTGAGTATAAAAACTAAGCATGGTATGGGAAATTTCACAGCTCCCCTGTGGGTTTCTGACACGCATGCTAACAAAACATTAGAGCATTGGAACTTGGTGCCCTGTGCCATGATGTCTCAATCTTCTCCTCTTCCTGCACCAGGGACCTAACTGAGATAAACTCACTAAAGGCTTCCAGAATACACCTGTCTTTGACCATACATCATCCATGCAGTGAGAGGAATGATATCGCTAGCAACAGTAGATTAACCACATCAAACACTTTCTGACAAAATCTAGGTCTGAAGAAATACAGTCACTGCTCAAGACATCAAACAAGCAGCCCTGAATAGCATGTGCTATTTAGGAAGGTGCAGCCACTCAAAGGAGGCAGCTGAAAGTGGGGCTGGTGTATGTCTCTACACCAGAAGCAAGGAGCTCTTGCCTGTCACAGAGGTAAGATGCCAGCAGTCAGCTAATTGGTAGCACTCCTCCCATTGAGGGGGAAAGCTTCTTGCTTTCAGGGGGAGCTTGATGAGTTCTTCCTGTCGCACTTTTCCTCTAATTTAAGAAAAAACAGTTCTGACGTCCCTTGTTTGAAAACTCGCTGACCCCCGCTCTAATCAGCTAACACCATAAATCTCAGACACCTCAATTTCAGAAGTTTAACTTGAAGGATAACTTTCTCTCACCATTTTCTGTTGGCTTATTCATGTACCTGTAATGTACCCAAGGCCTACATTGGACAATGATTTTACTTCTGTTTCCTACACATTGGCAGACCACATGCAGACACTCACCCCTGATCTTTTTATCCTGGTCACAGCAGGACTTCAAAAAGGATATATTTTACTACAAAGATGAGCAATCACTTGCAAAACCCTCTGCAGCATTTTCCTACCCACTGTGCTTCAATTCACAATTTGATGCCATTCAAAAATAGCAGTCTCTCGTCTATGGACAATATTGCAGCCTGGCTTAGGGTAAATGATTAATCTGAAATCATCACTGCTTAACGGTATATTCTTTTCCCCATACTGCAATTCAAAGCAGTAGTACAAAGAATATTTCTGAGAGCTTGATATATGCCTAGCTGATTGTGCCTCTTACTTCTCATTTCCTGATCTTTGATATATTTTGGATTTTGACCCTGCCTGTCCTGTAGAAACTTGCATGTAACAGGAATAGATTGGCTAAGAGCTAATGATGTTCACTGCTTAAAGGGGACTGTATGCGCTGCCAAGGGCTGCTTTTTCTACCTTGCATTGTAAAGTAAATTAAATAAATGAAAATAACTAGTACATGATGATTGGTGGTGAGGGTAGCGGGTTTTTACTTCCAGATTGTTAACTGACCTGTAACACAATTTTGAGAGCATCACTTCGTATGGATCCAGCTCATTTGTAAAGTATCTGTAAACCCCTTCACTGACCTAACAAATTAGTTAGATTTGGACCTTGGCTATAATGGGCTTTTCACCACTTATGTGTCATTCAAGCCATAAAATATACTTACTCTTTCCTTTGTGTGCCATAGAATTACCATGGAAGAAACTGGAATCATTGAAACTGTTGGCCTGGAAAAGGTCAGAAACCTTGTGAAGAAACCATATTTTCTTTAAGTATTTCTCAGTCTATTGTCTTGTTTACTCTCTGTGTCTAGAACAGACTGGCCTTTAATTAATTGAAGTGTTTAGCACAAACCAAAATCCTCAACAGAAGAGTGAAGTATTATTCATTCAAAGGGGAACATATCTAAAATAATTTAAGTCATATGTCAGGTCTTATGAGAAGTCAAGCCCATTTTTACCAAGAACTAATCTCTATCAGTTCATCTGGGTAGCAGTAGATTGGTTTCAGAGTTGTACTCTGCTCCTTCCTCAGTTATATCTAGGTCATACAGACAGATGTGCGTATTCCACTGAATTTAATGAGGGTTACTCTCATGAAGATCCAGGATTCCTTTGTGCAGCTCCACACTTGGAATATTGAGCTGTATGTTTTATGTATTTGTTTGCAAGCATTCTAACGTTTTGCTGCTGTCATGCCACCTCCATATCTTGGCTCAGAACCACATATGGCCAATGATTGTATAGGTAAAGCACATGTAGATAGAAAGGGTAAAATATAGTTTATTTTGAAAAAAATGTTTGGTAGGCATGCAAAAGTAATTAAGTAATTCCAGAGTATATCAGTTTTCTTGGTTGACCACCTATATATTAATTCTTAATGAACATAATAGCTTTCAGAATAAATACTGTTTCAGCATTAGTTAACCTATGCAACTGACACTATTTTTGTAAAGAATACAACTTACTTGTAAAGAAAGCAAGAGAAGAAATATTAAGTAAAACATCTTACAGAAGTATCAGTTATTTCTATATCATGTGTTGGGTTAGATTCTGTTTTTGTTCCCCTGTGACAAATCCAAAGCAATTCTCTCAGATTCAGCTGAGCTGTTCTTAAACTACAACATTTGCCTAAGAACAGAAAATAACTCACCCACTCTATACAAAATAGATATGGAGCTTCCTGCCAGCCAAACTCAAGTAGGATTTACCCCATACACACTTGTTAACAAGCAAAACCTCAGAAATGTGAGCCAAGTACCTTAAGTCCATGGTACTTGCTGGAGAGGGTGTGAGAGATGAGCCCAAGGCAAAGGCTGGGCAGCTCCTCAGAGAAGCCACTCTTAGAAGGCTTCATGTTATTAGGATGCTGGGGGGTAAGAAAAGAAAAAAGCTACACTCAATTGTGCATGGGCTGTTCTGTGAAAGGACAGCAACCCTTCAAATCCTGAAAACATTCTCTGCAGAAAGAAAGCTAAGAATAGAAGAGGTGGAAAGAACACTGGTTTCCACAAAATCAGTGATCTTCACCAAGGGAATCTGGGGGGACATCTATTTCTTCTGTAAAAATCAATTCAAGTGCTCATAGTGTAACGAGATGGAAAGCACAGCAATAATAGCAGGATGACAAAGTCCTAGACTGCAGTAAGTGAATATAAGCTTAAGCACAGCAGCCATAGAAACAACAGGAAAAAAAAAAAGCTGCTTACCCTTAGAAGGCCTCAGATATGCAGGGATCTCCAACAAGAAACCCTTGCCTCCACTGCCAACCCTTAAATGAGGTCTGGGAAGGGGTGGATCCTGGCTCCACCTGTTCCAGTCACTCAGGTGCACTGCATTTGTCTTCAGATTTCCTGAAAACCTCATTGCAGAATATACTGAATTCCTTTTATTTTAACCTTTCCTGCCTGTCTGGATAATGGTCTGCTTGAGAAAGTTGCTTTCAGATTTCTTTTAAACAAAGAAAGAAAAGAAATGGAGAAGAAATAGCGTCAAAAAATAAAACTACATGGGAAGTATGACATCCTGGGTTAGTATATTACATTTTTGGAGGCAATTTCTCCTTCGGGTGGGAATAGTCCCCCAGATGAGAGGTTTTTTGTTTTGTTTTTTTTTTTTTGACTGTTTACTGGATGGCAGAAATAATGAGTGTAGATTAAACAGGTCCTTTCAGTCAGAACTGCTTCACCTCAGCCATGCTCAGAGAACATCAGAGTGAGCTCCAGCTTGCCTGCAGAAGATTGGGTGAAAACATGTCCCTCATTGCTTGAGGAATGAAATTAACTTGCATGTGAGAGGAAACATCTACACTAGACAATATTTACATCACAACATTACTTCCAGGTCAGCCATTCATTTTCTTCTTTTTCCTTAGGGCTGGGGTTAAAACATTTAACAATTATCGGTGAGGATAGGGCAGTGGTGCACAAGAAAAAAGCTGTGGAATTGCAACTAGTAATGAGTCTCCAAGGACGTGAGTCAATCATGTGCTTTCACTGGTGCTTTATTTCAGAAAACACTGCTGAATGCCATTTCTCTTGATTAAATCTGCAGAAATATATTTCTTGTCCCACTCATTTTCATATAAAATCTTAGAAAGCAAGGGGACCTGATATGACATTTCATGCAGGAAGGTAGAATTATTTCAAGGTTTCTTGCCGCTCGTGGTTCAGATGCTTATTTTTCTTGTATGTTGAAATTGTGTATGATTGGCACTAAAGACAATCAAGTCAAAATCTGGGGAAGTGGGATGATTGCAGAGATAATACGGCCAAAGTGTGAGCGAGAACAAAGAAGCACAATGAGATCTGATGTTCTTCGAGGTGTCCTACTCCATCATTTAGCATTGATGTTTAATACCTCAACAGCTACTAGCAATACCAACTTCCCCTTCTTGCCAGATGCATTCCAGTGCATTGTATTTTCCTTTGGAAAAAATGTTGCTGTAAACAAAGGAGATGAAAGATGAAAGCAATTATGGTAGTCTTATCAAGGAATTCCTCCATCTGACTGTAGGCTGATAGTTACTGTGCTGTTACACCTAGTATAAAATGGAATAGGATGTTTTAAATCTCTGAGTACGATTCTGTAAATGTGGTTGGAAAAAGGAATGCAAAACGATACCGTAACATAAAAGAGTGTCTAAACCAGGATAGTGTTGATTTAGATACCAAGTTGATGTTTTTCGGCACAGATGTAATTTTCTCTGATCAGCACTGAGGCATTTATTCTCCTTACTTTAGGATTTCTAGGAGAAATGGTGTACAGCAGACTAGTAAACAGATCCGCTGTTTGGAAATGGTAGTTGGATAAATCCATGTACCACTGCAGTACTGTTAACAAAGCAAATACAAGAAGTGTAACAAAAAAAAACGTTAAAATGTCAGGAAAATTGTCAGAAGATTTCTTCAAACTTAAATCTATAGTTGCTGATCAGAGACAGCATCTAGCTTTTTTTCTCCTCCTGACATTTTTTTTATGCTGTTTTCTCAGCTGTGAGGTAAGGTAGCACGCATAGGCAAAGTATTTATCGTGTTCTGTGGTACCATACAGGCAATCAAATCTCTACACGTACGTATCAATAAAACAAGAAACACATTTCTGAAGTTCCTGTATTTACTGATCAAGTAAAACTTCTAAAACCAAGAGAAAAACAAACCTGCAACAACCAGACAACGTAGTTGTCTGCAATCTCTGATATGCAGGTATAAAGCAAGACACGTTTATTTTTACTTTTAGTGAGGATGTTGGATTTAGACAAATAAAATCTACTGCACCTGGTGGCTGGACTGAAATGTATATTTTAATTATATTTTTGGATGTTCAGAAATATTGGTAAGGTTTTTAAATGCCCACATGGCTCCGTTTGGGGCCGAATAAAGTGATAGCGTAGTGACTGAAGGAAGCGTTTAGAGTCCGTTTTAGAAATAGGAAATAAATGAAGCCTGCCTTGGTTCCCTTGCATCATTCTGTAATCCAGGTCCATCATGTTCAGTCTGTGTGTATTTATCGCTTCACAGCGCAAGCATGCAGATTTCACTCTTTTAAGCTGAAATGCAATGACCATATATGCCACTTCGGCTGTTCCCGATGTCTCGTCATTGAGTTTTCAAGCAAAATCCAAAAAGAAGAAAAGAAGCTCAGAGAGAGATAAGCTGAGAGAGAAAGCAACTGATCTTCGGTCTCCTGTGAATGAGGAGCACAGCAGCAAGCTCAGACTTAGTTGCAGCCTTAATGTAATGGAGTGTCCCTCCCTTCTGTGCCTTCTCCCAGCCATTAGTTGCCATAAACAAAACTGCAGTATTGTCAGGTTGCAAGCACGCTAATCGAGTCACACATTTGGGTGATAGCATAAACAGCATAAATGCCCATTATTGCCATAATAACAGTTTCAGCATAGGAGCCAAGAGAAGGAAGAATAGGGATAGAAGAAAAATAAGGCTGTTATGCGGAGATCATCCCTAGGATGCTGCTTTTCCTTTTGCAACAACCTAATCAAACCCTCACTGCCTCTCATTGAGGGGGGTTTTCACGGTACTATTTTTAGTTCTGCTCTAAATCAACGATTTCATGGATTTATGTTTGTGGGTTTTTTTAATATGACTGTCATTTATTAGAATACAAAGAGATATGGGAGCAGGTAGAACTAACAAGGAAAAACAGATGAGAGGAAGAGTGTAAAAAGTAAAGCATTTTTATGGAAAAGATCCGTGGATCTTTTAAGAACTTCTCTTGGGTATTGCTTTTATACATAGTTTAATGGAGAATTATCGTTCAAAATTTAATACAAGTCAAAAATCTCATAGAAATATCCTGGATTTTTAGTGTGAATAAGTGTTACACGAAAGCAACTTCTAGGGCAGCCAGTCATCTTAAAATACGTACTCATTGAGGTGCTAAGCAAACCAGTGCTAAGCTTATGATTTTTAGTTGATGATATAATTGAGCGTAAAACCTACTGCATTTTTTAAATTTGAACAACTTTTACAGGCTACAAGTAAGAAACAAACATATGTAACTCTGTGCAGTTGTGCAGTCGAGGAAAAATGCAAGTCAACAGTGAACCTCCCTCTAATCTGGCAAAATAGAGATTACCCATTTCTCCCTGCCTTACCTCAAAACACCAAATTTCAAGTATAGACAACAGTCAGTTTTACTGCTACCTCCCTCACTGTAATTTGAAGATGTAGCCATATGTAACCATATCTCTGTCTCTTTTGCATAAAAACTAGCCCAATGACCTACTCAAACATTCCTTCCTGGCCCCATCCAAATAAACAAGGCAAGTTTGCTATGAAGTATTCCTTCTATTTTCTTTTCATCTAAATGTCTATAGGCACATTGTCATTTGACCGTGCCTAAACAAAACCACATAAATGACTGCAAGAAGAACAGTTTTCTCAGCCTTCTCACTGGTGATGAGACTGAAGCACTAGGAAGCAAATATTACCATCCTATAAGTACCTTACCTTGCTCATCCTCCCCTGGGCATTCAATCAGTGGCACCGAGGGTATAAAATGCACTCTTTCAGACAAATCAGCTCTTTAATAGAGAGCAATATTTGCAAGCCGAATGTCAGAGTCTTCCTACTCACCTGCAGGACAGGGGTGGCCCTACAGAGCCAGTCCTCCTAATATGCTTCCAGCTAATTCCAGACTCTTCATTTTGGTAATCCTTGCAAGATTTCCCATGACACTGGCATGTGTATTGCCCCTGATTGATGGCTCTGCAAACCGGCTCTAGATGGGTGGGTGCAAATGGATACAGAGTTTTAGTATAGCATTAATAAAAAAATAAAAAAAGATTAAGATCAAAATACCTTCCAGAAGGTTAACATAAAAAAGTGATGCGTTGAGTTAAAATGCACTAAGGAATAAATGGCAAACGCCTGCTTATATCTGTAAGTGAGGCTTTCATGAATAATCCAGCAGGCTTGTTAATGATAATGAAAGTGCCCGTCTCTTATATATTAGAATTCTCCCTTAGTCTCTGCAGGCTAAAAGCTTTGCCTGTTGTTGCACACCATGCTAGGATAAAGAGCTGCAAAGGCAAGGCTTGATTTTTATGTTGCTAGTCTACTGCAGTCAGAGGTGAGTTTATGTTATTTGCTTTTCTACAAGCCCACAAAAATGGTACTGCAGGCCTTTGCCATGATTTAAAAATATATATATAGAAAAATATGTTTTATATCTTTTAGTTAACGGTCGTCTCTTAAAAATATATATCAAAACAACTAAAACCAGCTAAAAATCTGTAAAAGCAAGTCTGTTCGGACGCTGGCCTGGCAGGTTTATTAAAACAGGGAAGGCAGAAGGATCAATATGGCCCAGCTTGGCTTTAAATGCAGAATGGGGGTGACACATGCAGTACTACAGTTATTTATAAATTTACATCAGGAGGTGTGAGGTCAGATACAGAGCTGGTGGGGAATAAGCAACTCTTTTTATACAAAAAAATTGTACTGACAGGGATAACCCCCCCCAAGATTACAAAAGTGAAAGCTGCATGGCAGTGGGAATGAATTACTGGCTAGTCAGTTTATTAGGGCATCTAGAATTTGTATCTTACTCCAGAGACATTTTAGTTACAGGCTAATCAACTGGAAAAGATATTTGGTGAAAAAGGATATCCTAGTTGATATAGTTCACAAAGCATTAGTTAAGCCTCAGGAGTCTGATGGACAACAAATTATTGTTGAAACAGCTCAAATCTAGAGAACATTTTTCTGTGTCATTTGTTTCAACTTGTTCTTCTGTGTCACCTGAAATCAAGGAAGTAGCTCTGCAGTGTGCATTTACAGTCTACATCAGCGACAAGTTGATTCTCCTGCCATTTCCCTCGTACTTCCTGTCTGAAATAAAATGGGCAGGCACTACCTCTCTGTAGCAACAGCAGATTTAAACTGGAACAGTCTGCTCTTCACTGCTCTAAGACCAATTTACGTTGCTTTGGCAGCATAAGAGAGACTAAATGGATGTAAAAAGGAACTTTCACTCACTTTAATTCCCCTGTTACATTGTCAGTGATGTATAAAGCAGCTTCAGAGTGCCCAATAATCAGCCCCTAAATGCTAACTGCTCTGATTTTACTACATGCGTAGTATTGCCACAGATCTATAACTTGTAATATTTGGTCCTGTTGCCACGACATAGGATGATGTATAAATTATAGCATGGTCTCAACAGTATTATCTGTATCTATTCTACTCATGTGGGGTCAAAGTACATGGAAACCTTGCATGTTCAGCAGATTGTAATTAAGCATTTTAATTCAGTATCAGCCTGCCAGGCAACTCTCCAGGGCACAAGATGAGATGCCAGAGTTATTTGCTTCGTTTGCTAGATAGAGATTTCTCTGCAAACTGGTCTGGGTATGTATTTCAGCCAGAGGATCTTGACAAAACTGTGACGCTGATAATGTTCCCAGTGAAGGTTTGTCTTGGACCTTGGACAACAGCAGAGCCTGAAGTTAGAAACTGCTTTGACCTGTTACTGATAGAGTGCTATAGAAGAACCATAGCAAACCAGCGAGGATTGGACAGCAGATCCAGTTACTCATTATTCTGTTTCCACCAACACACCAAAGCAGGTGCCTGAGGAGTAAGGCACGTATGATAATCCTGAGACTCTGACAGCCTTCAACCCTTTGCAGCTCAGGTGATTCCTGAACCAGGCTTAGCCTCTGGACTGAGCATCCCTCATCAGACCTACCTGATGTAAGTTCATGACATCCTCATCCAGATGCAGAAAAGTGTTAGTGTTCATAACATCCCACAACAAGGAGTCCCACAGACCTGTTACCCAAAGAATGGCTTGGGTTGAAAGGGACCTCAAAGCCCACCAGTTCCATGCCCGTGCCGTGGGCAGGGCTGCCCCCCCCACCAGCTCAGGCTGTCCAGGGCCCAATCCAGCCTGGCTCTGAGCATCTCCAGGAATGGGGCATCCACAGCTTCCCTGGGCGACCTGTGCCAGTGAATTCAGCTTATATTACCTCTGTTCGATATCCCCTTGTTCTTGTAGTGGAAGAAATCGTGAACAGTCGATCGCCATCCACTCTCTCCACGTCACTAGCTGCTTTACACACCTCAGGTGTCTCTTTTTCAGGGTGAAGGATTCCATCCTTTTAAATCTTGTCTTGAAAAGGAGCACTTCTGGTAACTTTGCTGAGCCTATTGCCATTTTCTAAACCTTGCCGGTCCTTCTACATCCTTTGAAATGGTAGGACCAGAAAAGCATTCGGTATCCAAAGATAGGAACTGGTTCTCTTGATTTTTTCTTTTCTTTTCCTCATGATTCCTAATGCTAGTTCAACTTTCAACTTTATTATTACTTTTTTTCTTTCTGTGATTGTGATCAGAAGTATTCATCTAACTATCTATTATAAACTCCAGGTACCTGAGTATCACCAGTAAAATCAGAGTTTGTGTAAACCCAGGATGTTTTGTCCCTTTTTATGTTTTGAGTTACACTAAATTTCAACTGTCATTGTGTTATTATTAAGATAACAGGATCTTTCCTTAGTATTTCTTAACTGCTGAGGTGGTTGGTTTTTTTTTACTCTCCTGAATCAATTTTATTTATGTAAAGATATTTCCCCTTATGTCATCACCGCAAAGTTTCCTTAAGAGACTTTACACCTAACCACCGACCTTCTGGAAATCCAGATGGACTACATCAACTCAGTAGCCACAACCTGAATGCTCTCTGACTCTCAGCAGTCTCCAGAAGACTCGTGAGACACAGTTTCTCCTTGCAAGATGGACGTCAGTTACTCACCAAGGTGCTATAATTGTCCACCATTTTTCACACAGCCACAGTTCCTCAGTTGTCACTAGTTCCTCAAATCTAAGCCGGTAGGTTTTAATTTTTCCCATTATGAATACAAAGGAATGGCTATATTTGAATTATTAGTCCTTGTAGTATCTTCTGCTATAATAGATAGGTTATCCAGATGTTCCCACAGGATTAGGATACTTAGAAAATCCTGTCGTAGCAGCTGTGGGTTGTTCACATTGGGCTGAACGTGAGCTTAGCCACCTGATTTGATACAACAAAGGCCAAATTAATTCCTGTCCTATATTAGCACAAAGGTTGAGTGCTATAGAGCTTCTTCCTTGATTATAATTTTTATCAATTTGTGCAGCTAATAGTGGATTTATTCACGATGACTGGAAAACAGCCTTAATTGAAGATATACTTAACTTACTCACTGCTCATGTTTTATCTCCTGCAGTCCTGATGAATAGCGTCATTCATTGAAATCCAGTCCCACCACACCAGTGCCTACTCTGCCATTCTCTGTTCCACTGCTTAAATCAGCACTTGCTAGAAGCTTGCCTGTTCTTGCCGTGCCTACAGTCTTCTGATTCCAAGGTGTCTGTGTTTGTGTTACAATAGGTACTGCTTCTATGTCTGGTCAGACCCAGTGTTTGTAAATTCCCTAGCCAAACAGAGCCCAAAAAGGACTACTAGCATTTCAGGCACGTTTTTTTTCCTTTTTTTTAACATTTCTCAGTTATCTCCATAATTAGGAAATTTGCTTTCTTTTAGAGAAATAGGTAAATGGTATTCACTTGAATATATGACAGAAATCCAAGGATTTACACAGAATTTGATTACACCTCTCAAATGAACGTGAACAACTGTGCAGATACGGAGTGCGGATATTGCCCTTACACATCACCCCAAGGCAAGCTGTTCCCACAATTACCTTGCTATCTTCTTATTAATCAATGGTAAGCTTTGTGAAAGTCCAGGAATGCTTTGAAAAAAAGAAGCTTCCCAGGAATGAGAGGACCAGAAAAAACTAGTGAGATCAAACACCCTGTATCTTCTCTGCAGCACTCCTTGGAGGCCAGCGAGCTCCTGGCTGCAAGGTCAGCTGTGGTGCCAGGCACTTGGACAAGGAGCCCCAGGGTGGTGCAGGGCTTTCGACTCCTCCCGTCTGCACCCTCACTCTACTACTTAGCCTCCAACACGGCTTTCCCGTGAAAATGTATGTGTTTGTCATTTGCTTCCCAGGTTAATGATACTAACAAAACAAAGCAAAAACCAAAGAAGTCAGCAAGCTCCATCTCTCCAATTGTGCTGATGGACAGCTCTCATCTCCTTTCCTTCTTATTGTATCCTGATTATAAATCAGTGTAAAGACCCGCAATAGCAGGACTAGTTCTGGTTGGACATTTTTAGGCCACAAATATGCTGTTACATAATCAGCTGATCTAATCTTGTCATTAAGATGCCTTTCTTTATCATAAGAAGATACAGCATTTGTTTGGTACAAGACGTAATACTTCAGTAATAGAAGTTGGGTTGTTTATTCAGAGTCAAGGTTTTTATGACTCCTGAGCCAGTGATGCCCAGTAATTAGATCTGTAGCTTTTGGCTCCACAGTATTGAATGCTGCTGTACTGGAAGGATTAGATTTACATATTGGTGAGCACAAGAAGATTTTTCTTTTATGAATACTGAACTTCAGAGAGGTTTTTTGAATTAATAACAGTGGAATTAAATCTTTGAAGGCATTTTTATTAAAATGGTGATCTCGGTGGACGCTGTGCAGTAGTGCTGGTTAAAATCAGGAACGTATGTTGGAGAGGAAATCCATAGATTTTTTACACTTGTTTTAATCACATGTCAAAGCAAAATGTCAGAAGCCCCTCAGTTGTTCATGAAGTAACATATTCTGAAATATTTAGATTTGCTAAGGCTCACATTTCTCTGCAAGGGTGCAAAAGAGACCGGTAAATTTGAAGGAAATCATTTTGTCCCATCCACAGCCAAGTGTTTTCACAACACACCTTAGAATACGAGGAGGTTGATACCTTTCCATGAAATATTTTAACTCACTTCACTTAGAACTTTCCAATGGAAAAATCTTCAGCTTAAGAACTTCTGAGGGGTTGTAATGTGAAGTGAAACTGTGACACATCATTGCAAAAACATGTCAAAATCAGAAATGTTTTGGCTGAGACATGTTTCTGCCAATGTGTTAAGCATTACCATGCACCATTATACCACACCACTGAGCCCTCTCTGAACTATTCACTTCTCAGCAGAGTCAAATATAGCCCCATCGCAGGCAGCATACAATTTAGATGTTATCAGTCTCACTACATAAAAAAAAGAAAGCACAGCAGCACAGAGGCAGCAGATAAAAAGACAGGAAGTCTGCAGCAGAGCAAAGAGATGAACCTGTACTTGCTCTCAGGTCAGTGCCTTGATCAAAAGACCATTCTTGCACTTTTGAAGTGCTTTCAAGTCATGTGGGTTTGAGTTTCTGCTGAACTTCAATTTTGGGCAAAGCTCTCCTCATTTTTAACTGTGACTCTATCAGAAGCATTTATTTCCCTGGAGTTTATTTTGATTTGTTTTTCCTAGGCCACTGGAAAACTATCATTCACCTTCTCAAGTTCACCACCATAAAATGGTGAATTTCCAGATATTCCTTCCTTCTATGAATATTGCTGCAGTTCTTTTTGTTGTTGCCTTTGTGATCCTTTTTGTTACACAGAATGTGCATTCTTGAGCAGATTTCCCTAAGGGCAGGATAACAGCTAAATGAAATGTAAATGCAGGGATTGCATTAGGATATGTTACAGCACAATACTATAAATATTTTAAGTCACTCCATCTTCTGTGTTATGATGTACATGTGAGTGAAACTGACCCAAAATTAGATTGTTTTAACTCACAATTCCGTTATTTAGGTGCTTAACAAATACCACACAGTTCCAATACACATACAGGATCTGGACAGATAACATTTTGGCACAGAATTTCTAACCCAAATAGCAAATCTGTTAATTATCTTCTGCATCCTCCCATAAGCAAACTGCTGCTCAGTGTCGCTATCCAATGGTGCATCCTTACAGGATAACGTATGAGCCAATAACTGCAGTCACAGCCAGCCAGGGACCTGCTAAAACTTAGAGGAAAGGATATTAGTAAGGATGCCCAAGTAAAGGAATAGTGCCTAAAACCTCGTCTTTCTGGTTGCTTACATTTTGAATATGCAGACCATACCCAGACCTGCTGAAGCCACAGCCTGTGTGTTCCCTCATGCCTACCAAGGGCAGTCAACATAACAGACTTGCATAGTTGAAGAGAACAGAGGATGTCAGCCTCTGTTCATCTGTCTCAAAACTGTTCTTCTCACCTGTGCCAACACCTGGAGAAAAAAAAAGAGCATGAGTTTGTGCCATAAGAAACAACTGTGTGTACCATATATTCCGCAACAATATATTCAAATATCCATGACATCTCCCTGTATTATTTAGGGTTTTTTTTTTCTTATTAAATTTTCATCCCTAAGACCCTGATTTCATTTTACTGGCTTCGTGTATTTCAAAAGCCACAGTTCTTTTAAACACAGCTTCAGATATGCTGTCCTTTTAAAAATCCAGGGCATATAAAATCTGAAGCAGTCCACTTTTCATGTTTTCCAGGGCTGAAGCCTTTTTTTTTTACAACCCACTTAACCTCTTCTCCTGATTTACATAAAAGGCTCATATGCCACCATCTAATTTGATGGTCATTTATTTTTCCTTGTGTATAGGAGTAAAGTAGCAATCTTTTTCTTTGTTTTTGTTTTTTAACAAATAAAAACCCCATGTTTCTGTACTAAGAAGTGAATAATCTGGCTGATTGAAAAGACTCAAAAGCATTCCTTACAATATTAAGGATACTTGTTTTTTTCCTAAAGAAATCGCTCTTTTCTACAAAGTGGTCCCTCCAGATGAAAGTAGTACTGCTGCAGTGGTCCTGGACATTGATTTACAATAGGGCTGTATATTGTTTGAAAGAAGTAGGTCTAGAGGGCAGTACTAAGAACAAAGCTGCAATGGCTTTTGTAAAGTCAATAACACATTTCAGAAAGCGTTGTGCTACAGAAAGGCTCAAGTTCCCTAATGGGAACCCACTGGCTGTCAGTGCTGTGCCTTAAGGTACCTGATATTTGAACTTCTCTCTCCACACAGCAATCATGAAGGTGGCTTTAGCCAATTCGTGTTACCTCGCAACTGATTTGTGAGGAGCATATCGAGACAGTGAGCTGCCACAATTGAGCTGCAGTAAACTGATGGCTCCAAACCATCTGCCCAGACCCCATGCATTTGAGCCTGTGTGAAGGAAGGGCATGGGGGAGCTGACATTCCACACTAAATTGACTCCTTTTTCCTTTCAGTAAAATAGTAAATCTAAACCTATTCATCATTTGAGTAGGCCTTAAACCAGTTCAGTTTGACTTAGTTAAACACTGACTCATTTAGATTTGCAGAGAACTAAGAGGTCTGTCTTTTTGAACTGAGTATCCAGTGATGTTAAGGAAGGCTCTATGATCAATCTTTCTGTACATGTTAGATGCATAGTTGACAAGGATGAGATCTAACTGCAGAAATCTGCATTCGCAGATTGAACTGAGAAGATGCTGGACCTGCAATCTCAATACCTCCTTCATCTCATCTTCTGCATACGGTAGAATCCCCCAGTGTCCTCACCATATGAAAAGATTATAAATGACTGTGAAGAAGATTTTACTTGGAACACAAGGTTTTCATCTACCTAGAAAAAGGAAAGGAGAAAAGAACTTTTGCTTTCTCTGTAATAAGCCTTTATAGAAATCCTGGAGGTGACCAGTGGCCAAGGAGAAGCAAGCCCAAGACATTCCTCCAGCAGCTAACTCTCTCTATAATGTCCCATCTTTCTATCTGCGATGCTGTTTATGAAATTGTAATGATAGTAGTAAAACAAACGCAAATAAATAATGAATGGATGAATGCATCTTGGGATGAATAAATTATGGGAGCCATACTGACTTTCAAGAGTAAGAGTTGTTACAGTTCGTGCTTGAAAGGGGCTGTAATGGGGTTTTCTCCTGGATCCTCCAGCACTTGCACTTCAGTGCTGGAGATCCTTGGAGAGGGCATGTGAGGAGAGAGCCAGCCTGCCCACAGAGGCTGACTGCAGGGCGGAACCAGGGGCCTTCTCCTGCAGCTAGGGCTCCCATGGTAGGAAGGACTCCTCACACGAAGAAAACACATGTTTCAAGGAAGAAGGAAAACTGTAATTCAGATAAGTCAGAAGAAACCCTTCGGTTGTTGCTGACATCCAGAGGAAGGCTGACTGAGGCTTCTGAAATCTTTACCTTCCCAGCCTCCCTAGTAACCCATCTCCCAGCCATATGCCAAGCCCAGCAAATAAAGTACTCCACTCTCCGATTTTCCTCTGTGAGGTTTTCCACTCCTTTCTTTGTAGCTGAAGGAGAATAATGAAGATTCCTTGCTAAGGTAAACAGGCTTAACTCCACAGGCTCTTCTTTTTACCAGTAGAAGATGTCAGCTAGAAGCTGAATCCAACTGCCTAGACTGAGACCTAGTCCAAGGCCTCGAGTGATGGACCAAATCCTGCACTTGGGTCATTACAACCCCATGCAGCATTATGGGCTTGAGGAAGAGTGGCTGGAAGGGTGCTCAGCAGAAAAGGACCTGGGGCTGCTGGTCAGCAGCTAGCCAAACTTGAGACAGCAGCATGCCCAGGTGACCAAGAAGGCCTATGGCTCCTAGCCTTAATCCGGCCTGTGTGACCAGCAAGACCACAGAATTGATCGTGCCCTTATATGCAGCTCTGGTGACACCACACCTTGAGCACTGCATTCAGTTCTGGGTCCCCCACTACAAGAAGGACACAAATGCTGAAACAAGTTCAGTGAGGAACAATATAGCTGGGGAAGGGATTAGAAAGCAATACATATGAGGAACAGCTGAGACGACAGGGGTTGTTTATTCTGGAGGAAGATGAGGGAAGACCTCATTGCTCTCAGTAGGTCAGGTTGGTAGTTATACTTGATGACCTTGGAGGTCTTTTCTGACCTAGATGATCCCATGATTCTATGATCTCATCCTTGTCAACTATGCATCCAACATGTACAGAAAGATTGATCATAGAGCCTTCCTTAACATCACTGGATAACTCAGTTCAAAAAGACAGACCTTTTAGTTCTCTGCGAATCTAAATGAGTCAGTGTTTAACTAAATCAATTTCAGCTCACAGGCTGAACCCTAATTGTCTCCTGTCATTGAAGTCCAACAGCCAGATTCTGTCAGCACTTCCTTCAGGTCGGACCAGCAAAATCTTTGCATCAGCCCTTGTGTCCAATCTTCTGCTGAAACCCGGTTGGTTGCTCTGATGGAAAGATATTGCCTAAATTCATTCAATTCATTCTACTCACTACACAATTCAGTCCATTTTACTAAATTTACTGAATTTTAACTAAAAATGTAGCAGCAGCTTAACAAAACATGCTTGTCTGCCTGTGTTCCCTTCAACAGAAAAGAAGCATCACATTAATCTTCCCATTATGTGCATAATAAAATAGAGATACGCTAACTCTAAAAAAAGAATATATTTGAATGTGATTGTAGGTACTTCTGCTAAATAGTTACATAATTATATAACCACACAGCATAAATGCACAGCATATACATAGTATATGCTATGCATAGCACTGATCTAGTATATTATAGTACACGTAAATATTTGTAAATAAATGTTATAAATATAGCACTCTGAAATTACTTGTATATATTGTTAAAATTCACTATTTGAAACAGAAGAGTTATTTGGCAAAGCACAAACATGGAACACTGTGCTTTCTGCAGAATCATAAAAGAATCACTGATCTTCCAAAGTAGATGCATCATAACAGCACAGAAATCTCTCTAAAGCACGTAACACAATATACCATAAAACAGTCCAAATGCAGTGAAGCTGGAATATTATATAAGATATTAAGTTTATTGCCAGGGAACTACAAAAAAAGAATTTTTAGCCAAAATGTAATTATTAAAATAGGGCACAGAGGCAAGAGTGTTTTTTTCAAGAAGATTTATTACTTAAAACAATCAACTTTTTCTTTTCCTAGCTGATCTCAACCCCAGTTTCTAAGGCCTCTGTAATTGCTAGAGATTATTATGTTTTATTATTGCCTGATAACAAACATTTAATTACCTTGGTGATAATTTCAGCACGTAATGCTCTAGAAAGGCAAACTGAATGAATCATCATTATCTCAGGCTGTAAAATAACTAGCTTAGAAAAAATGGTACTGCTTTAAAACACAAAAAAGCAAGTTGGAGGTCTCTTACAAAGTCAAACCAGAGAATTTTCAATAGGCCAACAGTAGCTAAAGTTCAACTTACAGTAGGCAGGCAAGTTTCATTTTACGTAATACGAAAAAACTGCAATGGGTTTCATATGCTACCCTGGTGTATGTTATTCTTTCTGTGATTATTTCAACCTTACAGGAAGGATATGCCTCTGAACTACATCTAACATGAGGCCTTGGATCTGCCACCCACAGTTGTCAATGTCCCAGCCACATCTTGACTCCTCTTTTTTAAACCATGACTCCTTTCTGCCCCAGACCCCTCGCTATCTTCAGGTGTTGTGGGAATGGAACATAGGCACCTAACCCAAAGGGAAGAACTTGAACTTTAGCTAAGCAACTCTTTAATTTAAGCAACTGAACAATTGTAATTTCTCTATGTGCATAGTTGTCAGCAGTTAAAGAGAGCTGAGATTTGCGTCACAGAAGAGAACCATAGACCCACAGAACAGCCCAGGCTGGAAGGATCCTGAAGGATCACCAAGTTCAGCCTTTCATGGGAAAAGAGAGCCCAGATGAGATTATCTAGCACCCAAACCAACTGCATCTTGAAAATTTCCACATCCCGATCATCAATAAAAATATTAAATAGGACAGGGCCCATTACTGACCTCTGTGGAACACCGCTTGTGACCGGTCACCAGCTGGATTTAACTCCATTCACCACCACTCTCCGGGCCATCCAGCCAATTCTTTACCCAGCAAAGAGTGTACCCATCCAAGCCAAGAGCTGCCAGATTTTCCAGACAAATGCTATGGGTGACAGCATCAAAGGCTTTACTGAAGTCTAGGAAGGCTATGTCCACAGCCCTTTCCTCATCTACTTGGGCAGCCACCTGGTCAGAGGAGGAGATCAAGATGCACTGCTTTGAAACTAAATGTCAAATTATCTTTAATTCATAAAACAGATACTCATGAGAACTACAGACAATGGTCTCAATACCTTTTCCATGTTTGCTCACCTCAAAACTTCTATTTCATTCCTGATGCATCATCATACTCAGAATGGAAGAGGCAAACTAATATTTATCACCCTATAACAGAAGTCTTTCCATTTTCTCTAGTATCTGAGTTTAAAATTGTGAGCTTTGACATTGAACTCGGAAAGATTTACTTCTTAGCTGCTTGTAAACCCTACAGTTAAGTAAGGGAATAATTTTGCGGAGAAAATCTTAATCTTAAGGACTTTAAGCTACTCAGTGTATTCCAAGACACTTTTAGTTTTCTCCTGGTGGTTTCTTTGACAAAAAAAAAAGATATTGAATTTCAAGAAGACAAGAAGTCATTTAAAATTGCAGGTCCTTCTGATGAGAATAAGGAATGCACGATCATGTTGCTATTTTAGCTTCAAGTCTTTGAGGCTTGTGTCTTTAGCATCATAAAATCCCCCAACTAAATTATTTTTACAGGTTCTGTCTTTAAGGTCCACAGTTCATCCAATAAAGATTCACTCTGAATACGACCTCCTTGCGTGCGATACATGTCAATATGTCATGTTAGCATTTTTCATGTTTGTGAAATCACTAGAATAACAAAATAAGCGAAATACAGTTTAGCAGATGCTCTTTAATGACTTCAATAATTAAAAAAAGAAATCAAATAGGTTACCTTTTGCTGCAGAAATAAGCAGTGTCAAAACAAGTTCTAAGTTCATCTCCAACATAATTCTGATTACTTCTGCTGAACTGCATCAGGGATAACTTGTCCCACGCTATTCTGCAATTCCTAAGTTTTTAACTCAAAATACACTGCATAAAGATAGGATTATAAAAACCACACGTGCCAGTCCTTCTGAATAATAGAAATTAGTTTTGAAAAGAGATCCAAGTAAAATGACTTATAAATATTATACAGTATGTAATACGCAAATCTCACAGGTCTGAGTACAATAAAGGATAGCAACATAATCTGAACCCCACTAAAATTAATTCAGAACATGATTTCCAGCTAGGATGGCTGTTATTTTCCTGACCTGTTAGACACACAGTGTTAGATTTTGAACACTGGAAGAGTTCTCCTGGGCAGATGAGATGCTGTAAGGACAGGCTATTAAGTTCCAGAGAGTTGGCAGGTTTTGATACAGTAATGACTGATTATGCCTGCATCACCACCACAAAATTGGAAAAAAACATGCAGTCAATCCTGAATAAGTCAAATGACAACTATTAAACAAACAAACAACAACCTAAGGAAAACATAATAACAGCTCACATCTAATATACTGTTGCATTGGCAAGGACCATAGAGAAAAAAGAAGCCACCTTATTTCTTAATTTAAGATGTATCTGTAAAGGCAAAGGGACCAGCACAAAGAGGTGTTACAAAAAGGAAGGAAAAAAATGCTCACCTCTCTCAGAGGATCTAAGCTCACAGACAAGAACTCCAAAGGAGAGATCACCAGAAAAAGACCTTAGCTCAGTCACAGTCAGCCCTTAAATGAGGTCCAAGAGAAGTGGATCCTGGCTCCAGCCCTTCCGGTCGCACAGGTGCCTTCACCTGTGCTCCCAGGGCTGACCGGGTCTTTTCTCCAGGTGCTCAATCAGTGGTTCATGCCGCGACTCAGCAGTCCCCATACAATGTCTTACTGCTTGTCTGTTATCTGACACCAGAGACAACTTGTTCTAGTAATGTTTCATTTGTTTCACTCAAGGCACTAAGTGGCTTCTAAGATAAAACTGAGGAGAACTGCTTGTTTTTGGGTGTAGATCTGTCCCCGCCTTCTTTTGGTGGAATAGGAATGAGGTGGGACATGTATCAGCCGTACAGGAACCTGTCCCCAGCCACACAATGCTGTTTTAGCTCTGTTCAATGCACTGACAGGTGCAACAGGAGCCAGGTCCTCCTACTTTGACACCCCACCAGCTAACCATCAACAGCAGTGCCAGATCAAAGAGCTGGCTGCCTCTGCTCCCTACCCAGCCCAGCAGTGCCAAAACATGAACGTGGCATTTTCTTCTATTGTATGTCATTCGTTACATACTTCCTTTAAGAGTAACCTAGAATGTAAGAGATTAATACTGATTTTTACCCATGTTTGCTGTGGTTTCTGGGGAACAAAAATGGCTAAGTGGAGTCCAGCAGCCTGAGCTCATACCTGGAGACTGCTTAATGATGTATCAAAATCTTTTAAAAACAGATGCAAGATTGGCAGCCAAGTGCATTAGCGATTTTGGGTTTGGATATAGGGAGATGAACAAGACAATTCATCTTGTCTGACACCTCCCTTCTGCCTCACTTACATATCGATTTCTGCCTGAGCTGTTTCTAAACTAAAGCAGCAACGATGTGTGCATTTGCACCCCACGTCACAGGGGCTGCCTTCACTTATTGTCAGATTTACTAGAGACCGCTCAGCTTGCGAATGCATTTTAGTTAAACCAGCCATTAATGCAGATGGAGAATGAACTTAAAATTGTATATGGCACGGTGGAAAGTAGACTCCGATAAATGCATCTAGCACTTTAGACACTTTAGATTCCTCTGGGGCAACTGCAACATCTTTGAGTGATCACTGCATCATCAAGCTGTGGATCATAGGTTAATTGGAAAGTTTGCTAACGCAAGTTTTACTGGGACTATGAAGAGCACCACCGCTTCTTTGCATCATTTTACTTCAGAAACACGAACACTCATTTTCATGAAGTAATAAAACCCATTGGTATCCGAAAGTTGAAACAAAATATCATACTTGTTGGTCTTTTCTAGGATCTGTGAGGAACTGGATTCCAAAATTGATTACAGACTTCAGGAGTCTTTTATCTATTAAAGACACTGGACTAAATGCTGCCTTCTTTATCCAAATTGATTAAACAGGTCAAATGCCCATCAAATTAAACATGAGTTTCTTTTCAGCGAGGAATGAACAGACTATAGAACTGAGCTCAACGGAAATTCAAATCACTGGCAAAAACTGAGATGTTTTCCTTAGGGGATTTTCCTTATGTATTAAGCAGGCAAACTGTTTAACACGTTCTGACATGAACGTTAGTGCCAGGTACCTGCACAGCTGGCATACTTGCCAAACAATCAGATGCCTTTATTTTGTTGGGCTCGGTGTATAAGAAAAGAAACAAGCATACTTGAAGGGTTCAGGTTTTGAGATGCGAAGAAGCAGCAAGTTCTGAAGGGGGGTTTCTACTCTTCCCCATGGTGAGTGGCTTTCCTCTTGTTGAACTTCAGTTGTTGTCAAAGAGCACATACTCCTTCAGTCAGCACAGCACTGCTGAATACTGTTGTCCAGCAAGTCCGAAGTGAAAGCTTTTTTCTTGCCCATTCTGACCACATTCATCAATAACCAAGGTTAAGTGCAATCAAATTAGAACAGTATTCAAGAAAGAGAGAGTATGCATGTGTGTGACTCAGATACTAGCCTTGATATGGATTCACCTCTACCACAAAAGTGATTAACCTGAGCAAGAAGCTGATAATTTTCTGTGCTCTACACGGTATGGCAAATATTAAAGAAACTGGAAAATGAACGGCGTATTGAATAAAATTAAATGAAAAGACCACACAACAGTAATTCAGTTTTTATTGTAATGTAATAATAAAAAAAAAGAAGCATACAAAGGCAAAGGGCACACATTTTAATATTTACTTGACTTGTTACTTCACTTGCAGCTGTGAATTCTTAAATGTCTTCTGTGAAGGGCAAAAAAAAAAACCAACCCAGAAATGTCTTTAGGTAAAAAAACATGCTTCTGTAGGTAAGGAAGATTCATCCTACGATTGCCATGTCAAATGTGACTGATGACATATCAAATAAGCACGGTGCGTTTGCAAAAAGGAAGTGAAAAACAAAAAGCAAAACCCCCATCACTGGTTTGCTATAGGCTACTCTCTACTCTCATCCTCTCTTCCTGCATGGTAAGCCGGAATGCTGGTTAGCAAGAGGTTTTGAATTCCGTGGTAAATGCATGGTGGAAGGCTTTCACTATGGGATATAAGAAAGAAAAAAAAGCTTATAGCTTATAGAATGGAATGCCCCACTCATAATAACGCTTCTTTCCTACAGAAAGAAGCCTAAAGACACTTGCATTAAGGATACATCAAAGACTGCAGGCCGAAGAGAATGCTAGGAAAGAGGACAGACTGCATACAGATGCTCCTTCCCCATGGCTGTGCACAGTAGACTAAAACGACCCTAGTGGACATATCCAGCCAGCGTGCGTACCTCAGCCCTGTTTTTTCTCCATCAGATTTGTGTGCATGACAACCAAACAGATGGAACCTTTCGGCATGTGGTATGTACAGGGCATTGTTTCTAACAGCGCTTGCAAATCCCAGAGGTTCCTTGGAGGTATTTGGCCAAAGCAGAGACATGGATCCTGCCATGGGCAGCAGAGAAGCCCTGGGGAAGGCACCAGCCTCTGTGCAGCAGTGTTTCACACCTGGGGAAACCTCTTCCCTCATCTCTCACTCCTGAAGCTGTACATACTTAAAAGAATAAGGTTTTACTTGTAATCTATCATGGATGTCAAAACATCTGGCCAGTTAAATCTATGGTCCCTGGTGTACGTCATAGTAGCATCTTTATGCTTCTATTTCTTATTGAAGTGTATAAATTACAGCCTTGTCCTTTTGCTCTGGCAGAAACTGTACAACAGATCAGTTTCTCTAGAGGTGAGTATCACCACCAGCGGCCTTTGGTAGGCATAAAGGTAGTGCAGCTTCTCAACAGCACAGTACCCATACAGAAGGAGTGGAAAAGTGGCATGGGACTGGGCTGAACGCCAGGAAAACCTCACTGGCATTAGATTCCTGCAGAATTATTTCTGTTTTATACCTGAAACTAGTCATGCATCCTGTGGACAGGAAGACCGATGGTCAATTGATAAAAAACAGTGCTGCCTGCTTTTCTAGATCGATTTTCTTATGTCATTTTATGCCATTTTTGTTGGTAATTATATAATGATGCAATTATTACAATTATTTAATAACAATAATTATATTGTGGCGCAATTTTTATTTGTATTAATAATTTTATTAGAGTAACTGAATTTCAGTAAGTGTCCTTGAATGGTCACTTTGGTGTTCAGGGCTTTTAAAAAAGCAATAAAGCCATTTAAATGGGCGTGTATTCATTGTTTCAACAACCTTCTAAGGCAATAAAGTAATAACGATTTTGAGTTACAACATACATAGCATATATGCATCTGCAAACAAAAATCATTTCAGCAACCATATGTCCTGGTTTCAGCTGAGACAGAGTTGTATGGGACACCATACAACCGTATTATTGTTTTTTACTGTTCTACTGGTAAAAACAATGCAGAAAATTTATTACAAGCACCCATATGAAAGCAATAAAACAAAGTAAAATGATCATAAAACCAATCACATATTTTACAGAAAATAGGAGCATAAAATCACTTTGTGTGAGGTTCTTTTGCTGCCAAGCAATTTATCATTTAAGAAAAGACAACTTTCTGCTGTGTTTAAGCATCTGATGTGTTCAATTTCTTGTGACCCATGCAGGAATGGGAATGGGTTTTATTATTTCCAATTTCAAAAAGCTTTACTCATCACTGGTCGTGCTAGCTCAGTGTGCCAGAGGTAGAGTAATTTGCCGGTTCTGATAAGTTTGCAAGAGTTATCCCTCCCCTTTTATACATTGACATTTCATGCCTTTTACGTGCACTTTCCTTTAGCTGCAAAGTATCTCAGATTCCTAATACCCTAGGACAACTTCATTGGCCAAACTTCTGGGATGTGCTCATATTTAATGCATAAAACCTATAATTTAAGGAAGTAAAAACAATATTTATGCTACACTGATCTATTGAGACTTTCAATTAATTCAACTGAGGTAGTATTTCTAATTTTGCTCTTTAAATAGCAACTTGGAGCTGACATACACTTCACAGAACACTGAAGTGTGACCTGCTCTCCTTTATTCACTTTTATAGTCCTCGATTATTAGCGTTATTTAATTTACTTTACAGGAAAGACCTATGAACATCTCTAAGCAGTAAGTTCAAGTTAGATCAGCCATATTATTCCAGTTTATTTCCCTTATTTTATTATAGGATACTAAACAATGCAAACGTTCTTCTTTGGCAGCCTTACACTATATCCTATAGCTCTGTTCCTAAAAATATATTTGCTCTCTGAAGGGGAATTCTCCTCTAGCCATCCCTGCAAGCTCCGTGAAATATAGCGCTGCATCTTCAGAGGACACTACACCCTTCTGAGTCATTTTTATGCAATACGAGAGGGTTGGGTTCTTTTTTTTCTGTCCAGGCTCTGCTCTTGTAATGACATGTGTTGTTACTCAAAAAACAAATGCATACAACCATTCATCTTGGCAGGCTAATAAGGTGCAGTACTAAAATCTTGTAGAAATTTATCACGCCAGTATTTAGTGGTCTACGGTTTTGGTTAGTGCTGGGCTAATTGTAAAGTACTCTCTACAGTTAGAGAATAGCTTAGTAATAAACAGCACTGCAGACCGACGGAAGTGTGCTTCCTTTCAAAAGATGCAGTCAGCAGCAAAACAGAAGAAAGGACTTGTATCTTCAGTCCGTAGTCCTGAACTTTGCTGGAAGAGTGTTGGTGTCACCTCTTATTTGGGGCAGGGAGAGCAGAGGGGAGCAAGGGATGAAATAAAGTGTAAGGAACGAGAGGTGCAAAATCTTACACTTCTACATTAAGAAGTAACCATTGTTCACGTAGAAGTGCATTGCTTTAAGGATATGAGTATCAGCCCCAAGGAAATTGTAAAAGTATCAGGCTACAGCACACCTTCTTCGAAGCACTGCATTTATGGAACAGGCTTTCTCCCTTTACTAATTTTCTTAGCTCCTGGCTTTCTTCCCAGGCAGTAGTTTCTCAGACTAGTGTGTTGTCACATAAATGGTAGGCTGGCTTGTAAGCTAACTTAAAATGCAAAAAGCACTGCATTAAAGCCAGTGATTCTTACCTGTTACGTTTACTGTTTCTCCTAAATAATTTGTGAATTTACTCACAGCAGTCACTCGGTTTCCCTATACAATTACGCCTTTGGTGTTCTGACAACAGACCTACATATAGTACTGAGATCCCTCTTTCTTTACCAAATTCCCTGTCGGGGTATCTGGCAATTTTGCTTCATTAGCAACTGCTGCTTCAAAACTTTCACAGTCAGTTTTCCTGCCTCCTAGACCATCACTTATGATAACCTCAAAAGCAATTCCTTCCAGACTCTCTCAGGAGAGTTTAAGCAAACGTCTGTTTGTTTTCCCTCAGAACTAGTCGTAATAGTGTTTATGACCTGGTTACACCACTGTAAATCTGGAATTATTCCATCGCCTTTGAAGGAGCTAATCTGCATTTACCCCTGTATTACTGAGCAGAAATCCAGCTCAGTGGGGCTACTTGTGTGGATGATTTGGTCTTTATAAAATCGTGTAGCATTGTTTAACAGCTGTCACATAGATAGCAAAGAAAACATAATGCTGAGCTGAAATGTAAGCAATTGACTATTTTCAGCCATCATGCCATACAGCAAGGAAAGGATTTCATAATAGTAGCTGGGCCAACTGTCAAAATGATAGGATGCACTTGATTTTAAGCTTCGGTTTCACACACTAATCAAGCTGTATTAGCATAACGACTGCTTGTCGTTCCCCTTCTCTCCAGGTCTAGCACATTGATGGAAAAATAAAAGATAACGAATGTGGATGTCTGGTATAAACAAACCGAACAACAGATATCTCTTCAAAGCTTATTGAGAGGCATTGCTTCATCTTCCTCAGCTGAGGGACCACAACTCCAAAAACAGATCAAAGAAATTGGTAGCAGGTTCAAAGGGAACAGACAATGATTTTCTCTGTTTTTTGTTGTTGTTGTTGTTTTTCCTAATCCTTTCTTCTTTCTTTTTACTGCAGTCTCTCTTTTATCCCTATCTGTGATTTTGTTCTGGGAAAATAGCCTTCTGTGGACGTCTTAACCGAACGGCAAAAGCTGAAGAAGTCCAGGGTCAAAACGCATTCAGCTCTCCTCTTGTCAGGTCGTCTGGCTGGCAATAAAAATACCAGTCCCCCAGTATTTGAGAGTTTAACTGTCGTCTCTTCCAGCAGTTTCTAGAGCATTTGTTTTGGGGTTGCTTGTCAATACCTGCTCATGCAGTGGAGAGCATGGCAATCCCCAAGCCTTGCAGATGGGGGCACATCTTCAATTTCACCCGCAAAACTTCACGTAGATAGGTTGGAGAGCTCCCAAATTATTGCTGCAGTGGGTTCACCGCAACATCAGGTAAAAAGCACAGGGAACTAATGATAGTGCAAACTGGGAACGGAGGTTGGATGTGTGAGAAAATAAACTTGAGATGGCAGTTAATAGAGGTCAAAAATGGATATAGGAGCAGAATCCCTTAACCACTCTGACAATTACATCTCTGTAAACAAGAAACAAGAGTTATGCACAGCAAGCTTTAACAAGGGAGCGGATAAAGCTGAGAACACACTGAGAGGAGCAGAGGATGATAAACTGTTTTGATCTTGGAAAGTAGGCTCTTTACACCAGTCTGAGTTCCTCCTTTGCCCGCAGAATGCTGAAAACAAAACACAAGGTTTCAGCACCTTGATCAAGAGCTGCTGGTGCTACAATACACAAATGACATTAAATTGCTAAAAAGTAGCAAGAGAAAGCCTTTTTTTTTTAAATCCAGATGATACTATGACATAGATGAAAAGGAGGAGAAGGCTCAGCTGGCGTGGGTTGAGCTGGATGTTTAAGGGCAGCTGTAGGTGAAGAGCTGACTGCCTCGCATCCCTTGCTCCGTAGGCTGTAAGCCGTCATCCTTGAGGCGAACCGTGCAGGGATGCCAGAGGGACTTCAGGGACAGCAGTTGAGTGGGTTCCCTACTTGATTAGCAGAGAAAGAAACGCAAAGGAAAGGCTCTGAGCAGCAGGTAGCCGTGAAATAGAACAGCCTGAGGTTTCAGCTGTCCCGTGCGGTGTTTGGGGTGGGATGTGAGACTGTTTCCTTATGGAGAGTCCTAGCAGCAGCCTGGAGCTCTTCCTGCTAGAACGAGGAGGATATGGGGTAAGTCTTCGCACAGGTATTTGGGCCAGTCACAGCACGCTTATGAGTATTTCTAGCAGGCCAGCTCCACCCTGGAAACCACAGGCTGATGTTAACGTGGCCAGGCCCAGGCTAGCAGGCTGGTCTTCGGGACAGAACTGAGTCCCTTGTGGTGGCAGGTGCTGGCCACTGCAAAGCACCAGTTCCTCCCAGAACTGCTATGTCTCAGTGCTCTCTTTGGCCTGCTGGTTTTCCTGAACAAGTTTATTTGATTCACTGTGGTTAGTTGCTTCCTTTTGGTTAGATAGGCTTAGAGTTCAACACTGAGGGGGAGTGAAGGATGTATTTGACTAATGGCTGAGCAAAAAAAAGCAAAAGGAAAGCAACATGAAAGATACCACAGCCTCTGAATCTTCCAGAAAACAATAAATAGAGCAAACTCCAGCAGTGTTAAATTGGTGCATGGCACATACAGAAAGCTATTAAATCTAAATGGTGCCTCTAAATACCCACTTTGCCATACCTAAAAAAGAGTTGAGCAGTAGTGACCTGGAATTTTCCTTACCTTTTTTTGCACATAGACCGTAACAAATGAAGCAGACTCGCACCTTTGCCATTCACCTGAGATTCATGATTCAATTTCAGCTAACATAAGTCCTCAAAAATTTTGCATTTATTTTTTCATGTTCACTAAAATTGTACAACTTGGGGAATAGAAACCTGCACTTGGCACATATATCTCCTCCTACGATGAGCTCCACAAATGGCTATTTCAGTTACTAATACAAAGAAGAAAAGATCATTTCTGTTTTGTGGCTGTTTGGCTCTGGATTAATTGTGCCAAACATAGGTAGGTTGCTCCGAAAGTAATGCCTTCTGTTTATTTCCATGGAAGCTACAACAGATGCAAAGAGCACAATAACACTGTTTGATAGAGCAAATTCTCAGCTACAAAACACTATTTTTCAACATAGCCACCACCATTTGCTATGCATTTTTGCCAGCGATAAACAAGAGCCACACTCATAAAAATCTGCACCAGCAGAGGTGACCCACTGTCAGTGTTGCCACTGCTGAAACGCACCACCCACCACCTCACTGTGCCCACATCCACTCTTTGGTCTCCAGAAACATTCAGCAAGTGTTGATGAATGTCAGTGGGTGCCATTTTTTCCACGTGCAGGAATTCAATGACACACCTTTACTTCATATGCACTTCCATGTCAGATGCCATTTTGTCAGGCTGTCCCTCTGCTGCCATATGTCAGACAGCAACAACATGTAATGGAATGCTGGTGGAAGGTTCGGACTCTACTGCCATACCACCAACATCCACCTCTGACACTGTGAGTCAATGTAATAAAACAGGACGCATTACTTTCAGGACAGCCCTTGTATAAACACATCATAGAAAGTGAAATCTAGTCTGAAACAGGATAACCCCCCTCGATTTCTGAGGATTTCTCTCTGCAGTTGGTTTCTTAGGAGCAGTGAGCTGTTCAAATGGAAGTCTTATACCTCCGCAGGAAAACAAAAACAAACAAACAAAAAACCCACCAACAACCCGCTTCTCTGTCATTGCCAAATAACAAACACCTTAGGACAAAACTGCAGTACACCAAGATGCTATATATATATAATCTTGACACACTACTATTTATTCTCCTTTCTAAAATTAACTGCTAAGAAAGAGATTATGTTCTAGGTTCATGGCCAGTTGCAAGAGGAGAAATATTGTTGCCTGAGAGCTATAAAAGAAAAGAATTTTATGTTTCACGGAGGTAAATGCTACTGACTTATGTACCAGCAGAGCAGAGTTAAATGAGTCAGCATGTTGGAGGGATGGAGCTCTGCTTCATTTCTGGCCTCTGTACAAGGGAGGCAGTCCCACGGCCCACTTAGGAGCAATTCCTAATTAAAGCACTGCTGTAAAATAGTAAAGAATATTTGGTCCTGGGAATCTACACTTCAGCATAATACAAAAATCAGTGTAGTACCGAAAATTTTAAGTAAAATGAGAACCCTAATGGTAAATTCTAGGTAGCCCCGCCGCCCTGCCCGCCACCCGCTCACCTTGAAGAAGCCCTTGCAGCCCTCGCAGGTGCGGACGCCGTAGTGCTGGCAGGCGGCATTGTCCCCGCAGACGGCGCAGAGCCCCTCGTTGGAGGGGGAACCCCGCGAAGGGGGCGAGGGCACCTGGCTGTCCAGCAGCTGCGGAGCGTGGCCCAGCTGCAGCCCGGGGAAGGCCATGGAGGGCTGCTTGCGGATGGGATTGGGGACGGCGAAGGCCTGCCCGTCCACGGCGTGGTGGGCCCCGGCCGGCTCGGGGTTCATGGGGACGTGGAGGGGCCCGTCGAAGCGCATCTGGCAGCTGGAGACGGGGGTGCCGGGGGGCGACTGCTTGAAGGAGAAGAGGGAGAGGCGGGAGACGGGCGTTTTGCGCTGCTCGATCATGTGCGTGGTGGCCACGTAGTTGGGGTGGAAGTTGTGCAGGGAGCCGGGGTCGTCCCACACGGGGCCGTGCTGCACCTGGAAGCCGGGCGTGGAGGGGGTCGGGGGCGACGAGGGCTTGTAGTACACGGAGCCTGAGTGGGACATCATCTCCTCGGACTGGGGGGGGAGGTGGCTGTGCTGCTGGTAGCCGTGCATCTGAATGTCTTCCACCTTAATGGAGGACTGCTGTCCGGAGAGGGGCATTTGGTACAAGCAAGGTGGCTTCACGTCGTAGCTTGTGTTGTAGTTGTCCATAAAGGTACTGAAGCTGGGGAGAGAAGTGGTGGCAGTGATTTCAGTGTTGGTGAGGTCCATGCTAAACTTGACAAACTCCGGAGTTAAGAAATCGGAGCTGTATTCTCCCGAAGAGTGGTAACTGTAGCTCTGGGAGGCCGGGCTGGCTCCTTGAGGCGAGGACCCATACTGAGCCTGAACACAGGGCATGGCTGGAAACGAAACAGGGTCATATAGACTCGGCCCGCAAAACCGCGCTCCCTCCGCCCGCCCCGCCCCTGCTCCGCGCCGGGCACCGGGCACCGCGCCGGGCATCGCACCGGGCACCGCGCCGGGGACCGGGCACCGCGCCGGGCACCGCGCCAGGCATCGCACCCGGCATCGCGCCGTGGGGACGGCGGAGCCGCAGGAACGAAGCGCACAAACCTTCAGCCGCGTTAGAGGCGTTTTCGGGGGAGCTGAAGGCGGACAGCGTCGGAGCTCAGCGGAGAGCAAAGTTTCCGCGGTTTCAGAACACGGAGGAGGAGGAGGAGGAGGGCTCCAGCCTGCCCAGCGCGCCGGCTGAAAGACAGACAGACAGACAGAGCCGCTCTTCAGGCTGTCCCGGCATATTTTGAATAAAAGTTAATTTTACAAGCCAGTCAAAGGAGGTTGTTCTGTACACTGAAGCAAACTTCATATCCCTCT
>JANHGO010000001.1:90272767-90300272 GCA_024606505.1 Aquila spilogaster | reverse complement strand
TCCCGATTTTCTCCCCCATCCCACTGGGTGGGGGAGGAGTGAGTGAGCGGCTGCGTGGTGCTTAGCTGCTGGCTGGGATAAACCACGACATACTGTTACACCGGTAAGGATCTGATGCTTGTCTGCTTATCCAATGTCAGAGACTACCTGGTCTAGAAGTGTTTCATTTGTTTCACTCAGCTAAAACTGAGAAGCTGGACTGCTTGCTTTTGGGGGTAAACCTCTCCCTGCCATCCTTTGGTGGGTGGGGAGCGAGGTGGGCACACAGCGGCAGTGCATGCACTCGTCCCTGGGCACACAGCGCTGCTTCAGCTCCCTCTGAGACACCGGTGGGTACCTTGCCATCACGCCGGCCGGGCTGGCCGTCGACGGCAGTGCCAGACAGAAGAGGGTTACTGCGGGCTGCCTCTGCTCCCTACCCGGCCCAGCAGTGCCAAACGGGAACATCCCGTTTTCTTGTGCTGTACATCAGTCCTTACGTGCTTCCTCTAAGAGCAACCTAGGATTGAAGACACGAATACAGGGTTTTACCCATGTTTGCTGCAGTTTCTGGAGTACAAAAATGCCTAAGTGGAGCCCAGCAGCCTGGTTTTATTTTTCAAACAAAAACTGACTTAAGCTGGTAGGTCACACGTGAGGATTGCTTAACGATGCATCAAAATCTTTTAAAAACAGATGCAAGAGTGGCAGCCAAGTGTGTTAGTGATTTTGGGTTGGGGTACAGGCAGGTGAACAAGATTATTCATCTTGTCTGGCACCTACCTTCTGCCTCACTTGTATATCAATTTCTGCCTGAGCTATTTCTGAACTAAAGCTGCTGCTATGTGTGCATTTGCACCCCACATCATAGAGGCTGTCTTCACTTATCGCCAGATTTTCTAGAGACCACTCAGCTTGACTATGCATTTTAGTTAAACCAGCCATTAATGCAGATGGAGAATGAACTTACGGCGGTATCTGGCATGGCAGAAAGTAGACTCTGTGATAAATGCATCTAGCACTTTAGACACTTTAGATTCCTCCGGGACAGCTGCAACATCTTTGAGTGATCACTGCATCATCAAGCTGTGGATCATAGGTTAATTGGAAAGTTTGCTAATGCAATAGTTGTACTGGGGCTATGAAGAATAGCACTGCTTCTTTGCACCATTTCACTTCAGATGCTCTAACCCTTGCTTTCATGAAGTAAGAAAACCCACTGGTGTCCCAAAGCTGAAACAAAATATCATACTTGTTGGTCTATTCTGAGATCTACAGGCAATTGGTTTCCAGAATTGGTTACAGATTTTAGGAGTCTTTTATCCTTTAAAGTCACTGGAACAAATCCTACCTTCCTTATTCAGATTGATTAAACAGATCAAATGCCCACCAAATTAGGTTGGAATTAAACACGAGTTTCTTCTCAGCAAAGAAGGAAAAGACGACAGGACTGAGCTCAGTGGTAATTCAAATCACAGGTAGAAACTATGATGTTTTCCTTAGGAGATTTTCTTTATGTATTAAGCAGGCAAACAGTTTAACAAGTTCTGACATGTATGTTAGTGCCAGATACCCGCACAGCTGGCATACTTGCCAAACAATCGGATGCTTTTCTTGTACTGCGCTCAGTTTATAAGAAAAGAAGAAAGTATACTTTCAGGCTTGATCTTTTGGGGTGCAAAGGACCAACGAATGATGATGGCCACCTTGCAGGGGGGGGGTCTACTCGCCTTTACGGCAAGTGCCTTTCCCCTCACTGGAGTTCAATTACTGTAAGAGAGCACAAGTTCAGCCAGCCAGTGCAGCACAGCACTGCTGAATGCTGTTTTCTAGCAAGTCAAGAGCCACAGGGTTTGTTTTGCCCGTTCTGACTATAGTCATCAGCAACTAAGTTTAAATGCAATAAAATCTGACCAGTATACAAGAAGAAGAGAGTATAAGTGTGTGTGATTCAGATATGAGTCTTTATTTAGATCCACCTCTACCATAAAAGTGATTGCCTGAGCATGAAACAGCTAATTTTCTGGGCTCTGCAAGGTACAATGAATATTAGAGAGACTGTAAAATGCACAGCATATTGAAAGAAATTAAATTACAAGACCACACAATAGTAATCCAGTTTTCATTTTAATGTAAAAAAAAAGTGGTTGAAGGCAAAGGGCACATATCTTCATATCTACCAGACTCTTACTGTAGACTCTTATGCCATCACTTGAAGCTGTGAATTCCTAACTGTCTCCTGTGAAGGATAAAAAAACCTGAATGTCTGAAGGTATCAAACCCCGTCCTTTGTAGGAAAGAAAGATTTATCTGAAGAAGATTGTCATGTCAAATGTGACTGATAATGCGTCAAATATGCACGGTGAGTTGGCCAAAAAAGTGAAGATAGAAAACCCCTCCCTGACAGTGGTTTGCAACAGGTTCCTCTCTGCTCTCATTCCTACACAGTAAGCCAGGATTCCGGTTAGCAAGAAGTTTTTGAATTCTGTAACAAATTCGTAGTAGATAGTTTCCACTGTGGGATATAAGAAAGAAAGTGATACGTTGTATAATGTAATGGAATATCCCTTTCACAGGAACACTTCTTTCTTGCAGACATTGTGCTACAGCCTAAAAGCGTTGGCATCAAGGGTAGATCGATGGCTGCTGGCCACACAGATTGCTAGGGCAGGGGGAGACACTGAGTACAGAGGCTCCTTCTCCACAGCTGGGTCCACTAGTCCACTGAAATGACACCGCTGGACACACCTAGCCAGCCTACGGAGCCCAGCCTTGGGGTTTTTTCCATCGGTTTGGCACGTATGACAGCTGATGAGAAGAAACCCTTAGGTGGGAGGTCAGTACAGGGCTTTGTTTCTAACAGCATTTGCAAAACCAGGCGGTTCCTCGAAAGTGTGTGGTCAGGGCCCGCCGCAGGCAGCAGAGAAGCCCTGGGAAAGGCGCCCACCTAACTGCGCAGCAAGGTTTCACCCGTGGGGAAAGCTCTTTTCTTGTCTCTGGCTCCTGAAGTTGCGCATATGGAAAAGAACCAGGTTTAAATTGTAATCTGTCACAGCTGTCAAAACATCTGGCCGCTTAAATCTGGGATCCCTGCTGTATATCATAGCAGGAACTTCATGCGCCTCTTTCTTATTGAAGTGTCTAAAATTATAATCCGGACTCTGGCCTGCTCCATCGCCTTTGGGCTCCTGCAAAGAACAGACACTGAAAAATGGACCGACTCCTCTAGAGAAGAATCTCACCCTAGGCAGCCTTCAGCAGGCATAAAGGTACCGCAGCGGACCTACAGCACAATATCAGTATGGAAGGCAGGGAAAGGTGGGATGGGGCCAGAAGAACCTCCCTGGCATTAGACATGAGCAGAACTGTTTCTGGTTTATACCTGAAACTGGTCCTGCATCCTGTGGACAGAAAGAATGACGGTCAGCCAGAAAAAACAGTGCTGCCTAGTTTTCTGGGTTCATTTTCTTATGTCATTGTTGTTGGTAATTATATAAAAATATAATTATTATAGTAATCATTATGGTTATTTCTTTACAATAATTATATTTTATTGTAATTGTATTATTTTATTATATTTTTATAATTGTTTTTATTGGAGAAAGGGTGTGTTTCTGTAAATGTCCTTGATTGGTCATTTTTGTGTTCAGGGCTTTTTAAAAAGTGATAAAGCCATTCGGATAGGGTTTCTATTTATTGCTTCAGCAGCCTTCTATTTAAGGTGATAAATTAATAATGACTTTGAGTGGCAAAATATATAATATATAATATGCAAACATACATCATTTCAGCAACCATGTAACTCTATTATTATTTTTTACTACTCTACTGGTAAAAATAATGCTGAAAATTTATTACAAGAATCCATATGAAAGCAATAAAATAAAGTAAAATGATCATAAAACCAATCACACATTTTATAGAAAATAGGAGTATAAAATCACTTTTTGTGAGGTTTCTCTGCTGCAAAGCAATTTATCATTTAAGAAAAGACAACTTTCTGCTGTGTTTGAGCATCTAATGTGTTCAACTTCTTGCGACCCATGCAGGAATGGGAATAGGTTTTATTATTTTCAATTTCAGAAAGCTTTACTCATCACTGGTCATGCTGGCACAATCTTTTAGTGCCAGTGGTGGAGTAATTTGCCAGTTCTGGTAAGTTTGCAAGAGTTATCCCTTTCCTTTCACATTCTGAAGTTTCAGGCATTTTGCATATACCTTCCTTTAGCTGTAAAATATCTCAATTTCCTAATACCCTAGGACTACTTCATTGGCCAAACTATTGGGATGCGCTCAGATTTAATGCATAAACCCCTCAATTTAGGAGAGTAAAAGCAAATTTAATGCTACACTGCTTTAGAGACACTTTCAGTTAATTCAACTGAGGTAATATTTCAGAAGTTTCTCTTTAAGAAGCAACTTGGAGCTCACATACTTCACAAAACACTGATGTGTGACCTAGAGTCCTTTTATTGACCTTTTATAGTCCTTGATTTATGGCATTATTTGATTTACATTACAGGTAAGATCTATGAACATGTCTGGGCAGTAAGTTCAAATTAGATCAGCCATGTTATTCCAGTTCATTTCCCCTATTTTATTAGAGGATACTAAACAATGCAAACATTCTTACTTAGCAGCCCTATGCTTTATCCTATAACTCCGTTCCTAAAAATATGTTTGCTATCCAAAGTGGAATTCTCCTGTAGCCATCTGCATAAGCTCCATGTAATACAGCATTGCATCTTCAGAGGACACTACACCCTTCTGAGTCATTTTTGTGCAATATAGTTGAAGGGATTTTTTTCTGTCCAAGCTCTACTCTTGTAATGGCATGTGTTGTTATTTAAAAAATGCATACAACTATTCATCTTGGCAGGCTAAGAAGGTGCAGAACTAAAAACCTCTAGAATTTTTTAATTTTACAGTATTTAGTGGACTACAGTTCTGTTTATTACTAACCTAATTGTACAGTATTCTCTACAATTAGAGAATAGCTTAGTAATAAACAGTACTGCAGACCACCCAATCTACATTTCCTTTTTAAAGTTGCAGTCAATGACAAAATAGAAGGGAGGACTCGTCACTTTTAACTTGAATTCAGTAGTCTTAGGCTGCTGTAAAACAGTTGGTGTAAGTTGTTACTGGGATGGGGAGAGGAGAATTGAGCACGGGAGGAAATAAAGAGAAAGGAACAAGAAGTGCAAAACCTTTCACTTCTCATCAAAAAGAAGTAACTGTTGTTCACATAAAAGCGTACTGCTTTAAGGATATGAATATCAGTCCCAAGGAAATTGTAAAAATATCAAGCTAGAGCATACCTTCTTTGAAGCTCAACATTTACAGAACATGTTTTCTCCCTTCACTAATTTTCTTAGCTCTTGGCTGTCTTCCCAGGCAGTAGTTTCTCAGGCTAGTGTGTTGTGATCTAAATGCTAGGCTGGGTTGTAAGCTAACTTAAAATGCAAAGTAAAAACCAGTGCTTTAAAGTCAGCATTTCCTACCTATTAAGTGTACTGTTTCTCCTAAACAATTTGTGAATTTGCTCACAGCAGTCACCCTCTTTCCCTGTGCAATTACTCCGTTAGTGTTCTCACAACAGACATACGTATAGCACTGAGATCCTTCACTCTTCACCAAACTCCCCGTTGGGGTCTCTGGGAATTTTACTTCATTAACGAGTGTTGGTTCAAAACCTTCTCAGTCAGTTTTTTCTTCCTCCTGAACCATCACGTCTGATAACCTGAACACAATTTCTGCCAGACTCTCTCAGGAGAGTTTAAGCAAATGTCTGCTTGTCTTTTTTTTTTTCCACAGAAATAGTCATAATAATGTTAGTGACCTGGTTACACCACCATAAATCTGGATTTATTCCATTGCCTTTGAAGGAGCTAATCTGCATTTACCCCTGTATTACTGAGCTGAAATCCAGCTCAGTGGGGCTACTCATGTGGAGGATTTGGTCCTTGTAAAATCTCATAACATTGTTTAACAGCTATCACATAAATAGGAATGAAAACATAATCCTGAGCCGAAATCTAAGCAATTGACAATATTTTTTAGCATCATGCCGTAGAGCAGGAAAAGGATTTCATTATAGTAGCTGGGCCAACTGTCAAAATGATAGGATGCACTTGATTTTAAGCTTTGGTTTCACACACTAATCAAGCTGTATTAGCATAACGACTGCTAGTCTTTCCCCTTTTCCCCAGATCTAGTATATTGATGGAGCAAAAAGAGATAACGCATTTGGCTGTCTGGTATAAACAAACCAAGTAACAGATACCTCTGCAAAGATTTGTAAGGGACATTGCTTCATCTTCCTCAGCAGAGAGACCACAACTCCAGAAACAGATCAAAGGATTTGGTGGCAGGTTCAAAGGGAAAAGATCATTATTTTCTCCATTTATTTATTTACCTTTTAATCTTTTCTTTTTACAGCAATCTCTCTTTTCTCCCTGTCGGTGAGTTTGCTCTGGAAAAATGCCCTTCTGTGGAGGTCTTAACTGAAGGACGAAACCTGACAAGTCAGAGGTCAAAACTCATTCAGCTCTCCTTTTATCAGGTCTTCTGTCTAGCCCCAAAAATATTATTCCTCTAGTATCTGAGAGTCTAACTGTTGTGTCTTCCAGCAGTTTCTGGGGCACTTATACTTTGGATGCTTGTCAATACCTGCTCCTCTCTCATGCAACTGCAAGCATGGCGATCCGCAAGCCTTGCAGACAGGGACGTATCTTGATTTCTTCCACAAAACTTCAGGTAAGTAAGAGAGCTCCGAAATCACTGCTGCAGTGAGTTCACAGCAGCACCAGGTAAAAGGCACAGGGAATCAATGACAGCGCAAACTGGGAATGGCAATTAGATATCTAAGAAAAGAAAGTAGGCAGTAGTAAATATAGGTCAAAAATGGATATAAGACCAGAACCCCTTAACCACCCTGACAATTGCATCTCTGCATGTAAAAAACAAACCAGTTATGCACAGCAGCCCTTAAGAAGAGAACAGCTAAAAGCTGAGAACATACTGAGAAGGGCAGAGGATGATAAACTATTTTGGTCTTGGTAAGCAGACTCCTCTTTATTTCAGTACCAGTCAGACTCACTCCTTTGCTCACAGAATACTGAAAACAAAACACAAGGTTTCAACTCCTTGATCAGGAACTACTGGTGTTAGAATATGTAAGAGCAGGTTAAATTGCCACAAAGCAGCAAGAGAAAGCTTTTTTTCCCTCTCTTTTTTTTTTAATCCGTGTAATACTACAGTGTAGATAAAAAGAAGGAAAAGGTTTATCTGGCATAACAGGCTGAGCACTGGATGTTTAAGGAGAGCTCTAGGTGAAGAGCGGTCTGCCTTACATCCCTCTTCGTGTAGGTGGTAAGCCTGATCCTCAAGGCAAGTCTTGCAGGGATGCTGGAGGGACTTCAGGGAGAGCGGCTGGGTGGGATCCCTGCCTGGTGATCCCAGGATGAAGGAAAGACTCTGAGCAGCAGGTAGGCATGAAATGGGCCAGTCTGAGGTTTCAGGTGTCCTGTGTGGTGTTTGGGGTGGGACGAAGGACCATTTCCTTATGGAGACCCCTAGTGCAGCTCTCCATAACAGAATAAGGAGGATTCGGGGTAAGTCTCCTCATGCATGTTTAGGCCAGTCCCAGCACATCTGCCCATACTTCCAGCTAATGGGGTGCAGCCCAGCTCCATCCTGGAAGCCACAGATCCACATTAACGTGGCAGGCCCAGGCCAGGTGCTTGCTCTATGGCACAACATGGAGCTCCTTGTGGTGGCAGGTGCTGGCCACCATCCTCCCAGAACTGCTGCCTCAGTGCTCTCTTTGGTTTGCTGGTTTTCCTGGAATAGTTGATTTCCCTCAATAGAAAGGTGATTTCTGCCTCATATTTACTGTGGTAACGTGTTTCCTTTTAGTTAGGCTGCCTTAGGGTTCAACATTGAGGGGGAGTCAAATCTGTACTGAACTACGGCTGTGAACATAAAAGGAAAGCAACACCAAAGAGGAAGCAGGCAAAATGCCACAGCCTCTGCCACTTTCAGAAAACAAGAAGTACGTCCGTTTGCACTAATGCTAAACTGGTGCTGAGCAAATACAAAAAGCTATTCAATCTAAATGGTATCTTTTAATACCTTCTTTGCCCTATGAATAAAAAGAGTTGAGCAAAGGTGACCTGGATCTTTCCTGACTTTTCCTCCACACAGACTGCAGGGCATGTAACTGACTTCATTTACCTAAGATCCCTCAGAAGATTTCAGCTAATAACAAGCCCTCAACATTCTGTGTTTGTATTTATTTTTTCAAGTTCTCTAAAATCCTACAATTTGTGGCATAGGAACTGCTACTTGGCACATATCTCCTCCTACAATGTGCTCTGCACAAGGCTATTTCAGTAATTAATATAAAGAAGGGAAGATCCCTTCTGCTTAATGCCTGCTTGGCCCCAGACTAACTGCATAGAACATATAAACCCACCATGGAAAGTGAAATCTAGCCAGAAACAGGCTAGCCCTCCCTGAATTCTGAGCGATTTTTCTCTACAGTCACTTTCTTAAGAGCAATAAGCTCTTCAAATGAAAGTCTTGTTACTTAACAGGGCAAAAAAAAGCATTTATCTACCATTGCCAAATAATGAACACTTGAGAACAAAACTGAAGTATACCAAGATGCTAAATATACAGATAATCTTGACAGCCCACTATTTATTCTCCTTCCTAAAATTAACTGCTAAGAATGTGATTCTGTTCTAGGTACACGACCAGTTGCAGGAGAAATATTGTTGCCTGTGAGCTATAAAAAAAGGATTTTTATGCTTCACAGAGAAGGTAAATGCTACTGACTTTCATACCAACTGAGCAGAGGTAAATGAGTCAGCACGTTGAAGGGATGAAGCTCTACTCCTCATCATTCTGTGCTTGAGGATGCTGGGTGCAAGGTTGGAAGTAAGCAGAAGCTCCTCATTTCTTGCCTCTGTGCAAGGGAGGCAGTCCCATGGCCCACTTAGGAGCTATTCTTAATAAAAACACCTCTGTAAAATAGCGAAGAGTATTTGGTCATGACAGTCTACACTTCAGCGTAATATGGACATTACTGTAGTAAAAAAAGTTTTAAGTAAAATGAAAAACCTTATTATAAATCATAGTTAGAATTTTTGGAGGTGAAAAAGAGGGTGCTCAAAAAACAGTCCTTAGTGTTTACATCCCAAAAGCCAGAATTAGTTGCCTTCCCTGTAGGCAATTTAAGTAGAAAGGGCAAGGATTCAATAAACATTGTGACTGAACTGCCCTTTAACGTCTCAAGAGAGGTGACTGAGCATAAAGGCACTTTGAAAGAACTGTCTAGGGGAAGTGAACATTGTCACTGCCTCTGCTGAATATCTTCCATGAATAAAGGAATTCAGTCCCAAAGCCTGCTACCAGCATCTTTTATTAACTTTGCTGAATAACTGAAGACAATGTTTATCAATCTGAAATAGAAAAAAGGCATGGAAACCATTGCCTACTGACACATTCAGGCACTATGGTCCCAATTTTCAGTGCGTGCATGTGCAGTTTCCTACTGTTTTATTCTTTCTTCTTAGGCCAGCCATGTCACACATTTGTGAGTCATCTTTTAGAGCAGTTTTCAGACTGTCCTAGCATCAACTTGCAACCGAGATCATCTCCAGGAACGAGGACAGGCATGCCCTGATAGTCTTAGCTGTGCCATCCCGCACCCAGCTGCACTCCTAGAGTCCTAGAAGTGGCAGTGAAGCTACATTACCTGTCCTATACAATGGAGGAGTCATCTCCTATATAGATGCCCATGATTGTGCCCATGATGTGGGATCTAGCATACAAATATAATAATTTTACAGCTTAATTTCAATACACTGAACCCAAATGGATTGCCTTTGCACCCCTCTCAGCTCTCTCCCCTGCCCTAATAAAAATTAAAAGCTAAGTAGCACCACCTTCACAGTATTGGCAGGATCAGCCAGAACCGACAAGCTATGAAGTGAGGGGCATGGGTGCAAAAGCCCGCGTGGCAACACGGCCGTGGCAGATGCATGGCACTGCTGTGGCGGTGGGGGCTGCCACGCTGTGCCCCGGCACTCGAGGGCTGGTGGACGTACCGGTGGAAGAGAAAGAGCCCAAGGCTGACCTAGCAGCTAGCTGGGGAAGCTCAGTTGCTTTAGCTCTTCCCTAAGAAATTACTAACACTTGGAATATTGTAGTTTGCCATCGGGGGAAGGAGGGCGTACCCCAGCGGCCAGGGTGCAGAGTACCCATTGCATCGGGAAATGTCTGACACAAGCTTGTGTTTTTCCAGCAGACCCTAAAAGCAAGTTTGATTTTAGGAGCTCATCTCAAAAATGAATGAAGTAAATTTGACAGTTAAATTTGTCATTATCTGCTTATTCAGAAATACTACCATACCATTATAGGTTTTTCAAAGTTGTCAGATTATAAATGGATAAACTGCTACAAGGCAGGCAATGCAAGCCTGACCTGAGCTGACATGAGCTGTATTACGACCAGCTTGTAAACACCCTTTCTGAACTGCATCACCCAGTTTCAAATGTCAGAGGCATCCTCTGGAAGTGCCAAGCCCAATTCTTACATGTTCTTTGTCCGCTTTGCTCGTGGAAGGCCTTTAGACCAGCTGGTGAGGCAGATCACGCTTACTTCTGCATTTAAAAAAGAAGTAAATGCCAGTAATAGTTCAGCCAATCCTCCTAGCCAGGCCGCTGCCCCCCAAAAGGGCACCCCGCGTTGTCATTTTAGCCTTCACCTTTGCACAGTGAGAAAGAGTAGCAACGAGCGACATTCATGGTGGAGCTCTTTGTGATACAATCAGAACAGGAAAGAGACTTTTAAGCTACTAGTTTGATTTAGGCTGATGGCCAAGGCCAACTTCTCACCAGATTCTCTGTCAATCAGATGAAAATGCTGCTGTATCTCCAGTCCTCATCCATTTAGCTCTCCAAACCCAGAGGATTTTTGATCCTGCATATCTGCCTACCTGATAAGAAGCCAGCAGCTTCAAAATCAGAGCTTCCTTCGCCCTCGTACTTTGTTTACCTGTTAGTACCCAAACTCTGAAACCTTGACTACCAAAGAAGACAACCAATGTCATTCTGAATCAGACAAAAGGGCGGGGAGGGGTGAATGAAAAGCACATGTTACACACTCCTGTCAATGTTTAAATTTACACTTCCTGATTACAGTGACCTCCGTAATAACTTACATTCCAGTTGTTCCAGTTTCAGCAGGAATGAGACACCTCAAAGGCAAAGGAGGTTTCAGGAAGTGATTCAGAAATTGGTATTATCACTTGTATCTGTTAAGGCTTGTTCTGTCAGCTATATGTTTGGTTTTGCAATCTAGCATATAAGTGTCTGCTAAGTATCATCTCACTTTACCGACAGGGTTGGAAAACACAAGGGAGGGATTCGTACTGCTGCATCTCTAAACAGTAACGGGAAAGATCATTTTACATCTGAAGCTTTCTGCAGCGTGTGTACTGCCCAGTTCAGAAGATGTGACCCAGATGATTGTCCTTACATTCAAATAGCAAACTCTAAGATTTCTAAAAATATTTTTAGAATATTTTTTTTTCCCCTTACTGTTTTAAATCCTTTTTAAACCTCCTGGCTCTCTGGTTATGTTAGATGTCTGCCAGCCTCCCTAGAATTCTTGACATGTTTCTCCAGAATGACCTTTATCTTATACTGAACAAAAAGCTTCAGAGAGTAAATATAAGGTCTTCCTTATCATTTCCATGTTTATTTTGCTGCAGGCTACATCTGATCACAAAACTGACACCACTCCCACTTCACAGGAATTCTTCTTATTTAGAAAAATAGCAAATAAAACGGCACAGAGAAATCAAGTCATAACAGATACCAATTGCACAGTGTCCTCTCTCCCAGTCAGTAATGAATCACTTCCTCGGTGCCGTGAGAAAGGGTCATCGAGTTGCTGAAGGTGCCCGATTTCAAAAGAAACCAACTAAGAGACACGATGCTATGCTGTACTTGCTGGAGAGGACCCAGAAAAACAAAAGATACAGGAATCTGTATGGCTAATAGTTGCTTTTATTTTTTGCCCTACAAAGTTTAGACCATTTTGGAGGTTAAGAATTAAACCTAGAATAAATGAGGGCAAATTATCAACTACTCCAACTCCCGAAGATCATCCCATATGACCTGCAGACTACTGTACACCTCAGAAACCCCGCAGAGCCACGCACAAGGGCTTTACATTTACTCTACTCCACCTCCTTGTGACTCCCTCGGCACGCAGGTGCTGACGGCGAAGCTCCTCCGGGTCACTGAGCTTGTGCCCATGCCCCACAAATTGTATTCGCAGCTGGCTCCTCTGGCCCCGATGGGTCATATAGTAACCAAAGGAAGAGAAAACATCTGTCCCAAGGTCTTGAACCAACTACTATTCATTATTTTACAGAGATTTTATTAAGGGTAAGCAGCCTAGCACAGTTACCCTGGTGGGGCTGTAGCTGGCCCGCCTGTTCCCTCTGCAGGCTGAAGTGGCTGTGGTGCTCCTCACCTCTGTCTTGCACAGTTATGCAGTGAGGACATGGACTGTTGGATTTTACAGTTTTTCAAATAGGTAGCGGCTACAGTACAGTGGAAGATTAATTGTGTCAAGCGCGTAGCTTGTACACTAGAACTGCGAGCAGCCTGTTCCTACATTAGCTGAAGTGATGACTCCTTCACCATAGATATCAGTGGGATGGAGATTAGACTCTGTGTTTGCAACTTTTGGATTCCTCGTGCTGAAATAGGCCACATACAGGCAGTGTTGTCATTTTTTATTAATCACAGGTAACATAATTCTGGTCACTGCTATAGGCTGTTTTGTCGCTATATATAACCTTGGAACTTTCACACAATTTTTGCTAAGCAAAATGAGAATAAGGAACTAATCCCCCTCAAAATGTCTTACGGCTTTGAGGAAGAGAGCTTTATCTACATGTCTAAAGGCTAATTGTTCAAGTCCCAGCTGTTCTGCCAACTGTGGTTAATATTTTTCTGCCCTTCACAACCCAAGACATTGCATTCAATTCCACAGTAACTATTATTCCCCAGTTTTGCAGAAAAAGGAAGTCTAAAAGTGATTAGGACGGCATTGAAACCAGGACTGACAGGCCAGTAAGGGCTCTCGTACAAACTGAGGAGAAGTCAAATCAGATGCTTCTAGAATAATTTGCTTCCTATATATTGAACTAGCATATGACTTCCAAATTTGTGTTAATATATCTTTTATCGCTGTACGTTTGTTACTTTGACTAGCAGCATCCAGCCCTTTAAGGACGAGCTGCGGCAGCCTCCAGGCTTTGCTGGCACTGTGCTTCTCAGGCTGCAGCGTGCACTCCAGTGGTGGAAGGCCAACCACCTCAAACCGGTACACAAACTGGGGTGCAGAGTGGTGCTCCTGACAAGGGTGGCACCCAACAAAAACAAAGAAATAACATTGAGCCCCCTTTGTCCTAGGCAGCTTCGCCTGTATTCCCAGAAACAAGGTGACTGGGTCTGTGCAAAATCCAAAAAGATTAGGACTTAATATAATAAGCCTCTTCCCAGAACACAAAGTGTGGCAAATGAACGATACAGCCTGTCACCTCTTGATACCAAATGAAATCCTGCCCGGCTCAAGCAGGGATTAAAATTTATTCCCGGCTAATTGATGTTTGGAGTCACCGCACTAGATTAATTAGTCTCAGCTCCAGCTTCTGCTTCACGTATTTGCCGGCGCAGCTTTGAGGTAGCTTTTTAGGTCAGGCACAAACTCTCGCTGTGTGTTTGTGCAGTGCCAAGCACAAGAGCGTGCGGATTCCCTCGGAAAACTCCCAGTAGTCAACCGGCCGTGGGGGGCTGCAACCGATCTGGTCTGAATTTGGAAAGGCGGGCAAAATTATGATCATCTCCTAGGGCCAGGCTGGTGGGAGTGCACAGAGCAGCAGACAGACAAAAAAGACAGAGATTATTATCATTTAATGTTGTGGGCTTTGGTCTAATTTTGTGATAGTTGACATTTTGCTGTTGGTGGTGTAAAATAGCGAGCTGCCATGATCAAGTACGCCCTTTGTCCCAAAGCACAATAAAAGCAAATGTAACAACAATTGATGGAAACTATGGAAAAGGAAATAAGTTTAAAGACGCATCACAGAGAATTTCAGTGGCTGTTATGCATACCTATTTCCATATTTCTTCTTTTGAAAGTAAGAGTACCTAGTGGTTACTGCAAAATGAAATGGTTTAATTCCAAGCTGGGAGAAAAAGGCAAATTATTGTGATTTTTTCAATTAATCAAAATTTTTGTAACACTTGTTCACAGTCAAAACATGTCAATAAATTATAAATGTTTCCGTTCTGTTAATTTATGCAAAGACATTTTAAATAAGAGCTAAACCCAAGACACTTCATTCTGCAGCTGTTCAACAAGACACTTAAATGTTTTCCAAAATAATTCTCCTCACTTTAAAATAAAGTTTCTTCAAAGTAAAAGATACAAGGCAGAGGGGAGAAGAACTACCAGACAGAAATTTGTTTCTTTATAAAAACTGTTTCAGTAAAACATTTTTTATTAGCTTTGAGTACACGTGCTTCTTTAAAATTATCTGGAGAAAAAAGATGGTAGTCAGAAGGAGGGAATGATATTAGAATAAAATTCCAGTTAAAGAAGGACAACGGGCAATTCTTTCTGATTTAGAGCTAGGAGCGTGTTAGTACCATTCTTCCCTTTGGGGGACTGTTTACCCTCAACCAAAACAACCCTGTCTCAGTTTATGAGAAATTCAGGACGAGCTGCTGTAACAAACTGCCAATTGCAATTCAGTCGGGATTTCATCCTACTCCAAAAAACAGCCATCATAAAATTTTTACATTAGAAAATACATCCTGTTACTGTACTTTAGGGTTTCATATTATTCCAGCTATCTCTTCCATTACCAGCCCTCAGCCCACCAATTCTGCCTCAGCAGCCTGCAAGCAAAGCCTTTCTCAGAACATCTCCATGTTGTACTTGAAGTGTTTCCAGAGCAAAAATTATGTCGTTCTGGGCCCTGTACAGAATCTGTAAAGCGTTTCTCCCTGCACAGTCCCACATTAGGGCCATTACGCATACCTGCTCCTGCCCTTCCTTTAACATAGTAGGGCAAGCCAGTTACGATGAAAGGGACAACTGGTACCACCTGAAGCCACCTTTCCACGTCCTCAGGTCACTATATTCATGCGTCACACTCCAGTTGTGTCTTCAGAGCTATTCTTTGTATTCACAAGGGTTACATGTATCCATTAACATTTCCTAAGTGAACGTTGACAACTTTATCTCACTGTACAACTCCAAAAGGTGGGTCTGTAGGCACACATCTGTCCTGCGTGTGCTGTAATCCTACAGTCATCGCATAAAGGTGGTCACAGCAGCAGCAGCAGCTGGTTGTGTGAAGGAAGGTTCCTAGGGAAGCAGTCAGTAGGGTTTTAGTTGCCTAAATAGGAAGCAGGAAGATGCGTCTGTAGGCAACTGCAGCTAAGCTGGACTGTATGGGTCATGGACTAAGAATTACTGGTAGAATCCAAAAATAGTAGATTTGATCCAGTAATACTTGAAGGTTTACAAACTACCTCATAAAACTTTTATTATTTATTACATATTTTAATATAATGGTAATTATGTTTATTATATATTATTTATTATGTGTTTTATTATTTATTATTATTTTAAGGATTTTTAGAGTCACTGTCTTCACTACACTCAAAAATGTAAGAAGGACAAGAAGAAAAAGTGAGTTTTTGCTGCAGCCTCTCACCCCTTGAAATCTGTGGAGAAAAGTGCAAATATTTCTGTCTCCACCCTTTTGAGAAGGCCAGGAAAGGGAGAAAGGGATATTTGTATGGAGACTGCATTCTCGCTCCAGTACCAGCTATTCTAACAGCTAATGCATAATACAAAGTTTATCCTGACAAGTCGTTTGACTATTGCTGTCTGAAAGCATGAAGTACTGCAGTTAAACCTACAGCACTGATAGCATTGCTGTGTGCACCGGAGCCGATTCCCAGCTGCCAGAAGCTCTTCCAGGAGATGCTCCTTCAGAGTATTTGTAAACACCTACACACACCACTGAAGAGGATTACAGAGATTTCTGAAAGGGGAAATAAAATGCCTATAAAAAGAAGCATTTTCTTATTAGATATGTGGGTTTTTTCCTTCTGGGGTTTTCATTTCTGGATAGCAGAAATAGAAATATGGCAAACGTACTTTCTTGATTAATTGACTTGCGCCTGCTGGCAGATAAACTCAGCTTATTTCATCCATCTATGCAATCATCTGTTATGATTAGTATAGCTATGTTCCATATGATTTAAGGAAATTTCAATATATTTCCGTATACTGAATTTCAGTACTTCATATTTTGCTGGTAAAACAACAACATGGGACGTTGATTAATAAGCATTGTATAATCCTCAGACACATTTGGTAAATCAGTCTTCTACTATAGACCTTCATCCGACATATAAATAGAAAGAACAAGGGAACCTACACGTTACATTTGTAATAAAATCATCCAAATTACTATCATTTAAAATGTTTATATAATATTAATACAATGTTTGATCATGAGAGATAAGGAAAAAATAAGTAGGCACAAAATTTAAAAAAAGCAAAAGGTCATAAAAATGAGCCTTCATATACAAAAACCTAACCACATCACACAAAAATGATTGTGGTGATAAAAAAATGCATCACAGATGATTTGTTCCATCTGTATGTTATTTGCCACTGAGCACTCTATCAACATCATGTGGTAATATCAAACTGCTGCAGGATTATGACATAATTCTGCTAGATGTTTACAACAACTGAACAAAAAGTAGTCCCTGTCTCAGCCCACAACCTTGCTGCTGGGCCGGGTAGTAAAGGCTTGGAGGCTTCTGATGTAGGGTCAGGATTTTCTTGTTGGAGCAGAGGTTAGTGTGACCAAGGTATTTTCCCTTTGTAACTAGGTACATTGTATCTGGATTTCATAAACAACAGGGCTTCACTTACTATTTTTTAAGGAAAAAAAACCCAGAACCCTATATTTAAAAAAAAAAAAAAAAATTTCTTTCTCTACAACTTTCCATCCCTGTCTTGTGTTCTGTTACCTGGGAACCTCGCTGTCATAAAGCATCACCTCAGGGCCCAAGTTAGCAGGAACCATTTGAAATGACACACTGAAAGTTAAATACATCAGCACCCAGCTACTCTGTAGCATAAAGGAGGCCCACAAGACAGGTTCAACAAGGCAATTACCCACAAGAGCCTCTGAAACATGTGCAGCTCCAGCTGATTTCAACAGCAACCCAGCTTATTGTCTCAAAAAGATTTGTAGCAGATGTGTGAGTTTATAAATTAAAAATATTTCTCCTCCTCTACCTCCCCTTCTCTCCTGCCACCCGAATTACAGACCCTTTGGACAGGATTATGAAACTTTAGCTAGGTTATCTTCTTATGCACCACGACCGTACATGGGCTTTGAAGGCCAACTCACATTTCACGGAAAGCTGACTGAACTGGGAGAAACAGGTGCACTGCACTTTTTCCTACTGAGATTCAAATACTATGTCATTGGCACTCTTAGAAACAGATGACGCCGTAAGCAGTGTTTGATCTAATTTCCTTTTAATGGAAGATACAATACCATCTGATCCATGTATTTATAAAAATGCACAAATTCCCTTTTGATTTTATTCAGCGCTCACTTGCAGGGATATGCTACATTTTTTATATCAGATATACAAAACCGGTATCTTTGGGTTGTTATCACCAAGAACCATAGAAACACGAGCTCCTTCCCACCATAAAAATGTCTACTTTGCCAATGTTAAATAATTTCTAGCTTGGTTCTCTGGAAATGTGATTACAAAACCACTTCCTACTTCAGCAACAAATCCACTCCTGAAGTGTGATCAGTCACATGTGCTGAATTTTAGTGATAGAAGCAAGTTTTCTTCATGTCAGACTCTAGAGCTGTAACAGGTAAGAGCACACGCTCTGGAATCCAAGGACAGAAGTCTGATATATTGTTAAATGAAATACTAAAGAGCGGCGCCTGTAGGGAGCTGAGCGCCCTGCGTTCCCAGCTCATGTCAGCAGCAGTGCAGGCTGCTTAGTAGTGCCCGAGTGTCACTCGTTAGAGACTTTACGTCTCTGGCTGTCATTTGTTATCAAGCAGAGATATATGCAGTAGAGACTTTGTTAATGAGGTATAAAGGCTACTTCTCCACACAGACTCAGGATGAAAGTACGCTGATTGACCTCTGATTTTATGTATTATTTTTCTGTGTGCCAGTCGTAGCTGTTAATTAAACACAGCCGCTCCTGTAAATGCAAAGATGGGGATAAGGGCTCCAGGGCTATACATGCACGCATTTTAATAACTTCTAAAAACACTATGTAAGAACTTCACTGGATAAGCTAACAATTACAGTAGAGGACTGCAGGGCCTTCCTAAAATGATCTTCAGCAGCGAGGGAGGAGGGAGCGCTCTTCAGCAAGAGGGAACTCCAGAGGGAGAGTAGCCGTAGCAGCTCTTCATTTAACAGCTTCTTAGCCTCCAGAATTCCCTTAATTAACAAACTCGGGGATAATGAAAGAAGTTACAGAGCTACAGCCAACCTTCCCACCCCTAGGCCCTAATCCCTTTACTCTCCTGTCAGTTGGTTAGTCAGGTGAGAGGAAATATTTGCCATTATGTGTAAAATCTCAGTCCTCCTATACTCAGCAGAACTCTCACTGTCTTTGATGGGATCAGGGTTTAACTTTTGACCACAAACCTCAATATTTGGTCTTAGGATGATCAGAAGCCGACCATTCAACTTTGAAAATGTAATAATCAGGACAGCTCTTGACTTGCTTTTGACTCGCCATGAGTCGGCCACCAATATCCTTACTCAAACAAAAATGGAGCCTCGGTTCCTGCGCAAAATCTTGGAAAGAAATGTTTCTGCATGACACTCAGGGCCTTTCCTTCAGCATGTGTCCAGCCCAGCCCAGCCCAGCTGGGAGTACTGGCTGGGGAGGATTGCCCTGGAGCATCCTTTACATCCCACAGGAAGATCAACAGCACAGTGATCTCTCACCTTCCTTTCAGAAACTCTTCTGCTGGTAATGGAAATAGGACATCACCCCGCGGAATCAAAAAGACAGCTCAGTTTTACTGCCTCTACAGAGATGGTGGTATTTACTGGTTTAACCACTAAACCATAAACACAGACACAGAACCATTAACATAAATATCGGCTGGAAATACTACACTGGAGTTTCATTTTAGTAACTGTTGTTTGGCTGTGTTCAATTAAGTAGATTAAAATTACTTCTCAGTAGTCATTTCCCATTGCTTTCAATGCCTTCGTCCCTCATTCAGGATTAGAGAAGTAGTAACCGCGTTGATGGTAATGCTTTCACAGTTTGTATGGTGTAGAGAGTTTTCATATAAGGAAGAAAGGAATTATACATGAATAAGATAGTGAAGGCACAAGGGAAAGGAAAGACGAAAGTGATTTAGCAGAGCATTTCAAACATTTTAATAAATCATAAATTCACACTGAAATGTCACTTCAGCGAGTTTCCCTTACACTGATCACTGAATGACAATATATTCTTTGTGTGTATGTGAAAGGCTGTAATGTGCTGCTATGTTTGCACAGCATTTCTGAGGAAAAATACTGATTGGAGCATAAATAATTTCAATTTTTACTACTACAGGTCTTTTCACATAGCCTCTCTTACTTCAGCATAAGAGTATTGTAGAAAGGAAAATTAAATGTTACAAATGTACAATATAAGCCAGGGATCTCATTCAGAGTCCCTAAAAATAAGAAATCCAGAAAAACCTGGATTCCTCTTACATTGAAAATGGAACGACTTTATGCTCTACTGATTTTTTAATGCAGCAGATCTTGGAGAGAAGATGTAAGACGATGCCATGCAGAGACGCAAGAAAATATTTTTTGAAGTGGAAGAATCAGATAAATCGTGAATCACCACTGTCACTGCTAAATCTGCGCATGTTCTCATTGCTATTTTTAGATCACTGACCACCATCCTACCATCCTTGCCCAAGGATTTTAAGCACTGTTTTCAAAGACCCAGAAATAAAGGAGACAATCATACATGAGAAATCAGCATAATCACCACAGTACTTTCTGACTTCCTCTTCTGCTCTGAGCAGCAACTTTCCATTTAAAGCACTATTCTGTTCCAAAATTTAGAGTTTTAAGCCAGAAACTATTTGCAGATTCAGTTACAAAACAACTGATCGATGGATGGATGTAAAAATCAATAGGAATGGATATAGTCACCAGTGATAAGCTGGATACCAAAGATACTGAAAATCCCGTCTAATTTTCCTTCCACAGAAAAGATTCAACCATGCCAAAAGCAGATATCTTAATTAGTACATTTGATGTTGTTTTACATATAACTCTCTTTGGAAGATAGATTCTAAATGGTCTATCTTTATGCATATTCCTGCTACATTTCAAGATTGTATTGCTACAGATTTAGCTCTTAATGGTGCTAAATTCAATGAGATTCAAGAAAATGCATGCTAAGAAGAGCAAATACTTAAACAAAAACTTCTTCTTTCGAAATGTGCTGCCATTGTACTACTGTAAGCATTGTGTATCTGAGTCATCTGGACATAGCATCATTTTCTTAAACTTTTCGTAATAGCCCAAGACAGGATAAAAAAATAAGAAAAATGTTTACAGTAGGCAGCATAGGCAGCAAAACTACCATTATCTTTTCCCCTTCACCCTCCCAATTTCTACTTTCTCATCCCAACTCAATAGACGTTTTACAACCGCAGGATCAGAATAATGTAGGTTAGAAGGGACCTCTGGAGGTCATTTGGTCCACTGCACGAAGCATCACCAACTTCAAAGTCAGATCCAGCTTCAAAACTAGACCAAGTTACTGAGGGTCACGTCCAATCTAGTATTGAATATCTCTAAGGATGGAGATTCTACAACCTTCCCGGGCAGCCTGATTCAATGATTGTCCAACCTCGTTTTTTCCCTAGTCTATGTGGAATTTCCCTTGCTGTAAGTTGTGCCTTTCTTGAGTCCTTGAGCCATTCTTTTGGCTCCCTTTAACAGTGACTGAGGCAAAAACTGGGTACAACCGCTTTTGTTGCTTTAGACAACCGTGGCATTGCAATAGTCTTTGCCACTTGCATCCAGAATTTCTTCCAAAATATATTTTGCAAGTACCTAATCTTAAGGGCTTTAAGTCACCTGAGGCTTTGCTGACACATAGACTTCATGATTGCATACTGGCATCTTTGATCAGCCTACTGCAAGACACATACCTGGTTGGCAGGGAAACAAGTTTTCATTGCTAATACTGAGATCTACATCATTTAGCCTGAATGTTTTAGCAAAGAGAAGATTAAGATATCTTAATCAGCCTGAAGTCCCTGGAAAGAAGTTCTTGAAAGAAGTTAATGCCTCTCTCGGAAAACGAGGAGAAAAAACACTGGTTGAAAGATGCTAAGTTATTTTTTGCATAAAGCTTGTATAGCCCAAGGGAGAATATGGAATGGCAGCAAAAGCGAATAGCTGTTTTTAAAAGAAAACATTGCTGAAGCAGTGTTCCATATAACTGAGATTACAGCTGAAAGTGGGTAAGTATAGATTTCTTAGATGTTACTGTGGCAAAGAGGCACTTAGATAATTAAGTGGAAGAGTCAAGGAAAACTCAAAAAGATGTGGGACACGCAGTGTGCTACTTCATTGGTCTCTGATCTTCATCATTTTTGTGGTTTACACAGCAATATGAATGACAGCTGAATGAGAGTTGTCCTCTACATTCTTTTTTTTCTGTTGAATGTTTCGTTTGCTGTTTCTCTAAGGGAAAAAAAATGGCTTCTAGGTTGACAGTTTGACATAACAGTTTAGATTAGCCATTGCACCTTGTAAAATAATTAGCCTGGAAGTGACGAATCAAGCTCAAGAATGTGCTAAATAGAGCAATCATCCAGCAAAGTGAACAGAGAAAGGATTTTGCAGTTATAGTAGAAGAATCATTGAAACATCCATCTGTCCAGCACATAAATGCAATAAAGAAGGAGGCAAATGAAATACTGTGTTTCTACATGTTCTGCTGTGAGATCAGAATAAAAACAAGAGAGCTTACAGGATGTAGTGTGCAAGTCCCACTGCTTGCCGTATGGGGCACCATGCTTTTTGAGAGCTACTAAAGCAATAAAAATAATATCAGGTCTCAACACCATAAGGCAATTCTGTGGAGCTGGAGATACACTCATATGAAAAAAGAAGACTTCAGCGTGGCCTAACAGAACTGAAAATTGTGAAAGGGACTAGTAAAACCGATAGAAATAAAGTTTTAATGCTAGCAAGACATTTACAAGCTAGGGGAGATAGCTCCAGGTAGCCTACTCGTTGTTCAACTAATGAACTCAGACAGCTATTCCATTCAAACACCAGCAGTCATACAGAATAAATTACCAAGTAACCAAAACAAACATAAAATGAATTCAATGAGTGCAAGTGATGGTTTGTTTATTTTGGTGAGAAGGCAGAAAACACATCTAATAAAAAAGTAATCTTCACATGCAGACCTCTGACTGTAGCTAATATATCCTGGGGCAGCACTGAAAATGCTCAATTTCATAGTTATGAAATAGTCAGCAAGCTGATTAGTAGGAGACAAAGGCGGTATTTAAACAAAGAATGACTTATTGATTTCTGATCAACCTCTCATCAGTTTTGTCTCAAGCGCACTCAGCAAGCAGTCTTTCTTGCTAGTGGCTCCTTAACGTAACGCTCTGCTCTGCCAGTAGAAAGGTCCTGTCCCTTCAGGATCACACAGGACTGCTCTCCCCTCCGCTCTGTGGTGTTGACCCCAGTACAGTGTGCAGGGACAACTGGCAGGAGATTTTCTTCAAATGCTCTCCCCTGATCTGTACTAACATAATGCTTCTGCTAATGTGGATGTAGCCAGTGTATCCAAATGAGCTCCTGTTGCGCGGTACAGCCCCATCTACTGATGCGAGTATTCCCTAGATAACAGGACGACTCTGCTGCCTGGGTTTAAGCAAACACTTCTGTTTCTGTAGGAGTGCGGGTATCATTCGAAGATACTCAAGGACAGGAGCACAAGGAGCAGGGACGTGCAGGGACATGACGTTAAGAAGCCTGAAAAACTGTAGCTCGGGTTTACACAAACGACAAAAGAGGGTGCTCTGAACTTCTGCGCAAGCAGCGTGACATAAACTTCTGAGTAGCCCTAATCAAAGGCAAAAATCCAGCTGTTAGCACTCTTTTGAAGTCACACCAGGGATGAATTTGACCCCTGGTGGAATGGGAGCATAATCAAATGACATTAAGGGAAAGGGCTTTAATTAAGTAACACTTAACTATAGTTACATTATTTTTATTGTATTACTGTATTTTTGTTATGTATGACTTATTCTTCATTCAGTGTTATTACAGTAATATTCCCTAAGTTGTGCAAGATTTTATTAGCACTTTGTCTTATTTGACAGCTTTATTCGTGCACCAACTCAAGAGTTTTTATAATTGTACTTCCCATTACTAATATATTCCTGTGTGAACACCAGAGTAAGGCGTTCTAACAATATAATTGAAGGAAAAGGAACCTAATTTCTTTTTATACCGCAGAGATGATTCTGCTTCCAGCAAGTATGAAGAATATCATAGTTCAGGACCTCCTACAAAACAAGGAAAACTTTTTCAGTGATCTGCTAAGTCCCACATTTCAGACTAATCTTGGGAGAGGCGGAACAACTTTTAAGGATTTTGATGATGATGCTAAGGTCCACCAGTATTCCCCGGGGAATGATATTCAGCTCCCCTGGGGAGCTACCTCAAACCTCCAAGTTTTCCTGTCAACTGAGGAAAAAGTATTTGCACCCTCCTCTAACCCCCACTCTCAGAATAGGGCTCACATATGGTGTCTGATGTGGGGAACTGCTATTTTGGCACCATACATTCAAGCTGGCAGATGCTAACTTCACAGTAAAAAATCTTCAAACCTTCTGTGCTGAAACATTCGTCAGAGGAGATGGGACTACCATTTTTAGCAGCCCCCCACAAGCAAGCAGCCAGGTAGGCGAACAAACCAAGGTACTGCTGAAGGTAGGCAGTTGACAAGTGAGGTTTTCAAGGCTTTTTTACCCCACGTGCAATGGCACTGACACCTATGCGTGGACACGGGGGTGGAAGGGGAAGACGTGTTGTGTGCCTTAGCTTTGGCTATGCTGGTTCTTCTACTATCTTTTCTAAGCAGAGGTACAGCTAGACCCTATGCTGAGAAACCCCAGATGCAGTGGGAACACTCCCTCTCTCCTCCATTCCTGCAGAGAACAAACTGTCTTGCAGATACTCGGAGACTGTCCACAGAGTCTCGGAGCCTCATTTATCCCACAGCGCACTGTAAGTGCTCAAGCCCAGACTGTCAAAGCCTCCGATTATGTTTTCCACCATTATTCAGGATTTTCATCTGTTCTTTGAGAAACAATCATTCCAGTCTTGCCTAAAAGATTCTTGGCTTCCTTATCCTATGGAGATAGTTTACCTTTCTACAAGAAATGAATCGCCCCATTCGTACAGTTTACTTTTTAACTGGGAAAAAACAGTGGGAACCTCTTCACCTCCTGCCTTGTCTTTCCTGCTCATGCACTCTGGCTTGACAGGCTGGCATTTCGACCCCTACAGAGGTCTCCTGGTGATGACCCTGCCAAGCAGATGAGCCTCCTGGAAAACCCTTCCTATGGTCACCCCCAGCAGATTAAACCATTTGGAGCTTTCTCCAGTTAATTCCTGTGTTGTCTCCCCTATGGCTTCTAGGTGACACTTTTAGCTCCTGATTTTTAACCACACTTCCACGACGGGCTTATTTCACTCAGAGAAGTCAGAGAGCTCCCAGCTAGAACTGGATATCACACACCACACCACACCTTTAAAAGGAAGACAAATTTCATTTTCTTTATGTAATCTCTCCCTGTAACTATTATTAGCAGTAAAGAGCAGTTACATTAATACAGTCAAGCTGAATAACCAGGTTGTTATAAGTTTCTCCTGACATGAGTATATCTTTCAGTGAGGGATATTTGTGTTTTAAAAGTCACCGTGATTTCCAAGCCGTTATTCTCCAGGTGGCTCTTTTTGAGTGCAGCAAGAGCTGGCTGCTCCCTTAGGAATGGGAGCTGGGGACAGGAGGGGCTACCCACTGGGGGTCCGTCAGGGCAGGGTCTGGCAGCCAGGGCCCGTCCCACCACCCTAGGGGGGCTGGAGACCAGCCCAGCTGGGGTGTTACTGGAGCAGGGGCTGTCCTTTCCATGAAACAGCCCATCTTTCTCAGTCAGCCACTGCTCCTGTGGAAGCTGACAGTGGAGACAGGCTGCCCTCAGCCCCCCGCGACCACGCTAAGCACACCCGGGGATCCCGTGCTAGCTCACGTGTTGTTATATTGTCTGTGGACAGTCTGCAAAGGGGAAGAAAGAGAGAAGAACAAACCTCTCTTTCCACTTGGGGAAATGAGGTATGGAGAATCCTTACTCCAAACTGCAACCGGGATGGGAACAGGCTCAGCTTGACAAATGAAATGTCATCAGTGCTTCAGATGAATACATTCATCAGCACAGGCGTGTTTCTGCCAGCTGCTTGTACACCAGACTTTGGGGAAAGCAAGGGGAACTGAAGAGACAGATATGAAAAATCGTGTTTTTTCCATGGCTTTGAAGTGGTGGCAACATGCGGGCATCTGACCACAGGGCTGGCCACACCACTGACCAGCTTAAAAACTGCTTAAAAACAGCTTAAAAATCTCTCATTTTGCAACTTTAAAACATGTGACCAGCTTACCGGTGCTGTTTTGGACAACGTTATCTTCCTACCGAACAGACCTGCAACGGAAAATCATGGATATCCTGACCTGTTCCGCTACTACTCAGCCACATTGGGGAGGGATTGCATGTAAGTGCCGGTTCCCGCTGCAGCCAGCATGTGCAGCGTCGGAATGAGAGAAGTGTAACAAACTGCAAAAGCTCACAGCTGCATGGGTATCAGGGGAAGAAAATATGCCATTAAGTAACAAGTTGATATGCTATATTGGCTAACGTCTAAATTTATTCCTCCTCAGACAGACAAGTATACCTGCATTAAGTAAAAAGCTTAGTGAACACATTAAATACTGGAAATAACACACTAAAATTATTTACAACATGTGGTGATGTGGCATTATTATTTTAAGATGGCAGCGGCTTTTCTGCTAAAAACTTTGTGACTATTACAATTTCTAATTCCCACACTACATCTGAGTTAAATTATCATGAGTCTCAAAAACTGATGAAATTAATTGGAGGAATTCACAGCATCAAAAATGTGTTTTACATGTCTAGACAAATCTGATTATCATCATGCCCTTCAGAAATACGTTATATATTCCCAGCATGTCAGATTTTACATAGCATTACCATTAAATGTGGTCTAACTTCAGCTGACAAATCAGAGAGTAATGATTAGGATGAATCTGGTAATTTATTACAGTTTTAAGAGATTAATTATGTTAATGACAAGCAAGATAAGGTATTTGGACAAAGGCATTAGATGGTTCTGAATAAAAAATCTTCTTGTTATGTTAAAGGTTTTTCTAAAAAGTATTTTCAGTATCATGAATAAGTAAGGTAAATTAAAAACCAAATAAAAGAAAAGGTTTCATTGCACAGACTTGAATTGGTAGTAGAGTATTTTGAGATTAAATTGAATTCCTACTTAGCTGAAAGCAATTAGGGGCACAAAATTCATAGTAAAGTTGCAGTCCCAGAATCTGCAGAACTACAAATTTGTCACATTAATGGAGAAGCCTGTGGACATTAAAGGAAAAGGTGGATCTAATTCTGCTTCCTGAAGATGGTATGAATTTTGCCAGTGATTAGTGTGAACAAGAAAGATCTTACTAAATACACCCAGACAGAAGCTGAGGTTATCTATCACTTGCTGTTTCCCTGTTTTGCATCTAAAGCCAGGATGGCTGGATTCTTACTGTCGTCCCCGAAAGGTAAAGATGGTTTCATGGTTGTTGGTATATTTGTTTGGGGCCTGTTGAGAAAGCAGATTATTGCTATTGCTCCAGATCCAGAAGTGGGATTGTAGAGCTCACATAAGAAACACGTTAATTTAATCCAGCTGAAACTGGGAAAGGCACGGCAGCCGCTCAGAGCAGAGGGCAGGTTGTAACAGGCAGTTTGAGACCTGGATCGCATTCAATCAGCCCAGACTAGGATCCAGTTGTTTTAGTTACTGAAAGCTCCTGCCAGTAGGACTGTCTCATTATCTAGATAAATACGATGCACAAAGCCATGCCAGAAGCGTCATATTACATAATTCTCAGTTTCACGAGAAAAACTAAGGTATTGTCGTGGTTTCAGCCCAGCCGGTAACAAAGGACCACGCAGCCGCTCGCTCACTCCTCCCGCCCCCTCCGGTGG
>JANHGO010000001.1:90260831-90272667 GCA_024606505.1 Aquila spilogaster | reverse complement strand
GGAAAGGAAGGAAAGGAAGGAAAGGAAGGAAAGGAAGGAAAGGAAGGAAAGGAAGGAAAGGAAGGAAAGGAAGGAAGAAAAGAAGCCCTCTTTTCTCTTTTTCTACTTGAGGAAATGAGGTATGGAGAATCCTCACCCCAGACTCAAACTGGGGTGGGAAATGGCTCAGCCTGACAAATTAAATGTCATCAGTACTTCAGATAAAGATGCTTTCATCACCAAGGCATGTTTTTGCCAGCTGCTTGCACATCAGACTTCAGAGGAAAGCAAAGGAAACTAAGGAGACAGATATGAAAAGCAGTATTTTTCCACAGCTTTGAAGTGGTGGCAGCATGCAGTCTGACCTCAGAACTGGCCACACCACCAATTGCAGGCAGCCACCTCCAGCCATGAAGTTTACAAACTAGCACTGTGGTACCTCCTGTTTTGCAACTGTAAAATCTACCACCAGCTTTTGGATGATGTTTTGGACAACACTATTTTCCTACTGAACAGACCTGCAATGGAAAATTCTGGATTTCCAGGCCTGCTCCACTATTCCTCAGCCCCATCGAAATGACTGCACATATGCTCTGGCTCCTGCTGCAGCCTACATGTGCTGCATCAAAACGAGAGAAGCTAATGAACTGAAAAAGGTCATAGCTCCATGGGTATAGGGAGAGGATGACAGGAAGTATGCCATTAAGTAACAAGTTGATACATTATAGTGGCTCATGTCTACATTTATTTCTTCTCAGACAGGCAAGTACCTGCATTAGTAAAAAGCCCAGTGAATGCATTAAATACTGGAAATGATACACTAATGTTATTATTTTAAGCTGGCAGTGGCTTTTCTGCTAAAAACTTCACGACTATTACAACTTCTAATTCTCGTACTTCATCTGAGCTAAATTATCATGAGTCTCAAGACCTTATAAAATTAATGGGAGGAATTCGCAGCATCAAAAATGTGTTTTACATGTCTAGACAAATCTGATTATCATCATGCCCTTCAGAAGTATGCTATATATTCCCAGCATGTCAGATTTTACATAGCATTACCATTAAATAAGGCCTAACTTCAGCTGACAAATCAGAGTAATGACTAGGATGAATCTGGTAATTTATCTGAGATTTAAGTGACTAACTATGTTAATGACAAGCAAGATAAGGTATTTGAACAATAGCATTAGGGGTCTCTTTGACCCCCAAAATATTCACTTTATGTTAAATATATTTTTTTGAACTATTTTCAGTATCATACATAAGTAATGTAAAATTAAAAAGGAACAGTTTTCATTGCAGCTTGCTTAATTGGTAGTCGAGTATTTTGAGATTAAATGGATTTTTGTCTTAGCTAAAAGTAATTGGGGGCACTTAACTCACAGTAAAGGTTCAGCCCCAGAATCTACAGATATAAAAATTTGTAACATTAATGGAGAAGCCCGGAGACATTAAAGGAAAAAGTGCCCCGAATTCTGCTTCCTGAAGATGCTACACATTTTGCTAGTGGCTACTGTGAGCAAGACAGATCTTACTCAATACACCCAGTTAGAAACTCAGGTTTTCACTTGCTATTTCTGTTTTGCATCTAAAGCCAGGTGTCTGGGTGTCTTTGGTTCTTACTGCCAACCCCACATGCTAAAGACGACTTCATAGTTATTGTAATACCAATTGTAATTGGGCTTGTTGAGAAAGCGGGTTATCTCTATTGCTCCAGACCCAGAAAAGGGATTGTGAAGCCCGCATAAGAAATACATCAATTTAATTCAGCTGAAACTGGGCACCTTGTCTTCAGTTGAGGAGGTATGGGCAGTTGACCGCGAGGTGAGACACTTCATTCCTTGGTGTAGTATTGGCAAAATAAATGCATGAGCCTTAATCACAATTGATAGTACAGCTAGACTAGAAAGGTGGACTTTCAGACTCTTTGTAGTAGTAGTCCTTAGCACTTTTTATAATCAAGGTATCATTGTGAGCGTGATGTTCTCTCAGCAATATCCTGTTCAGAAACGAGATTACAGAGTGTGGGAGCTGACTGAAGGCAAGCCCAAAGGTGAGCTGAACAGTTTTTGTTTTCTCAGGCAGGGATGCCTGGATCCGAGCCAGCAACGGGAGGCATGAGAGGCAGCATGAGGTAAGCTGAGTGCTGAATAAGCAGCTCCAGGGGAAGGGTGCAGCAGCTACTCAGAGAAGAGGGCAGGCTGTAACAGGCAGTTTGAGACTTGCATCCCACTCAATCAGCCCAGTCCAGGATCCAACAGTGTTAGCTGAAAGCTCCTGCCAGTAGGGCTGTCTCATTATCTAGACAAATATGAGGCACAAAGCCATGCCAGAAGCATCATATATCATAATTCTCAATTTCCTGTAAACAAAACTAAAGCTTGGAGGGCTTAAATATTATGCTAATGTTTACACAAAACAAGAATTGGATGTACATTTCCTGTCTGCAGTAAGAACCTGTGCCACAGCATCCAGCAAGCAGAAAGGACAATGTAAACCAACAACATCTGGGATATGAACACTTTACATATGCAACCTTTTAGGTACAATGCAAAGTGCTTTGCAGCTAGCATTTCTTCCTGACGTTCTGCAATATCACACTCACCTACCACTCGCATGTGTTGGTCAATGTCATTCGGTGGATATTTTGTTGGCAACGTGAACACGAAAGGATTGCACGTGAAAGGAGTTGGGTTATTGAGCACGATCTAAACTTTGTACTGTCTCTGTTTTTATTAACATTAATCTCTGCTTTGCAGGAGCAAGAATAAGTCTCTTCTTCTTTTGAATCCTTTCTTTCTTTAAATCTTTCCTCTTCTGATTAAGCTAATCAATATTCCCACAATGATTTTTCATACGAAACAGTCAACATTCCTTACGTATGCTAATATCTACCAATTGCTACTTTCTACCTCTCATAACTCGTCTTTTTTTTTTGCATTAGCACTTCAAATATCCTCATGCTCTACAACATCTCACTAATTTGCAACGCTGATTATTTCTATTGTGTTAGTTAGTGTGTTACTGGTACCATAATAGTTATCTCCTCCCTACCTTAACTACTCAAATGAAGCAAAAAGCAGTTCCATTTCATTCTTTCCAGATAAAACCCAACTCCTTTTATTTAAATATCCCTATCTATACTTATTTCCAATGTTACACTGCTCCACTGAACAAAGCATCTTTTCACGGCATGTCCTCTGCAATCTTACTGTAAGGACACAAGTTTCGACACTAAGGCAAAACTGAGAAAAATACTTTGACAATCTTATCTAGCTGATGTTTGCTTATCTCCAAACCATACTGAGGCTCTTCTTAGCACTGCAGTGGCAAACAGTCCCTGTGTGAGGTTCCCTACTTACATGTTGCCAGAGACATCCATGTACATAGAATATTAACTTTTCTCTCTACCATGGAAAGTTGATGCATTATCACTTTGTCATTCCTGCAAATGTTTGCGGTAGAGCACGCCATGTCCTAGTACTTACTGTAAAAGCACAAAATGAAAAGAGTAATCCAGTTCTTGAACACTGCCAATGTATATATGAGCTGAGACAGACGAGATAACGAATAGGGGGAGCGTGGAAGTAAAAAGGAGGCAATCAAAGCCAGTAAAACAAGGAGGAATCCCAGAAGGCCAAGGAGCTATTCTGTATTACATAAAGAGGCAGAGAGTTAGAAAAAGAGAGCGAGGTGGCTTTGCAGATATTTATGAGAGGATGTGAAATGTATATTCATCAGGAAAAAAAAATGTCAAGGTGTTTACAGAAGACAAATTTCAAAAGCATTTTGTGCATCCTATTGGCTTTTAGTAGGACTGATACTCACAAAGCACTTTGAAAATGTGGGGTACTATTTCTTGTTCTCTGGATCCACTTTTAAAACATATACTGCAATGTAAACAAATAAAAAGAATCAAATTGCTTTACCAGATAACGTCAAACATAATTCTCTGAGAGCCCTAAGCACTGCAAAATCAATCTGTGGCGTTTGGTGAACCTTTTAGACTGTCTGCAGCGATATCTATTTCATAAGCAACTTGTGAGCTACAATTAATATCTTGTGAAGATTTCAGGAGATGAACTGTGGGACGTGGCTGGTCAAAAGTGACAAAGGTGGTAAGGCTTTAAGCCTCCCTCAGAGATCATTCTTAAGCCAGACTGTTGCTGAAAATCTGAAATGCCCTATCTTTTCACAGAAAAAAAAAATTTCATACTTCAGATATTAGGTAGAGAAGGACTTTGTATTTGGTTGTATGGTAACTGCTGAATCACAGCCTGAACCACTGCTTGGGCACCTGGATAAAAGAACCGGTCAGCCCTGGGAGCACAGGTGAAGGCACTCAGACCTCTTTTAAAGGGTGACTGCCACTGAGGAAGGATCTCTTGCTGGTGATTCCTCCTTTGTGGAGCTTTTCCTGCGTGCCTTGATCCTCAGAGACAGGTGAGCGTTCCTTTCCTTTTTTCTTTGTAACATCTTCTCTTTGTGTTGGTCCTGTTGCCTTTACATCTGTTTAAAAATACAGGCAATTAACTTTCTGTATCTATTTATGCTGTGTTCAAAATGAATTATTTTAGTTTAAATACATTCTGGCCCAGAAAAAAAGAGGTCATTGGAATCAGGGTGCAGAAGTTCATGATTCATCCTGACATGATGCAACACAAATAAGCTCTGTGAGTTTAGTACGTTGTCTATCTGCATGTTACTTATAACATGGAACGTTTGCTTCTACGTTTTGCATTGTTCAAGGTATTTTCCTTCCAACCAATTCCAGTATGTTCAGAATGACAGAGAATGGCAGTACGTCCCTCTGCTTAAGAGAAACCTGATACTGGAACTAATTGAGACTGTGCCCAACTGTTCAAAGAACCAATTATTTTACGCCTTAACCTAAGCTTCCTTCAGCAGCTACTGTAAGTGAAGAATATGTCAGATCCTGGTTTAAGATGAAGACAAAATGCCATCGCTATTGAATTATCACAGGCTCCATCTGTGCTGAAATTTAAGAAGGAGTCCAAATAAAAATGTGTTTACACGATTTCACATTTCAGAGTACGTATCTGACCCCACATTATTTTGTTGTATATCGTCACAATTCTTTTTTTCATAGATCTTAAGTAAACCTGAGGTAAAGAGCATTTTCATACATTTTTCTTAAGGTTCAGCTATTCAAACAAATAATGGCTACGATTCCTTTTGTTGTTGTGCATATGAATTAGCACATACAGCACTGCACAAAGGGTCAAAAATATGAAGGGACTGGCTTATTCTGCCTGATTATCATAGTTTCCAACTCAAAATAATCTGCATTTGATACGTTATTCTGTTGCTAAAACTTCTAGGAATTTAAATACTGGAGCTGAATTCCAAAAGCAAGAAAACTTACAGTATAAGAGGTAAGTGATAAAGTACTTGAGCAAACTCTTCAAAAAATCACTGAACTGCATTGACGTCTGGCACAAGACAGAAACTAATTGCATATACTCCATTACTATATTACTTCTATATTCCTATACTGTGTCTTAGAGCTAAATTACTCCTTGTTATGTGTTCACTTACATGTGACATCTTTAAGGATGTCTGTACAAGAGCAACATAATGCACTTGTTATACCGCTCCTGATTTTGGAGGATCTATGCTAGTGGGTCTGCATCTGACTAGTCTCATTGAATGCTTTTACATATTTGCATAAAATGCTCTTCTTTTTCTGTGTTGTTTTTTTTTTCCAAGTCTAGGGCTTCTACATTCCTTGTTCCACAGGGGTGAAGTTACTCAGTGTACACCACACGAACAATCTCTATAGTCTTTTGAGATTCCTTGAGCTGGAAGTTAGACACCTTAACTTGGTATTGCAAGGAAATGATGTATATCTGATCAAGCTCATGTTGTGCTTTGGCAGTTTTAATGAAATTTTTCTCCACTCACATTTCTACAGAGAAACATAATTGTTAACTGCAAGAAGGTTTCTGCCACTTCATGATTTTTTTGCTCCAAAATCCAATTTGACCTGATCCAAGAGACTTTGTTCAGGCAATGAAGGACCTATCCGTCCCACAGCAACGCATAGTGCAGAGATAGTTGAACCCCAAATTGCAGTGTCAGAAGCTGCACGAGCTCAGCTGTGCCCCTATTAATATGAAGACTGCACTGCTAACTTTGAGTGGATTGCAGGTGTATCTGCTGGGGCTGGAACTAAGCTGAGTATCTCCATCATGCAATGTAGGTTAGATGCAGTCAAAATGATGATAAAAGATTAAACGAATCTTTGTCAGATGTTTTTTACACAGTGTGTTCATTGAAAAATTCAGAGTATTGTGAACGTAACCAAGGAAAGTTAGGACTCATCAGCACTGACAGTCTTTTAAAATGAACGATTATTAAGTAAAGACTTGCTTCGCAGCAGTAAGCAACTAGCTGCCAGGAGAGAGTTGAAAATCAGAAGGGAGCTTTGTATCTGGTTTAGAACCACTATACATAGCTCTGGTTAACACAGAGGAAGCTAGTGATGAAAATGAGATGTATTAAGTTTGCCTTAAAGTCAAGAAATACTTACCTAAAAACTTGCTATGAGAAGCCTGTGACTGCATTATTGCTGGAGAACCCTGGATTTTTAATGGCACAAGTGGGAAAAAACACAATTGTGACTTGAGCTAAAGCTCTCAGATCCTGAGAAAGACAATGCTTAATCTTTGGCAAAATAATTAGGACAAAGTACAATCCATGAGATGTTTGAATGCTGGCCAGTAGTAATGACAGTACTATGGAACTGAGAGAAAATTTTGACTATGTGTATGGAGAGAGAAAATATATTTAAAAAATGAACAACAACAAAGAGAAGGTATTTTGTTATAAAATGGGCCACTATTTTATATAAATATACTATATATACACTACTTGTGTTGTATATACATGTATATAAAATGGAGCACCAAGAGCTCTGTTTGAGTTAAAAAACAGTGCATGGATCTTACATGCTGTAGCAAATGGAAAGCAAAACAAGATGCAAAACAATACACAAGCCAAGGTGTAAGACATAGTGGATTACTTAGGAATTGTCTGTGCCTGTCAGTAGATCAGAAAACTCACAGGCAGTGCTGACCGCTTTGAGCAGCACAGTAGTCCCAATGGAAAAAATGTGATGTATTTGTGCCACACGTCCAAGGAGATACTGAAACATTTTTTGTTGTTACCTCAGAGCTGAGGGTTTTTTATGGGCCAAAATGCTGAGTTAGTAGGAAAAGCCTGACAAATATATGTGAAAGACTACAAAGTGTAAGCAGAGATGCTGAATTCCTCATAGAACGTATATATCTTCCAATAGTGGCAAATCCCCAGGCTCAAATAAGATGAAGCATCTACTTTAAGGCACACCTCAAGACAAGGGGCTTAAAACATCAGGGATGAACTTTTTGTTTTGTGGAACTTAACTTTCTCCTTTTTTTTCCCCGTTTCCCCACACAATTTGTTTTTAATGATAATTTGCATTTGGTCCTCAGTTATTCCCTGAAATGTTATCTGTAAAGTATATAACCAGAAGAGCACAAACATCTTTGTTATTTACTAAGTGTGTATTCTTGGACAAATAACGTTCTTTTATGGGTACCCTTTACACAGCGGATAATATAGAAAGAAGGAGGCAGCAGAAACCCTTAAGTTTGAAAGGTGGTTTCCACTCCTCATTGAAGGAACTGCAATAAAAATAGGAGATTTATGATTCAATTTGCTCCTCCATTAAGCATAAGGCATTGTAACTGTCAGCCAATGTCTGTAAGAATTTCAGTGTTGGTTCTGCCTAGTGTCTCATTAAAATCTGATAAAAAACCAGCACTCCAACTTAAAGCTAAAGCCGCTGCTGTTAAAAATGAAGTATGCTGTCATATTTTTGTAAATTAGGATATGGATTTGGGTGCGTGTGCAATACTGGAAATTTTAGAAATATCACAGTGGAAAATCCATCGGAGCAGTTGTGCATAATACACAGTGAAGTGCAGTGCTTAATATTTCCCTTCACCTAGTGGATCTCTCTAGAGAAAGGTGTGATGTCTGACACATCTTTGGGGGCAGATTCAATGAAGAATGCTTTGTCCTCAGCCATAGCCTCACAGCTGACTTCCACAGTCCATATTCTGTCTTATTTCTGAGTCACAAATGACCTTGCAACCGATCTACTTTTATTACTTTGGCAGATAAGTGGGCTGATGTATAACTCTATTTCTATAAGCAGGCTATTTCCTCAGCGGGTATCTGAACTTTATCAAAGGTATCATTTATCAAAGGAAGTTCCTCATATATATTTTTTTTTTGTTTTAAGAGCAATCTGTACTTGAAAGGGAACTTCACCGCTATGGTCTTATTTCTTGGAGATAGTACGTACCACTGCATATAAATTCCCCCATAATACCACATTTTCATATGAACACACTCAAGTTGCATCTGTGTTGCAAATATATACATGCAAAATAGGCATTTGCACCAGAAAAATAGATAAAGAATTGCACAAATTAAAGGTTTTTTTTGCATAACTTAGTTTGATTCTCCGCATTTAAGCATGTAGCCCTACACATCCTAAATATAACGCGGTTTATGCTGACTTTAAAATCTGGGACACTTACTGCAAACATTCTTTGCTGTGCAAGGGAAGAAAAGAGATACAGAGCCCCCCAAAGTTCACTTTTTAGATTGTCAGGGCTTTGGAAATTGATGCACTGGTGAAATGCGAGTTGTTTGCGTGTACGTTGTGTCTGGGTAGTTGCTGTGCATGTCTAGGTGCATTTACACCCTTCTGACCTCTGTGGTACTAAACTCTGAACTTCACAGATATAAACAAAGAGCAAAATCAGTAAGTGGCCAATGCACAGCTGAGTTTCCAATTATCCAAAGACAAATTCAACTGCTATTGGCACTTCCTTTAGGGAATATAAGGAGATAAATATCAGTAGGAATGCAGCCTTTATTGGATGAATAAACCTTTGGGACACATGACAGTGCACAATAAGAACATGATGATTCAGGCATTTTTAATCAACACTTTGAAAATTAGAATAATTAATACTTGGTAAACATTATCTAACTGAACATTAGAGCGCTCTCCGGAACCTAGTTACTACTAAGCATACTTCATAGATACCAACCCTGCAGCTGAGTAAGCTGATTGCTGCCACTGGCGGACTTGGTATCAGGGCCATTATTAGCACTCAGCGGTTCCTGACTCATGGTGCAGTTTCATGTTTCGTCTAACAGCAAGCTGTGACTGAAGAGGGAACTGAAGACTGAAGAGTCTGCCAACTCTTTTGTGTTCCTGCTGCCCATCTTAATCAAGATTTAGCAGACTTGCAGACACACAGCCGCTAGCTCAACACCAGATGCCTTAAACCTACTGCAGGTGTATGCAGATCCCATCTCTCAGGGACACTAAATTCACTGTACCTGCAATGTGACTATCGCTATACATCAGCAACAAGTTCAACGTGTTAGACTTGTTCACGGGGGTGGAATAAGGAATGGGCAGATGTTAAGTCAAGAGCCTCGCCACCAGTCTTGAGGATGGCCCTGCAGGATATCCTCCTTACCAAGAAAATGTTCTCCTGGAAAGCAGTCATCTCGTACATAATGTGTAAAATGTCTGCAGACTGACGGGATATTTTTAACCCAGTGTTCTTAGTAAAGGGTTTCCTTTCTGCCTTACTTCCTCCAAGATTTTTTAGTTATGGAGATGTCACTGCGGTTAACCTCAGGCTATTATTTGGGCTCTTACAGTAAGAGCAGTAATTGTTCAAATTTGTTAATAGTCTGTTTCTGATGAAACATCACTTTTTTTCCCTTACTTTTTCAGAGGAAACATTTTAGGACATTTTATTCACTGAATAATTCCCTTCAGTCACAACTTAATAATATACTGGCAGAGTGGGGGTAAATTTCAGTGAAAACAGAGGAACAGTTTGTGTTCCAAAATTGATTTCACATGAACATACTGATATTTGTATATCTAATAGTGAGGTTATAATTTGGATCACCCTCACAGCTCAGGTTATTTTTAGCTCTGAAGTCACAAACATACTCAGTCACTCAAGCAGTCATCGTAACTCATAAGCACTTGTTTGTAATTACTCGTTCTACTACCTGAAATAAGCTCATTAAATAAAGAGCATGTACACCTGGTCATCTGCGTGCAAGCACAAATACTATTTCCAAGTTTCTTCAGTAGGGGTACATTTCCCTGCCCATAACTATATGGGTCCAACCATCAATTTTAGTTTTTCTCAGGGCAGTAAATTTTCAGACCTTCCTGTGGCTCTTCTGGAGAAACTGCCCCCAGCAGCGGGCAGCGTTCTGCCTCCCCTCCCACCTGTGATGCCATGTAAACCAAGGGCACATCACCGAAGACTCTGCTAAGTTGCAGCTGCTCCTGTTTTCTGCGCTCCCCATATCTGCATGTGCCTGCAAGCCATACACGTTTCCAGCTTTTCAGAGGGCCACTTTAGCTCTTTCACATTTGTTTCTGCTATTCATGCCTACTGTCCCTCTCATCGTCTCTCCACGGTGTGCCTCATGAGCCTGTCGTATCACCTTGCTTTTCATCCTTTTTTCTGCTTGTTTCTCTTTGTCATAAACCCTGACATATCTGAGAAACTCGGAGCTATTCATACCTCCAAACGTACTCCTTCCATTCTCCTTGTGACCCTCCCTCTACCTCTTTGCATACTAGCATCCTGATTTCAGCCCTTCCCCTCTTACTTTCAGTTTTGGCTGCACTCCTGAGCGGGCTCCTCTCCCATTCTGGCTTCAGAAGATACCATCAGTCATTCCAGAGGGAAGACAGAAAGGAGACTGAATAACTGAACATAAGTAAAACTAAAAAATCCTGGTGTATGCAAGCTGTGTAATCCAGCCATGTTTTCAAGGTTAATTTTTTTTACGGGTCTTAACTACGAAGTCCTGTGAGGAAAGAAAAAGCGATTTAGATATTACTCCAAGACACACAAGGATAAAAGATGAAATACACACAAGGTCAAAGGTAACTAAGATATCGGTGGTAATAGTCTCTGACCTTTGTAACTAGCTCAGAGAAAGACCTAGAGCAGCACAATTTGCACTGGAATGTAATGATTTCTGCAAGCGGATGTGTGAGGAGCAAGCGAAGCACCGCAGCATGGAGGGGAAAGGGAACGGTTATCTGAGCACGTGAACATCTACATGTGGGGGACTCGATTTCCAGCGTGTTGGTTTTGCGCTGTGTTTTTCTGACAGCTGCGCTACCTTACAGCCGGCTCTACTGTTTGTGCTAGTTCTTGTCACCCTTAAGCTCACAGCATGAAGGTCGGTTTCGATTCCGCACCTGCTACACGCCAAATGACGCCGGGGATCGGCTCGGCTCGTTTTCCACGCTTTCTTGACGCTGAACTGCAGGTATTGCCCAAGCACCCAGCGCCGAGCTGTTTGCATTGAGCAACGCCGAGCCTACGCGACCGCTGAGGGCGTGCTTGCCGTGCACGGCGGCTTTATGCCAGCCCTGTGACCTTTGCCGTCACCGAGCCGGCGACAGATCGTACCCACGGACCTTTGGCACCGCGCGCCTCCTCTACCACGCACCCACAGCAACCCGCACCCCGTCAACGCCCTCCCCTAGCCCCGCCCCCCGCCGCCGCTCGCTCCCCATTGGTCGGCGCCGCGGTGAGGAGGCTGCCGGCGGGCGCGTGCGTGGCGCCCGACTTCCTGTTTGTGCCGCTCCGCTTCCGGGTCGGCGCGGTGCGTTCGGCCGCGGCCGTTGGGGTCGCGGCTAGCTTCATCCAGGGAAGTGGACACTTTCAGAGGTTTTTTATGTCTGTGTGTGTTTAAATACCATCAGCAGTACCAG
>JANHGO010000001.1:90248763-90260731 GCA_024606505.1 Aquila spilogaster | reverse complement strand
AGCTGCCCCGGCTATGCCCCCCCACCTCCCAGGTTCCTGTAAAAATTAACTCTATCCCAGCTGAACCCAGGACATTATAGAGGGCTTAAATATTACGCTAGCGTTTGCACAAAATGAGAACTGAATGTACATGTCCTGTGGGCAGTGCGCTCCTGCCCCATGTCACCTACCATGCAGAGAGGACAATGTAAACCAACAGCTGGGATAGGAACACTTTACCCGTGCAACCTCTTAGGTACAATGCAAAGTGCTCTGCAATTAGTAATTCCTGCAAATGTTCTGCAATATTACGCTCACCTAGCACTCACCTGTGCTGGTCAATGCTGTTCAGAAGATATTTTGTGGCTGCATGGACATGAAAGGAATTAAGTTGCACATCAAAGGAGTTATGCTATTATGCGTGCCCTAAGCTTTGTCCTGTCTCAGTTTTAATTAATACTAATCAATGCTTTGCAAGGACAGGAGTAAGTCTACTCTTCTTTTGAATCCCTTCTTTCTGTAAATCTTTCCTGCCCCAGTTAAGCTAATCAACATTCTTACAATGCTTTTTCATATGAAACTGTCACTATTCCTTAAAAGTGTTACTAACAATTACCATTTTCTACTGCGCATAACACTTCTTTTCTTTTTCATTAGCACTTCAAAATATTCTCACGTTCTACAATATCTCATTAAACTGGAATCCTGATTATTTCTATTGTGCTAGCAAGTGTGTCACTGGCACTATAATGGTTATCTTTTTCCTATTTTAACTATCCAAATGAAGCAAAAATCAGTTCCATTTCATTCTTTTCAGATGAATCCCAACTCCTTTTATTTAAAAATCCCTATTTATACTTATTTCCAATGCTACACTATTCCACTGTAATGAAACATCTTTTCATGGTATGTCCTCTGCAATCTTACTGTCAGGACATAAGCCTGCATACTAAGGCAGAACTATGAACAAGACTTTGGTAATCTCCACACCATTCTGAAGCTCTTCTTCGCACCGCAGTGGCAAACAGTCCCTGTGTGGGTGGGATTCCCTTACTTACATGTTATCAGATGCACCTATGTTCATGTAATATTCACTTCCTTTTTCCCTGCCGTGCAAAATTGGTGCATTATTATTTATGGCTGGAAATGTTCGCTGTGAAGCAAGCCATGCCCTAGTACACGCTGTAAAAGCACAAAATGGAAAGAGTAGTCCAGTTCTTGAACACTGCCAATATAAATAGGAGCCAAGAGGGAAGATATCAAATAGATGGAGCTTGGAGGTAATAACAAGACAATCAAGGCCAGTAAAACAAGGAACGATCACAGAAAGCAAACCGGAGCTCTTCTGTAGGTATCACATCAAGAGGTAGTTTGACAGAGAGTCACGAAAAGAGAATGAGGTGGTTTTGCAGATTTTTATGAGGATATGTGAGATGGAGCTTCATCAAGAAAAATGTTAAGGTGTTTACAGAGGAGGACTTTCAAAAGCATCTAAGTCATTTTAGAACATGCACCCTATTGGCTTTTAGTAAGGCTGATACTCATAAAGCACTTTGAAAGTGCAGGCTGTAATTTCTTGTCCTCCTGATCCACTTTTAAAATACAGATAAATTACAATATAAACAAAACCAAATTGCTTTACCAGATAATGTCAAGCATAATTCTCTGAGAGTCCCAGGTGCTGTAAAACCATTTTGTGGCCTTTGGTGAATCATTTAGACTGTCTACAGCGATGTCTCTTTCACAAGCAAGTTGTGGGCCACAATTAATCTTTTGCAAGGGTTCTGTGAGACAGTAGGAAAGACAAACTTTAAATGACCAAGCATTAAAAGAAGCATTCTTTTACCTTCAAAAGCACTGGTATTTGTAGAGTATTGGTAGAAAGCAGGACTCACAAGTACCCAACAGAGCACTTTCAGGCAGGAATGTCTCATTTGGCAGCGCTGCTTGAACACGGGTGTCAGCTGCCTTAACCATCCCCTTATCATGGTGGGTTGCAGGACGAGAGGATGTTCATCGGTCATGGTTCATTTTTTAAGGGATCCTGCCTAATACTGATAGGAAACAAGAATTTGAGTGCTCTGTGCAATCAGACATTGCCCTCAGAGGCACAGGTTTTTTGGCAATCCCTTCCAACCTGCCTTGATCTACTCTGAGAGGAAGATACTTCTCCAGCCCTGGCAGAAATACAGATGCACAGCAGGTAAATACTAGCAGCAAACTCAGGAAGCGAGCATGAGCTAAGGAAGCTGTTACTCTCACAGTGATAACAAGCAGTGCAAGAAACAACATGAGACAAAAATCCTTCTGTCAGAACTGAAGTTCTCACTGGTGAGCGGCCAGACTGGAAAGTCACAGGCCTAAGGGGACAACAAGGGTAGCAAGTACCTTTGAGCCCTCCCCCAGGGGACCGACCTAAGCCAGATCTTTGCTGAAAAACTGAAATGGCAATTCTTTTTATCAGAAAGAATGCTCTGTGTATGTTAGGTGTCTGATTTACATTAAGCTGAACAAGCATTAACAAACCAAAAGCAATTTATAGCCATTTAACTGAAAATTAATTTTCCTCTGTTATCCAAAGTCTCCTACAGTAGTTTATAACACTATAAACCTTCTGGGATTCTCTCATTGCCTTTAAATCATTCTAGGAAAATGAAGATACTCAAACACATGTAACAGCTACAGGAAAAAAAGTTTCTCTCTTCTTTTTATTTGGGTAAGTAAGTTCTATATCAAGCTGCCAGTATACACCATGTAATTTTTAAAAAGATGGGCCTGGATCTGCCTCATTTTTTTAAATGTTTTGGGCCACGAGTAATGAGTTTTCATTTTTTCTTATTGTAGATAATAGGTAGTAGGGAATTTTGTCTTCAATAAAGAATAATAATTATTTTTCTAGATGTATTTATGCTTTGCATGAGATGAACTTTTACTTTAAATACGTCCTCTCCAAGAAGAGTGAGATCATTGAAATCAGGGCCGAAAAGTCCATAGTACACCCTGACACATGATTCAACAGAAATAAGCTCTATAAGCTTAGTATATTTGTCTAATCATACGTTATTTATAACATTGAACATCTGCTGCTATGCTGCACTGTTCAAAGCATCTTCTTTCTGAGCAGTTTCAATGCATACAGAGCATCAGAAAAAGACTGTACTTCCCTCTGATTAAAAGAAATCTGATACTGAAACTGAAACTGACTGAGACTCTGCCCAACTGATCATACAACCAATTATTTTACACATTAACCTAAGCTCCTCTCAGCAGCTACTGTAAGTGAAGGACATGTCAGATCCTGGTTTAAGATGAAGACAAAATACCTCCACTATTGAATTATCACAGGCTCCATCCGTGCTGAAATTTAAAATGGAATCCAAACAAAAATGTGTTTACACAATTTCACATTTCAGAGTACACATCTGACCCTGCATTGTTTTTCTATAGCTCAAAATTCTTTTTTTCATGAATCTTAAGTAAGCTTGAGGTACAGAAAATGTTCTTGGTGATGCAAATTTTTACTAAAGAATTCAGCTATTGAAACCAAAAAATGGTTACAATTCCTTTTGCTGTTATGCATTTGAATTAGTGCATGCAACACCACAGAAAGTGTCAAAATATGGACAGGCTGGCTTATTTTGGAAGACTATCACAGATTCCAAACCAAAATAATCTGAATTAGATATATTAGTTTGTTGCTAAGAATTCTTTTGGGGATTTGAATATTGGAGCTGAATTTAAAAAAGAAAAAAAACCCACAATCTAATAGGTAAATGAAATAGCAGCTGTGCAAACTCTTCAAAAAAATCATTAAACTGCATTGACATTTCTGGCAGAAGATAGAAAGTAATTGTACGTTCTGATTACCAGTGTGACTACACTGTATCTTAGGGCTAAATTACTCTTTGTGATCTGCTCACGTAAGTGTGAAATCTTCAAGGATGTCTGTACAAGACCAACATAATGCACTTCTTATGCTGTCCCTGATTTTGAAGGATCTATGCTGGGTCTGCATCTGACTTCTGTTTCATTAAACATGCTTGCATGTTTGCATAAAATACTCTTTATTTTCTGTCCCTTGTTATTGTCCAGAGCTACCGTGTTCCTTGTTCCACAGTACTTCATTGCTGGGTGAACTTATTCAGTGTACACAATGTGTTTGATCTCTGTAGTTTTTCAGGATTCCTTAAGCTGGAAGTCAAACACCTTTGCTTAGTGTTGCAAGGAAACAAGGTGTATGTGGTCACATCCATGTGTCTGCCCTCCTCCTGCTTATCATAAGCGTTAGAATAAAAGGGCTGACTTCATTTGTATTTGACAGCAGGTTGAGATTTCAGAAATGTAATGCTTTGACACTGCGGGTGGGCTCTGAAAGCCAATTTGACCCCATCAAACAGACTTTCTTTGGGCAATGAAGGACCTATCTACCCCACAACAAAGCATAGTGCAGAGATACTTAAACTGGTGGCAACCAGACTCCAGTGTCAGAAGCAGCAGCCGCCCAGCTGTGCCCCTATGAATGAAAAGATTGCATTGCTTATTATTTGAGGCAGGGTGCAGACATACCTGCTCAGGCTGGAACTACGCTGGGTATCTCCACCATGCAATGTAGGTTAGATGCAGTCAGATGATGACTGAGGATGAAAGGGACCTCTGTCAGACATTTCTGACACAGAGTGTTTACTGAATAATTCAGAGTATTGTGAGCATAGCCAAGGAAATATTGAGTTGGGGCTTCTCAGCACTGACACTCTTTTAAAAATGAAACATGAATAAATTAAACAATGACTTGCTTCACAACTGTAAGCAACTAGCTGTCAGGAAAGAGTCAAGAGTCAGAAGGGAGCTAATGATGAAACTGTAGACATCTGAAATTTGCCTTAAGGTCCAAGAAGCATATTTTAAATCAGAGACCAAAAAAAAGATGCTGAAAGAGAAGTTTGTGACTGGTTTACAACTGACAAACCCATCTTGGATTTTTGATGGCTTAAGTGGAGAAAGAAAAATCATGGTTATGACCTGGGACAAAATTCTCAGACCCTGGGAAAACCAGTGCTTCATCTTTGGCAAATAATTAGAACAAAGGAAGTCATACAGTCCATGAAATGTACGAAGCCTGACCAGCAGTGATGACAGGACTATGGAAGTAAGAGAAAATTTAGACTCTATGTATGGTATAAAAAAACCCAAACAACAACCCCCCCATAAAAACTGAGAGAAGAAAAGCACCAAGACCTCAGAGTTTAAAAATGGTGCATAGATCCTATACACTGTAGCAAACGCAAGGCAAAACGCGACACAAACCAAGATGCAAAACACAGTGGATTACTTCACTTAGGAGGGGTCTGCAAATGTCAGTAGAGCAGAAAAGTCCCAGGCAGTGACGACCAGTTGAGGATTACAGTAGTCCCACTGAAACCAATGAGACTTCTTTTCTGCCACATCATCAGGCATATAATGAAACATTTTGTTTTGTTAGCTCAGGGCAAAGGATTTCATACAAGCCAAAATGCTGGGTTAGTGAAAAAAGTGTTATAAATGTAAGGTAACAGCTACAAAAGGTGCACAGAGATGCCTGATTCCTCACAGGATGTATATGTCTTTTAATACTGGCAAAGCCCCAGGCTCTAATAAGGTGAAGCACCTCTTTTAAGGTACACACCAATCAAGCAATGGTCATATCTCTCAGGGATAAACTTTTTGTTCTGTGAAAGTTAACTTCCTACTTCTTTTTTCTCGATTCCCCAGGTATTTTTGGATTTGTTTTTAATGATAATGTGCATTTGGTCCTCAGTTATTCCTTCAAATGTCATCCATAAAATATATATCCAGAAGATCTGACAGCATGAACATATTTGATATTTGGTCTTGGACAAATTACATTCTTTTATACCATCCTTTACAATACACATGGATAATATATGAAGAAGAAGACAGCAGAAACCCCTAAGTTTGAAAGGTGATTTGCACTCCTTATATGAATAAATGGCAATAAAAATAGGAGATTTATGATACAATTTACTCCTTCATTAAGCAGCAGACATTGTAAGTGTCAGCCAATGGCTGTAAGGATTTCAGCACTAGTTCTGCCTAGTGTCTCATTAAAAACTGACAAAAGAAACAGCAGTCTAAACTTAAGCTAAACCTGCTACTTTTCCTAATGAAGTATGCTGTCATATTTTTACAAATTAGAATATATATCTATGTAGATGCATGTGCAACTACTGAACATTTCACTACAATTTTAGAAATATCATGTAGTGAAAAACTGCTAAGTCAGTTGCACATAATATGCAGTGAAGTACAATGCTTAATATTTTCTTCACCTACTGAATCTTTTCTTCCTTGAGAAAGGTGTGATATTTGAGACACCTTTTGGGGCAGATTCAATGAAGTATGCGTTGTTCTCTGCCGTAGCCTCACAGTTGACTTCCACAGTCCATATTCTGTCTAATTTCTGAGTCACAGATGACCTTGCAGGCAATCTGCTTTTATTACTTTCTGTCAGACAGGTGGGCTGATGTATAACTCTATTTCTATAAACAGGCTATTTCCTCAGCAGGTATCTGAATTTTATCAAATATATCATTCATCAAAGTAAGCTCTTCATATAGGCACGCCTTTTCTTGTTTTAAGAGCAGTCTGTACTTGAAAGGGACGATCACCATTACATTTTTTTCCCTGAAAATAGTATGTATCATTGCATATAAATTCCTACATAATGCCACATTTTCATATGAACACACTCAAGTTGCATTTGTATTGCAAATGTATGCATGCAAAATAGACATTTGCACAAGCAAAATAGATAAAGGATTGCACAAATTCAAGGGGTTTTGGCATAACTTAGTCTGATTCTCCATATTTAAACATTTAGCCTTACACATCCCAAACATAATGCAGTTTATGTCAACTTTAAAACCAGGGACATTTACTGTGAACATTTTGTGCAGTGCAAAAGAAGGAAGAGATATGGAGCTCCCCAAAGTTCACTTTTTAGACTGTTAGGGCTTTGAAAAGTTATGTACATCTTACCGGTGAAACATAAGCTGTTGGCATATACATTGCCTCCAGGTAGTTGCTGTGAATGTCTAGGTACTTTAAACCTTCCTGACCTCTGCGGGACTTCACTGACATAATTCTAAATTTCGGAAAGACATAAGTGAAGAACCATCAAGGAGACTCTAATGCACAGCTAAGTTTCCAATTGTCCAAATATCAATCTAACCACCATCATTTCCCAATGGCTAGTACATTCACTTTCTTTAGGGTGTGCAATGAGATAGACATCAGTGAGAATAGTATATTTGGTAACAAGCAATTTTGTTTATTCATGTAATGGAGACCTGAGAGAAACACATTGTACAAAGATTTGCCAGTTATGCTTTTGAGTAAAAGGACAAAATACAAAATACACTCATGACAGTGGACCAGCTGAACCCCTTACCGCAACAGAGTACTTACTCAGTAAAGGAGGCAGATGTATGTAGCAGAGAGGCCTGAGTCTATTTTGAAATACACAGTATTTCAGCCAAACTAAATCTGACCCATGCTGAACCACAGAGATGCTTCGTATTCCTGAAAATTTCCAGTGGCAGATATGGTCTATCAGTTTATCTCATGTGGATGTGCCTGCCTTTTAAGACATCAACTTTCTGGCCCTGCAGTCCATACTGCATGTCTTTTAATCCCAACAGAGGCCTGAGTCTCCTTAAACTTTTTAGTGTCTCAACCTAATACCCAGGCAGATTATTGCCACATGAATGCTGAGGAGCTACCTAGATCCCCCACCATTGCTGGACTGCAGCCTTTAATCACAGTAATTAATAGTCAGTAACTTGGTTGAAGCTAGGCATGCCCCTTGTTTTCAAGGCAATTACTAAACAGGTTTTCTGAATACCAAATGCAATCTCTGCAATGTCTTTCTCTTACAACAGAGGAAAACTAATACAGAATTAGTAATAAAGTCACATTCAGTCAGATGTCGCTCCTTGACACAGCAAATATATATATATTATATAGGCAAAACTGAATCACGACAGATTGTATCTGCAGGAGACAAAACAATTCTTTCAAATCAAAGCTTCTCTCCTCAAAAATAAATAATTGCATCATGATAACAGGTTTCGGTAAGACACTGGGGCCACATGCTGTGCTGTCTTGATTTCTGGATAAATAAACCTCTGCCCTGATGTTTATTGGATGAATAAACCTTTGGGACATGTGACAGTGTACAACTAGAATGATGACTCAACATTCAGGCATTTTTAATCCGCACTTTGAAAATTAAAATACTTAATTAATACTTGGTAAACATTATCTAATTGAACCTTACAGTGCTCTCAAGTACCTAGCTGCTACTATTCATACTTGACAGACACCAACCTTGCAGTTAAAAAAGCTGCTTGCAGCCACCAATGTTGTTGAGATCAGAGCCATGATGAGCGCTCAGAAGCTCCTGACTCATGGTGCAGTTTCATATTACGGTGAAACTGATCTCACAGCAAGCTGTGACTGAAAAGGGAGGCCTGCTTGCCATCTCACCCTGGCTCCTGTTGCCCGTCTTGCACTAGATTTAGCAGTCGTGCAATTATACCGCCAAGCCACATGACGCTCAATGTCAGATGCCCTGAACCTACTGCAGATATGTGGGGATCCTACCTCTCCAGGAGACTGAATTCACTGTACACGCAACGTGGATATCTCTGAACATCAGCAGGAAGTCCAGCATGTTAGACTTGTTCATGTGGGTGGCATAAGGAATGGGCAGATGTTGCAACTAGAGCCTCACCAGCCCTTATGACAGCCCTGCAGGATGACCCCCTTTCCTACCAAATGTTCTTCTAGAAAGCAGTCATCCCGTGTATAAGGTATGAAATGTCTGTAGGCAAACAGGATATCTTGAATCCAGGGTTCTTAGTAAAAAGTTTCCTTTCTGCCTTACTGCCTTTAAGATTTTTTGAGTCATTAAGGAGATGCCACCATTGTTAACCTTCTGCTGCTATTTGTACTGTTTCACAGCAAGACTAATTTTTGCTCGGGTTTGCCAATAATCTTTGTTTTAGATGAAACATGACTGGGGTTTTTTCTTACTTTTTTCAGGGAAAATATTTTAAGATATATTTTATTCACTGAAGAATTCGCTTATTTTTCATTTTGTCACAACTTAGTAATATATTTATATATAGGAGTTAGACTTCACTGAAAACGGAGGAACAGTCTGTGTTCCAAAATTTAGCTCATAAGTATACATAACTGCATATCTAATAGTAGGGTGGTAATTAGGATCATGCCCACAGCTCAGATTATTCTTAGCTCTGAGGTCATAAGCATACTCAGTGACTCAACCAACCATCCTAACTCTTAACCACTTTGTTTTGATTGCTAGGTCTATTACTTGAAATAAGTTCATTAAATAAGGAGTACGCACACTTGGTCATCTGCATGCAAATAAGAATACTATTTCCAAGCTCCTATGCTAGAAGTACCTTACCCTCCCTCCAACTATACAGCTCCAACTATCAGTTTTAGTTTTTCTTGGGTCTGTAGATTTTCAGACCTTTCTGTGGCTTTTTTGGAGAAACTGCCTCATCTACGCAGTGATCACTGTGACTGGGCTGCTAGGCAGATGCTCCCGGACTGTCGGGAAGACTGTCCTCTCATCCCAAGCAGCGAGCACTGCCTCCTCTCCCTTCCACAATGCTATGTAAACAAAGGATAAAGCACTGAAAACCTGCTCAGACCTTCGATCTCCTAGCTCACAGGAGCCCCTGATCCTGCTAATCTGCAGCTGCTCATGCTCTCTCCATTCCCTGTGTCTTCATGTGCCTGCAAGCCATCTGTAGGTCTTCAGCTTTTCAGGTGACCATTCCAGCTCTCTCACATTTGCTTCTCTGCTATTCATGGCAACCGCTCCTCTTGTCACTCCTGTTTTTCCTACTCTATTGTACAGCCCATGAGCCTGCCATACCACCTGCCTTTCTCCATTTCTCCCCCTTTATTCTCTTTCTCATACACCCTGACGTATCTGAGCACCTTTGCAGCTTCTGACACCTCCAAACTTTCTTTCTTCCTCCATTCTCCACATGATCCTCTCTCCAGATAAGGTCTCACTTCACCCCTTTCCATATATGTGTCTCTGGCATCTTGATTTCAGTCCTTCCCCTTACTTTCAGAGTTCTGGTTGGGCTCCTGAGTGGACTCCTTTCCCCTTCTGGCTTCAGAAGACACCATGAACAGTGCTAGAAAAAATAATTAAAAAAAAGAGAGTTTGTACTAGTGAGCTTAAGAAAATTAAAACATTCCTGGTACAGATCACAAAAGGCAAAGCTTTAAGCTCCACTGGTATACAAGCTATATAATGCAGCACCTTCTTCAAGGTTATTTTTTTGATGGATATTAACCACAAAGTCCTTTTGAAAAAAAAAAAAAGTTAATTTAGATATCATTCCAAGACAATTTGGGTAATTAAGATATTGGTGGCAACAGTCTCTGACCTTTGTAAAGTTCTCAGAAAAAAGCCTTCGATCAACACAATTTATACTGGAATGTAATGACTCAGCAGGTTTTTTTGGTGCACAGTGATTTCTAGAACTGGACTTTAAATCTGTGAGGAGCAAACAGCAAACTGGAGCATGGAGGAGCAAAGTTAAAGTTATCTGAGCAGTTTAACTGAATATTTGAAATATTTTATAAACAGAAGACTCAGTTTTCACGTTAAGCCTGAACTTTGTGGTTTCACGTTTTGCTTTTTGACAGCTGTAGCATCTTACAGCTGTCCCTGTAGGGTTTGTGGGTTGTCTTTGTTACCCTTAACAGCATCTGTTGGCAACCTAAAGTCCAGGTCAGATTCTGCACCTGTTACACAGCAAATATTACCAGGGATTAATTAGGCTCATTTTCCATCCTTTCCTGATGCTGAATTACAGGTATTAGTCAACCACATAGCACGAAGTTGTTTGTATTGAGAAACAGAGAACCAAGGGGAGGGCTTTGCCAGCGCACCCAGATTATGTGACCAGTGAGCTGGGCCTAAAGGATTTTATTTGACTAAGGAAGTGGAGTTTTGTTTCCGGTTTGCCTGACGATGGTTTAAATTCAATTTTCTGACCTTTCTTGTGACCTAGTTCTCAACAGATGTTATTTGGTCCTTGGAAACGGCAGAACTCTTTTTTTTCCTCATGCTGGCAACATACTACAGGTACGAAAAAGCAAGGTAGACTAACAAACTCTGAGCGTTGGGAACCGGAGCTAAACTGGGTCAAAATGAGGGATAAGCACCCTTAAATAAAGATGGGAACACTCTGACGGCACGCACGCATACGTCGGCAGTAACCGCTACTCGGTTAAACCGCTGTTGAACAGCGAAGGCTTCTCTAAGGAAGCGCTGCTGGTTGCAGGTACGCTTACAGGCAAGAATGAGGGATCGACAAAGCCAGAGATCCTAGTCCCAGGAGGAGAAGACGGGCTGTGCACGCAGACCGGAGGCGGGACAGGCCCGGCCACCGCCTCACCACACCGGGGGGATGGCCGCGACCGCTAGACCGAGCGGCCAGGGAGCCGGCGGGACCCCACCGTGCGCGGGGGAGCAAGTAAAAGCCGCACGGCGCACGCCGGCTTTAAAAAGCGCGGCTGCCGGGCACCCTTCGCGCTCACCGGGCCGCTGCGACCCGCCTGCCCGCCTCCCGTCCCGCCCTCGCCTCACCACACCGCAGCAGCCCGGGGGCCGGCCGGGCGGCCTCCCTCCCTGCCCGCCCGCCCGCCGGCGGCGGTTGGCGCATGTGCGGTGACCGGCCGTCCCGGCGTCCCCGCTTCCTGTTTGCGCCGCTCCGCTTCCGGGTCGGCGGGCGAGCGTTCGGCGGTGGCCGCTGGGGCCGCGGCGCTGCCTTAGCCGGGGGCGGAGGAGCGGGGCCGCCGCCGCCGCCGGCCGGGCCAGGGGGAGTGCAACATCTCTATGTAATTGTAAGCCTGTTACACTTCAAAGTGTATT
>JANHGO010000001.1:90227971-90244554 GCA_024606505.1 Aquila spilogaster | reverse complement strand
CCTGCGCATCCACGTGATCAAGGGGGGCTGGAACTTCAACTGGCTGGAGGCCGCCGAGAGCCGCCCGCTGACGGGCCGCATCGAAGCCGAGAGCTACGATGTGGCCACCGACGTGCGGCCCGAGACTACCACCGACGAGGGGGGTGGCCAGAACATAGGCTACATCGATGATGGGGACTGGATGGACTACGCCATCACGGTGGCCAACCCCGGCGTCTACAGCTTCCGCTTCCGGCTGGCCAACAGCTACAGCGACGGGGCCAAGTTCGAGCTGCGCCAGGCCGATGGCGTGCGCTTCGAAGCACTGCTTCAATACTACCAGCGCCGCGGTGGCCCGGGCCTGGTGCTGGCCCAGCAAGAACAGGCGGCGCGTCAGGCCCGCCAAGTAGTCAATTACCCACCCCAAGCTGCATGAAAACATCCACTGAATACCTGGCCGACGCCAAGGCCACGCTGCCCCAGGCCTTGCCCGAAACCCAAGCGCTGGTGGCCATCGACCTGGCCTTGGCCGATGCCGAGCGCTACCGGCAACTGCTGGCCCGCGCCGTGCGCAACCTGTACGCAACCTCTACCTGCTAGGCGCAGGGCAAAACCCGAACAACGGATATCGCGCCACCATCATGCCAGCGCCTGCCACCGTCCACCTGATCGCCGCCGCCCGGCCGCTGCGGCCGCCATGGACAAGATCCTGGAGGGGCTGGTGAGCTCGTCCCACCCGCTGCCGCTGAAGCGCGTCATCGTGCGGCGGGTGGTGGAGCTGGCCGAGACGCCGCTAAGCCAGGCGCAGTGCCGCGCCATGTTCGCGCTCAGCACCCGTCTGCTGCTGCGGGGCTCCGACGCCTTCCAGCGGCAGGTGGGCCGCCAGGTGCTGGAGGCCTACGGGCGCTACCACCGCGCCGAGTTCGAGGCCTTCTTCAACCGGGGGCTGGTTCTCGGCCTCCTCCAGCGCGGCTACGGCGAGCTGAGCTGCCGCGACCCGGCCATCCTCGACTACATCCAGACGGGGCTGCGCCTCATCATGAGCTGCCCCTCGGTGCTGGAGCTGTTCGAGCTGCTGCAGGTGGAGGCCCTGCGGATGGTGTGCGAGCGGCCCGCGCCGCCGCTCTGCGCGCGTCTCTGCCAGCTGCTGGGTGACTTCCCGCAGTGTCTGCCCCGCGGCAGGAAGCTCTCGCTCGCCTTCTGCCAGCAGCTGGTGCGCAGCATCGCCCACTTCCAGAGCCAGGGCAGCCGCGAGGCCGAGCTGCGCCTCTACGTCTCGCAGGTGACGCAGGTCAGCGGGCTGCTGCGCAGCGTCTGGAAGGCTGAGCCCGACACGCTGCTGCCCTCCCTGCAGGAGCTCTTCGCCGTCATCGCCGCCGCCGGTGAGCGACGCCGCGGGGAGCGGGGCGGGGTGGGAGGAGGAGGAGGAAGGGGCGGCCGCCACCCCCGGGAGCTCGAGCGGGGCTGCCCTGGGGCCGTTGAGTCCGCGCTCCCGTGTTCGGGTGCTGGCAGGGATGCAGCGGTACCCAGTGGGAAGGTAGGGGGTCGTGGTGCTTGACTGGTTTGGGGGCAGAATAGTGTAACGCTGTGTAAGGTGCACGGGAAGACCGGTTTTGTGTGTTCTTCCTGATAAAGCTAGAACGAGACATCAGAGGGAAGCCGTCCTCTCTCTCTCTGGAAGGATACCGTTAGGTCTCGGGACTGTTCGTCCTCCGGAACTAGAAAGTATAACGCTTTGTAAGGTTTCATTGCCTGAGTGATGTAGATGGGATTTTAAATTGTCCTTCCTGACCTCAAGACATTTACTAAGTACTGTGTTGTTAACAAACAAAAGTTCTACAACTGGGCCCCTTAGGAAACGTTAAAACACGGTAGTTTGCCATGACTGGCACAGTTGGCAGACAGTTACTGAGATAGAACGTGTGAAATAATACTGACTGCGCTCCATCTCCAGTCTTAGCAGTTAGTGCAGTGAACAGTTGTGTGGTGCTCGCGTTTAGATGTACTTATCAGTTCCATGGGAAGCAGGGGAATGAGTTAGCAGACTCTCACCTTCTTGTAGGGATATTAGGTGACCAAAAGGTGTTTGTAATTAAGTGCTACTCATGTACTTAAGTCGCTGAAACTTTGTTCCGTTTTCCTGTGGGATGGTAGAATGTTTGGTGTAGGATAGGGTCATCACTTCAAAACTGCATTGCTACAACAAAGCTGTCAGGAAAATTAAGCATGGTTTTCCTGTGGGGGTTTGTTTTTGATTCTTACAATATGGCATGTTCAACTCTTACAGATACTCCATTTGAGCCCTCCGTTGCTCTGGCAAGTCTTGTGCAGCATATACCTTTACAGATGATTACAGTACTCATCATGAGCCTTACTACAGACCCAAATGTGAAAGATGCGAGTATGACTCAAGCGCTGTGCAGGTACTGTATTTCATTGGGAAGGGGGAAAAGGTCTTGTTCTTGCCTTTTTTGAAGCTACTTGTTACTTAAGTTTAAAATAATTTGATTAAAACAAATGAAAAAGAGGGAGGCACTTTTGTAATGGCATATGAAGTTACACTATTTGGTGTAAGCTAAGGTTTATTTCTGATGCTATGGATGTTACCTGTAAGGTTTCAGTTTAAGGTTACAGCCCTCGTTGCTAGTACGGCTTCCTTCTCATGCTTTGCTAGGGCAGAATGAATAAGAGATTTAAACAGAAACTAGGAGGAAGCTTGTTGTGTTGCTTCTAGATGATGTTTTCTTTTGAGACAGCTTAAACTGGGAAATGTGGGGTTTTGCAGTCAAGGTGAGAAACAAGGCCTTGCTTTTGAAAATCAACCATTCTGTTTTTTTCTGAGAAGCAGAGTGACAATCTCACATAATTGTTTTTTCCATCTGTGAAGAGAGAAGTCGCTTAGAAATGAGTTTTACTGGTTTCTGCTTAGGTATCTTCATGAGTTTTCAGTATGATTTGTGGGGGACAGCGTTTATTTCCGTCGTCATTCAAACCTCCAGAGGTCTGTTGCGTGTTACTAAAATTGTGGAAAAATAGGAATGATGTGAAAACAATTTTGTATTATACTTCCTGTCACTAATATAAACATGAACAAACATCAAGATTGTAGTGCTATTAACACTGATTCAGAGAGTGATCTGGGCTAGTGTCTTCAGAAGTGTAAATAATGCCAACGTAGAAAGATGACAAAGTAAGCCTTTGTTGAAGTTCTTTACTATGTTTTCCTGAAGGCTTTGGGAGAAGCTTCTCTTGAGCACGGGGGTAGAAAACGTGAAGAGTTTTAACTGGAGAAGGCATATGGAAATTTGTAATGTTCAAAAAAGCTTTTAATATTTTTTGAGTATTTTGTTTTTTATCTACCTTCGTATAAGCGTAGTACTTTATACATATCTTAGTGGAATACTGAGGGTGTTTCTGAAAACACCGTGTTTAAATTGGAAAGCCATTTCTTTTGAAATCATAGTATTAGTACCATTGTTTAGGAACCTTACAAGAATCCAGTTGATTGAGCAGACTTCAGTAAAGGTGTATGACAGTCTAAAATTTGAAGCTGAGAAATTCAGAGGATTTTGTGCATGCGAATAACTTGCTGGTAGCGTGCTGGTGATTAATTTTCATGTTAGTTTGATTTTAGTATTCATTTTGCATTACCTGCTTAAACACCTCAAGATTGTGTAATTGTAGTTCTAGAGCAACTTCTCTGTAAGTGCTGCTTCGTGATACCAGCTGCTTAGAGGGTTTTTTCATCTTACTTTCGAAAGGGCCACGTGCTCTTACTTGGTGTATTCATGGAAGAAACGGTTGATTTTAAGAATGTGTTTTTACTTCAGGGAACTAACTTTCTAGGAACTTCTCATTTTCTTTTTTAGATGGTCTCGCGGCAACCCAGGTTGCTGTGACCCTGGTGCAAGACCTTGCACTTGAGTTTGTTGAACCTCATAAGGTTCTCCTGGGCCACTGCTTAAACCTGTGTAGGTGTCTCTGGATGGCGTCCCATCCCTCAGACATGTTGACTGCACCACGCAGCTTGATGTCATCGGCAAGTGCGCTGAGGGGTTGCTCGATCCCACTGTCAGTGTCACAGAGTGCTCTCGTAGAGGAGGTAATAACGCTGCTGGAATGTTTGGAGCAGTGAATGACTGTATTGTCATCAGGCTTACCTCATTCCCAAGAGGTGCAGAACTCCAAGTGCATCAAGGCTTGTGTTAAGACTCAACAGAACTTTGGTTACTGCGGGTTAGAGACCTGGTCACTCAGTTCCTAAGCACAACTATCATGACACTACAGAGCCTGACTGAATTTGAGCACAGAGTAAGAAAAAATTAAAATTGTGCGTTGTTGTGGAGATGCTCCAAATACGGTCATGTCCTTTACCCTGTTGGTAAAGAAGTAAAACTGTAGCTTCTTTGTTTTGGGAGGTGGCGTGCCTAGTAGTCTGAGGGTTCTTGTTGTTTAATTGGTTTTTAATGTGATATATGTGTACCTAAGTTGCTGGCGTCTTTGTCTGATAGTGCTGAGAAGATACTTTCACAAAAGAAGTTCCTGTTTTAGGATGCAGAGAGGAATGAAAATCTTATTCTCTCCAAAGGTCTCAAATACTGTCTTTGTTAAGCACGCAGGTGCATAACAGACCATCATAGGGTGCTATGAGGAAGAAGGTCCTCTCAAGGCCTTTAGGATATTCTTCTAGCCAAACAAACAAAAAAAAAACATTTTTATACATGGTCGTCGTGTTCCGTATCTGTCCTTGTATTAAAATGCAGTAGGAACTGAGTAAGTACACTGCAGAGAGTATCTGATAACTGAAGTGTCTACTGTCACCTACCAGATCTCAGATTTTGTGTTTCTAGGGCAGATCTAAGCTGGTCTAAAAGTTTAGTTCCGTTATTTTTTGTTACTTTTTCATTTCTTTTTGTAAGAACATCAACTCAGCTTTTAAGAGCAGAAATAGATTTTGGGGATAGGAAATCTACGTGTATCAATCACATGGAGAATGAGGCTTTTCTTTACGATGTTAATTGTACTGAAATGGTAGTTGTTGTTCTATTAGTAATAATGGTGTGTAGTTTAATAGTAATTACACTGAATAGAGATGACACATGATGGCTAGTCATATGACCAATGTTGGGATGGAACACAGGAAGCTCCAGCTTCCACTCAAAGCAATGTTTTTCATTTGGAGTTTTTAAATTAGCAAGGTTGAAGTTGCATGTATTATAAGAATGTTTCAAAACAGAGGTAATTATGTGGAGCTCTACGAAAAAACACTCCTTACTTGTCTAAAAAGTTAATTAGGAAGTCTAAGTATTTTGTTATCTGTTTATAACCATGAAGGACTTTGTGCCACTACTGAAAGATAGTAAGTTTACAGACTGAGGGTAGGATGAATGCTGAAGATGACAGGGCAGTGAGGCTTAGGGATTTCTTCGTAAGGTAATTTTTTGCAGGGGAAAGCAGTTTTGGCTGATGTTGTATTCCCCGCTTTAAAAAGCTTATGGGAAGACTGCTCACAGGAAACACCTGAGTTTAATGTCATGAAGAAAGGGCACCTTTGCATGGATTCAGATGATGACACTGGCATGTTTTTTCCAGTCTTTTTGTAATAACACTGAAGAAATCCAGGCAGTACTTGATTCTTAAAAAGGCAGTCCTAGAGATTTTTTATTTTAGAGAAGCATTAAAATGTCACATATGTAGAGGGATTGTGATTGCAAGACAAATTTTAGAATATATATGTACTGTACACTTTTCAGTTCCTAATTGTAAACTACATGCAAATTCTAGTGTTTTTCCTTTTGCTTTGCTTTTATGATAAAATAGCATGCCCACAATACTTGTCTGATCTTGCTAAACTCCACTACTTTAGCTTGGAAGATGAGCTCTGAAACTTTGTTGTCAGACTGATTGGAACCCTTTATTCTCCAAGAAAGATGTAGGACTTGTTTGTTTTCTTTCAGACTGAGCATCACAAGCCATGTGGCATGCGCAACTGATGATGATTTTAGGATTGTTTGTACAGATGAATTCTCTTCCAAAGCTTTACATGTAACGCTTCACCCTGAAACTCATCTTCTTGGTTGCAAAAGACTGTGGCTGGTTTAAGCGAAATGTTAGAGGTTTTAAGGGCTAATGTAATTTGATATTGGTTCCCATGTCAGTAATTTATTATTTATATATTTATTAGTAATGTTAATATATGTTTGAGTTTGTTACAACTTTGCCCTTTCTTCAGAAATGAAGATCAGTTTGTGTTCCCTCACCATGTAGTACTGATAGATCACCTCATGTCCAAATGATGTTATGAAGCTGTGTGATAGTAGCTTTCTCCTACAGTTGTATGTACATGGAAAAAAAACCTGACTGTCTAAAGCAATTGGATTCTCTGTGTTCATCATGGCTGGCGGTGGCAGGAAATGTGACCGTATGTAAAAGCTTTGTGTGTCTAGGATGTGGCAAGATGCATTTGTATGGCATTCATGCTTTTTTCAGTATTTTCTCATTATATTAGGTAGGATAGAAACCTGCTAACTGAGCCTGTTCATGCTGTTAGGCTGGTTAATTGTAATCTGTTCAGTTGTGCTAGACTTACGCTCGTAAAAATTTAATCTTTGAGAGACTTTTTCAGAAGACAATAAATCTACTTCTAACTTCCCCTTTCCATAGAATTACAGAACAGAATTGTAGCATTCTGTAGACTCAAAGCATCCTTTGGAGGTTGTCCTGTGCTGCCATGTTCCAAGTGGTGCAAGCACTGAAGTTGGGCCTTGTTGCTCAAGATATTGTCCAATTGAGTTAAGAGCTTTCTGCAGAGATGGGAGTGCCACAGCCTCTCTGTGTAACATGCTTCAGAGTGTGACCACCCCCGTGGTGGAAAAAAAAATTGCTTCAGCGTAGTGGTGTCTTTTTAAACGAGTTAGTTTAGTCTTTTTTAACCAGTCAGTTTGGGTCTGATCTGTGCTAAATGTTCTAGGAGGGAATGTTTCCAATTAAAGACACTTTTTCTTCTTCAGTTCTAAGGTTTTTTTTGCCATATAATGAATCTTAGTGCCTGTACAATCTGGCTTCATCTTGAATACAAAGACTACACAGTACTTCATTTCATTTGCTTATGTATTTTTAATTATTTGTGTGTATAGAATCTTTTTGGTGAGGTCAAAATGAATGGCACATAGTTTGGTTTTGTTTCATTAATCATTTTTCATTATCTTTCAGGATGATTGACTGGTTGTCTTGGCCTCTGGCTCAGCATGTGGAAACATGGGTGATTGCACTGCTGAAAGGGCTAGCTGCAGTCCAGAAATTTACTATCCTTATTGATGTCACTCTGATGAAGATTGAATTGGTATGTTGGAAAAGAGTAAAATTGAAGGAGAGGAAAAGGATTTTGTAACAGCTGTGTAATTGCATACCATTGTTTACATTACAGCCTTTGCTGTCGTATAGTCTTGCATAGAAGATGTGAAGTAGCTTTCAGTTGTGTGATGTTTCTTTGTTTCAAATGGTTGTCAGTTTGGAAAACTGTTTACAATACTATTGAAGTCTTACTTTCTAGATTTATTAAAAGTGTTGTTTTTGTTTTGTTTTAGGTCTTTAATCGGCTTTGGTTTCCACTAGTAAGACCTGGTGCCCTTGCTGTCCTTTCTCATATGTTACTTAGTTTCCAGCATTCTCCAGAAGCTTTTCATTTGGTAAGTTCCTGAAGAAATAGTTTTCAGTTCTTTGAGATGTAATTCATGTGGGATTTTTAAATTGGATGCAAAAAGAAATGGAATTCAGGGTCTTTGATTTCACTTCTGTTTCAGAGCTCTGGGATCAGATTTCTGTTGTACACAGACAGCTAGGTTTTCTAACTGCTTTGTTCTTTCTGGTATCTATGTATTTCTGGCAGGATCATCTGTGGACCACATTTTATCTTTGTCTGTGTAATTCTAGTATACCATTTTATGTGGCATGTAGTCTACAGGTGAAGTTGAGCTGTAGGTGGATTTTCAAGCACAGTTATTTGGGGAAAACAGATAACTGGTTATGTTACCTGCTCCTCTCATCTGGTCACTCCATGTAGATCTGTAAGAGCAAGAAGCAGTTCGCTTTAAGAAGGCTGTGCTACTTTTATTGTGTTGTACATATGGGCAAACTGAAGGGTACTGTTCTTAATGGCAGCTCTTCAAAATGCTGTTTGTTGTTTAAAGCAGTAGGTTGTGACTGACTGCATTTGTACAGCAAGATGCATGACACCTTCCCTTTCCTCAAAGTCAGTGCCTAACTTCAAGTTGTTTTTAAGTGAGAGAGGACTCTTTCAGACTCAATCATAACAACGTCCTGCCATGCAGATTTTTTTTTTTAAGTTGTCTACAATGCTCCTAGGCTTGAAGGAATCTCAAATGCATTGCTTTAATTAGTGTCAGAGTAATTGTCTTGTGTCTGTTATGCTATTTTTTTAATGGCTAGACTTAAGGTTTTCTCTGTTCCCTCTGCTGCCCGTATCTTGACCTAGGACACAAAACGAATGAAATAAAGTTGCCTTGAGCATGCTCAAAAAGTAAATATTTTGTGTTTTTACCATCCTGCCTTTCTTCTCTGTTCTGAGAAATGTCAAATATGAGATGCACAGAAGACTTGTTCTAGAAATGTGTGTTTTTTTTAACTGGGAAAGTTTCTACAGTATAGGCATTACAGCATATATGTCTTTCAGACTTAACGATTATCATTTTCTTTAAATTTTAAACAATCTTTTTCACTATCATTTTTTAATATACTGCTGTCATTTGGTATCCTGTCACGTTTTCCTGCGCTTGAGCTACTTGTTTTACATATAGATCATTTATTGTAAAACATTGGTTAAATAAGTACTTTAATAAAGGCTCCGGAATTTGTTTTGCAATGTATCTAAGTTAATATTTCCCCTCTCTATGCTTGATCGTTACATGGATGACTTGCTTTTTTTTAATAGAAGAAAAATGTTATCTCGTGCTTACAATGTGTAATTTAATCACAGTTTATTCTGAAGTATGAAACTTTGATTCAATCTCAGCCAGAAATGATAATTTTGTGTGTCTTCAGAGTTAAACTTTCACTATTATGCAGCTTGCTATAAGTAAAATTTTGATTGTTGGTTAGACAGATGTGGACTTCTGTTTTCTACTCTTCCTATGTGCTTTTGCAAAGTTACTGTGCTGTACATCTAACCTTTGCAAATCTCATTCTTGTAAGCCAATTTCTCATTGCTGTGTACACACCAGTAAGAATTAATTGCAGAAATTAATTCTCATTCTGTAGTTCGTTGAACGATTTATCTTAGTATTCTCATGTTTAAACAGCAGATACCTTTTTTTACAGTAATTAGGGTTTGTTTCTGAGATACAAAATACTCTTTATACTTAAAGAACAACTGATATTTGAAAAAGTAATGAGTATTATGCCCTTGGCCCCTTGTTCTGATGTTTTGGAGTATAATCTTGTAATTTGTGTTCTTGTAAGAATATCATTATTTTAGGCAGTTTTTATTTATTTCCTGTCTCTACTGCCAAACAGTTTGTAAACTATTTGTGATGAGAAATAGTTCCATCAGTTTCTGCCACAGTTAATCCAGTGAAAATCAAAAGTTGCCTAAAGTAGTTCACTGTGTGAAGCTGCTACTCTTAGGGCTTGCACTGAAATAACTTTCCACTTGGTGTTTTTTTTAAGACTAAAGTAAAAGAAGAAAGTCTCATTTAAAAATGCAGACAGAACTGCGTTGAAGATGAGAGAGGTGGAGTAAATATTTGTTTTTTATGCCATCTTCAACAGCAGTGCATTTGAACTCATTTGCAAATAGGTTATACCAATGGCAAACTTCATAAGCTTGTGTTGTTACTACTATCTTGGCTTGAGCCTGGTTCTGTCGCTAGGTGGAGCTACAAACCGATTTCCACCTTATTTGCAGTAGGATATATGTATTCTTTTACTTGGGATTGCAAGATTTAGAGCCTGTTGAAGAAAAGTCGAGAGGTTGTTTTTTTTTGAACTGTAACTATGAAATTAAATTAGGATACAGAGCTGTTAGTGGTAGCACAGAAGTAGAATGTTTGCTGTAGTATCCTTAATCACAGAATCATGTCATCGTTGGAGATGGAAGGGACACTTAAAGGTCTTCTAGTCCAACTGCCCTGCAGTGAACAGGGACACCTACAGCTACATCAAGTTGCCCAGAGTCCTGTCCAGCCTGACCTTGAATGTGTTCCAGGACTGCTCTTCCTCCACATCTCTGGGCAACCTGTTCCGATGCCTCACCAACCTTATTGTAAAAAAAACCTGCTTTCTTATACAATCTGTATTTCCCTCTTTTAGTTTGAAACCATTTCCTCTTTCCTATCACAACAGACCTTTGTAAAGAGTCTGTCTCCTTCTTTCTTACAACCCTACTTTAGATACCGAAAGGCCACTGTTAGGTCTCCCCAGAGCCCTATCTTCTCCAGGCTGAGCAGCCCCAGCTCTCTCAGCCTATCCTCACAGGAGAGGTGTTCCATCCCTTGGATCATCCCTCCTCTGGACACGCTCCAAGCCCACAGTTCTAAGATGAGTTAATAAGATGAGTACTATGAATGCTTGACTGATGAAAAACTGGATGTGCGTTTTCTGAGTTCATGAAGTTCCAGAACTTGGTATATGAGCTGAGGACAGCACTGAATACGAAATTGTGCTTTTTCAAGAGTATAATGCATATGTTTTTCAAGTTGTTGTTTCTCATTCACTTCTTAGTTCAGAACAAAGTGTTCCCTGCCATTTAGGGTGTGCAAAACAGTACTGTTTGCAGAACAAAATCAGAAAGTGGAATTGCTTTTTAACCCCTTTTTTTGTTCCTTCCCTTTTAGATTGTCCCACACGTGGTCAGCTTGGTTCACTCCTTCAAAAGTGATGGCTTACCTTCCAGTACAGCATTTTTGATGCAGTTGGCTGAGTTGATACACTGTATGATGTATCATTATTCAGGTTTTCCAGAGCTCTACGAACCCATTCTGGAAGTTTTTAAGGTATATTAAGGATGTTTCTGTTTTGTTATCTCAAATGTGAAAGCTATAATCTAGTCTCTGTAGAATATCCTCTGTGAGAAAAGAGTTAACTGCATAATTTAATGGTGATTCTAACTGCTTGAAGTATTCAAATACTAAGTAAAATAAAATAAAAAGTTGTCCTGAGCGTCCAAAAGGCAATTGTAACAGCCTTTTGGAGAAGTCTGAAATCAGCTAAGGTATCTAATCTGCTTCCCACATCTTGAGCAAAAGTAATAAAATGGGAGACATTACTTCTAGTGCAGCTCTCAAATTTCTTTATATAATGCACATTTGCTCAACAAACATCTGAAACAAAACAAAAAAAAACACAAAAAACAATATGTCAGTTATTACTGCCTGATTTTAACACCTTAGATGTTTTGAAGCTTAAAAAGCCTCCTGTTAACTTGGTGTTTTGACTCTTCTTTTCATTCTTACACTTTGATTTGACAGGGCAGGACTCTGTCTCCAGCAGAATAAAGAAATTTAGGGGTTCTACAAATGCACAGAATTTGATAGGTAGTTCTGGGGGTACAAAGGATTGCTTGAGCAAGCAGATCAAAGTATCTAACTACCCCCTAATTCTTGTCATTTGGGAGCTGACAAAAAAAAGCCTTGAGGAGTGTTTTGGGTTTCTTTGTGGTTGTTTTTGTGGCTGTTGGTTTTTGTGTTTTGTTGTTGGTTTGTTTTTTGCCATAGCACATGGCATTAGCTTTTGACTGCCTACAGATGTTTGCGCTCTATAAGTATTCTCAAAAGGCAATTGTAGTGGTATCCCCTAGACTAGCAAGAGCCTGATGAATAGAAGGGAAGCGAGGGAAAATGCAGAAGGCTGCTGGGTGTCAGTAACTATTAAAAAAGCAAGTATGAAAGTCTATTTTGTTCACGTTTTTCTTGTAGGATATGCCCAAGCCCAGCGAAGAGAAAATGAAGCTGATTCTCAGTCAGAGTGCCTGGACTTCTCAATCCAATTCTTTGCCATCCTGTTTATCTAGACTTTCTGGAAAATCTGAAACTGGGAAGACGGGCCTGATTAACCTTGGAAATACCTGCTACATGAATAGCATTATTCAGGCACTTTTCATGGCTACTGAGTAAGTCCTTTTTACCAGCTCTTTTCGTTGCAAGTTAACTATTGCAATTGTCTTGCTTTGCACAGAATATGAACATGCCCTGGGTTACTCAGCTACCTAGAGCTGAGTGAATTTCTCTGCACTTATTTGTGATTGCTTAGTTAAAATCCAACTCTGGAACTGCAGTGTTAGCTGTTAAAAATCCTGATGCTTTCTTTCCATTGTCAAAAAGATAGGTGCATTGAACTAATGATAGACTGAGTCAGAGTTAACAGGCTACTTCTTCAGTGTCTATAAAGAGGGTAGTATGTCTGACTTCCAGATTCCAGATAAGTCATTTTTTTTTGTTCTCTTTAATATTGTAAAAATTTCATGATTATGCTTGTTATAATCTGGAAGCTGTTAGAAAGAAATGTTCATTTTTAAACATTCAAATATTAGAACTTTTTTAGCAATACGTTCCTACTGTACAGTATACTGCATAGTTCTGCATTTCTGCACTAGAACAGAGCGTATGTTTTGCCTTCTTTCAAACTGAAGTAATCTGAGATGAAATGTTGACTGCATTATTGCTGTAAGTCTACCAGGGCAACTGTCTTCCTCTTCTTTCAGTTTCAGAAGACATGTTTTATCTCTGAATCTAAATGGTTGTAATTCATTGATGAGAAAATTACAGCATCTTTTTGCATTTTTGGCCCATACCCAGGTAGGTGAATTTTTCATCTGCTCTTTCTTAAGCTTAGTTTAGTGTGCCAGAACTTAGGAACAAATGTGATGCCGTAAGCATTCTCTTAAGAATATTAAAAATGTGGTAGATTTGTAGGGGACTGAGTCTGCCTCCAAATGTTCAGATGATGATGGAATTAGAGAAATCTGTTTCGTTAGTGGGACGTTATGGGCAGTAGAAGGTTTTCTTTCAGAAGTTGAAATCAAGAAATCCAAACAAGACCTGACGTGATACACCAGTTGATTTTTTGTGACTTCGTAGAATTGACTGTCACCTTCTAAAGTGATTTCTACTTGAAATTGTATTGTATTTCAAGTTGCTTCATTTATTGAAGTTCATTTTTGTAGTGGAAATGCTAAGTCACTGTTTGAACCAGTGATTGAGCACCTGGTGGGAAGGCAGGGCCAACCCAGGGGAGCTCAGGTGCATGCAGTGTACCTGATTAACAGGAAGGGGTGGAGCCAGGCTCCACCCCTTCCCAGACCTCATTTAAGAGTTGGCAGTGGAGGTGAGGGTGTCTCTTGCTGGAGATCCCTGCCTACTTGAGGCCTTCCAAAGGGTAAGCGGTTCCTTTCCTTTTTTTCTGTGTCTGTGGCTGCTGCATTTGGGCTTATTCTCATTTGCTGCAGTCAAAGACTTTTCCACCCCACTATCATTGCAGTATTTTCCATCCTGTTATAGCATTGCAATTTCCTAACAAAATATTTTGGTGGTATCAGAAACATGGAAGATACTCTATGGTTAATACCAACAAACTCACTGTGGAAATGATGAGATGGATCACCTTAAATATAAATTTGGCACAAATGAGATAATGGTATTCTTGTGAAGAAATGAATGTTCTGTTTTTAAGTTTGCCAGCAAGAAGAGTAACTCGCTTTTAGGCATAATATCTGGCTTATGCTCGCTATGGACTTATCATTTGTTTACAGGATCCACTACTTAATCTTTGTACTAGAGGTAATTGCTACATAATTAGTGACCAGTATTCATCTTTATCCTCATATGATTATGATACAGAAATGGTCTGTATGTAGACGTACCATGTTTCATGCAATTCCTTTAAAATAATGTAAACCAGAGTCCAGCTGTCAATATGTAAATAATCATCAAGTAATTCCTATGTAACACTTCTGTTTCTCCCATACGCTAACAGAGAGAGGCATATGCTCCTAGAATTTTCCTTGAGGCTTCCAGACCACCATGGTTCACCCCTCAGTCACAGCAGGATTGCTCAGAATATCTCCGGTTCCTGCTCAACAGGTAAGGTTATGTCGTTAATGGGTAGAAACCTATAGCCCTGTTATATAGTGGTGAACTTGTCATTAGGAGCAGTCATCTAATGTCTCCTTTGTATGAGTGAAAATTGGGGAATTAGGGGTCCAGTTCCTGACTGGAATCTCCAATTCTATGACTGATGAATGACCTGTGAAACCCTTGCCTTTGTGAGTTTAATCTGTGGTTAAGTCTGAATATAGCCTTGTCTCCATGTCATCTAAAGCAGGTTAGATAGGTGGTTATATTTCTGTTCTTACAAACCTGAACTTTGGTGTTAGTTACGTTTGCCATGGTCCCGTCATAAAACTTCTGTGGTTGCTGAAAGCTGTTCAGTCATTTTCGTGTTAGTGTATACAGCTGTAATTCATATGGGTCAGATAAGTCATGAGGATATGTACATGTGTTAATAATGTATTAAACAAATGAATTAACAGAGACAGGTAAAACAAAAAAAACCCCACAGAATATACTAGTAACTTGTTAATTTTGGCTTGGTGAGTGTTTTTATGGAGACTGAATTTATCTCAGTTGTGCAAATGTCCTTTTTTTCCCTGTCTTGGGTTTCTCTTGCTATAGTTTCTGACTTTCTTGGCTGCACAATCCAGACCTTTTGGTCTCCTCAGAAATAATCCAGTGCTACTTAAATAGCTACTTTTTCTCTTAAAAACGTGACAAAAAGAACGAGGCAAATGGGGAACTGATTTATTAAGATAACAATAAACATTGATTGTTAGTATTCTTAATACTTGCTGGTTCTTGCAGTATACGTATTGTGTTTAGATATAATGAAATTTGCATTAAATACCTTTATGCTTCTATGTTATACTATGGAATAGTACTGAACTGTATGGTTCAGCTTGCTTATATAAGCAATAATAGATTGTTTTTTTATGTAAGATGTTTTTATCTGTTTAACAGTCTTTTTAAGCTTAACTGGAAGTAAATCTTGAATGGTGCAGCAGTATTTTTGGGGAAAATAGTATAGCTCTTTGAGTCTCTTTTCGTTTGTCTTCAGGTTGCATGAAGAAGAGAGAACTTTGAAAGCATTGTCTTCAGCAAAGGCTGCTGAAAGTAGGAAGAATGAAGAGTCCCAGGCACAAGAAACTGTCCATAAAGCACAGGTATTTGCTGAAGCACTTTGTATGGGAAGTGAAGAAAGAACTCTCATAGAGAGAATGTTTGGAGGAAAACTGAAGACTACTATATGCTGTTTGAACTGCAAAAGCACATCTCAAAAGGAGGAAGCTTTCACAGATCTCTCTTTGGCTTTCTGTCCTTCGACATCCTTGGATAGTGTTAGTTCGAAATGCGGGGAATGTTCTGAAATGAAAGATGGCTCTGTGGTGCAAACTAGTATTTCGGCAACTTCTGCTGGAGAAACACCTCTCAATAGTTCAGAAATAAACGGTGGGTGCAATGCAATTACAAATGAAGGAACCCTAAAGGATTTTTCTGCTGAGCCAAACTCTGAGACAAAATCCGAATTTAACAAAGATCAAGATAATAGGGATGTTTCTCCTGCGCTAGTACGGAAAGACACCCCATCGGTAACGGACTTATTGAATTATTTTCTGGCACCTGAGATCCTCAGTGGAGACAATAAGTATTATTGTGAAAAGTGTGCCTCTCTGCAAAATGCTGAGAAAACTATGCAAATCGTTGAGGAACCTGAATACCTCATTCTCACTCTTCTGAGATTTTCATATGATCCAAAGTGTCATATAAGGCGTAAAATCTTGGACAGCGTTTCTCTGCCACTTCTTTTGGAACTGCCGGTCAGAAGAGCAACGTCCCCTCTAGCTGTGGTTTCCGGAAGTTGGTCTGTTGATGTTGAGATTTCTGATATTGGAGAAAATCTTGCTAAAAAGCTAAAGCCCTCAGGTGCTGATGAAGTGTCCTGCCCACAGCTGGTGCCCTACGTGCTAAGTTCTGTGGTGGTGCACTCTGGTGTATCCTCTGAAAGTGGACATTACTACTCATATGCTAGAAATATTACTGGCTCGGGTTCTTCAGGACAGTGTCACCAGTCTAAAGCTTTCTCTTTAATTTCTCCTCAGAGTAAGTTGTTAGCAGAGGAGAGTCCTTGTACTGTTATAGAAAATGAGCTGGACACTGAGATGCCGAAAGAATGGTTTTTATTCAATGACAGCAGAGTGACATTTACCTCATTTCAGTCAGTCCAGAAGATTACCAGTAGGTTTCCAAAGGACACTGCTTATGTTCTGATTTACAAAAAGCAAAATAGCACCTGTGGCTACAACACAAATTCAGCAAACGGACTCTGGGTGAATGGAGACCCTCCCCTACAAAAAGACCTCATGGATGCAATTACAAAAGATAACAAACTATACTTGCAGGTAAGATTAAGGTAATGTGAAGAATGGTCTCCCTAACACTTCCAAGAAACAGTTTATACGGGGGAGGGAAGGGGGGTGAAAAGGTAGCTTTTAAGTATTCTAGTATATTAACCTTGTAAATGACAAGTCTGGCTTCCAT
>JANHGO010000001.1:90212797-90227871 GCA_024606505.1 Aquila spilogaster | reverse complement strand
TTGACTTTAGACTAAACACTACTTAGCAACAACTGAAAACATCAGTGTGTTATCAACATTCTTCTCATACTGAACCCGAAACATAGCACTATACCAGCTACTAGGAAGGCAATTAACTATCCCAGCTGAAACCAGGACAAAAGGGCAGTGCAATCTTACTTGCCTTTTTCATTCTTAGAATACTTGATTTTAAGACCCTCTAGTTCTGTTCCATGGAACTAACTTTTTAGGAACCCCTTGTTATTTTTGTTTGTGGATAGTCTCATGTCAACACTGTATCCAGTTTCTTTTTCTGCCTCTGGCAACCCTTTGCAGTAATTACTCTCTTCTGGCTTAGAGGAGTAGTTTAAAGAGGATAATGAAGCTGGAATGTCTGGAGCACCAAATGACAATGTTGTCATCAGGCTTGCATCATTCCCAGGAGATGCAGAACTCCAGGCACAATAAGGTCTCCTGATGAGAGTCAGCGGAGCTTTGGTGACTGCGAATTAGAGACCTTGTTGCTCACTTCCTAAGGATAACTTTCATGACACTGCAGAGACTGTCTAAAGTTGAACACAGATTAGTAAATAATCTGTAATTAGAAGACTAATGAATCTGTTCAGTGGGGGTTTATATTAGGCACAGGTTCATATAAGAAAGGGTGTTTGCTTTTTCGCATCATTGAGTTGTTCTTAATTGGCTCAGCTGTCTCATGAAACCTTACCTGAAACATCAGTGAGGAAAAGCAGAAAATTGCTGAATCTCTTCTGGGGTATATGACTACTTTAAGACTCTACTTCAGAGGTCTTGGAGGAAGTTGACTGCCTATACTGAGTATCCTGACAAATATAATGCTTGTTTACACTTTAACCCGAGTATCTTCGTTAAGAGAAACTGAAAATTTTGCTAAGACCAGGCCCTTTGCCCTGTTGGTAAAAATGTAAAATATTGTAGAAGATGTTAAATTGTTTTGGGTGGGGCCTAGTAGTCTGAGGATCTTCTGTTGTTGTTTTGGTTTTTTTCGTAATCTGAGGGATTTGCATCTGAGCTGCCAGATTCTGTCTGATGTGGCTAAGAAGATATTTTTGTGAAAGAAATTACTGTCTGAGGTTGCAGAGATAATTTTTTTTCTCTCCAGAGTTATCAGAAATACTGTCCTTTTTAGGCACATATATGGATAGCAGACCTCATTTTAGGGATAAGAGGCAGAAGGTCCTCTCGAGGCCTTTAAGGGTCTTTTAATCTTGTCAAAGATAAAAAACATCCTCTGTGTTTTTATTCATGATCAGTCATGTCCCATATTAATATCTGCCTTTGTATTAAAAATGCAGTCATTGATTGCAACAGAGCAGGAGCCAAGTAAATGCAATGCAGAGAGGATTTAGTAACCAAAATGTCTAATCTTCACCTACCAGATCTCAGATTTGGTGCTTTTTAGGACAGTCTGAAGCATGTCTGCAAGTTTACTTCTGTTTCCTCTTCTGGCTTTTGTCTCTGCTTTTAAGACCATTGACTCTGCTTTTAGGAGCAGAAACAGATTTTAAGGATGGGAATTCTATCACTTATACAGAGATTGAGGTTTCTCTTTACAAGTTAATCATACTGAAATGATAGGCATTGTCCTATTAGTAACAGTCTGGAGTAGTTCGGTAGTTAATTATACTGACTAGAGATGACACAGGATGGCCCATCACATAACCAGAGCAATGGGATGGAACATGGGGAGCCCCAGCTCCCACCCAAGAGCACTGTTTTTCATTTGGAGTTGTGAGTTGGTGTGGTTGAAAGTGCACATAGTATAAAGATAATAATCAGCTATTTTTAGAACAGTGGTTCTAATGCAGGACTCTACAGAATACTCTTTACTTGGCTAAAAAATTAATTAAGAAAACCAAATATATTGTCATTAGGCTTAAATTAACAGTGGTACAAACACCTGCACAGCTGAAGAATATCAAGCCTACAAACTGCGGGGGGGGAGTTGAAGGGGATAGGACTATGAGGTTTGGGGCCTATTTTTAGGTTAAGGTTAACTTTTTGGAGGCAAAAGCAGTTTTGGTCTACTTTTTTGGTTCCCCGTTTTGGAAAGTATATGGAAAGGGTGCTCAGAATCAACATGTTTGAATTTAACATCTTAAGGAAATGAGACCTTTGTGTAAATTCAGAGCAATGATTATGATGTTGCCATTGCCATGTTTTTTCCCAAGTTTTTTTTGTAGTAACATGGAAGAAACCCAGTAAGATCTGAGCTTAGTTGTTAAAAAGGCAGTCCTAATGATTCCTTATTTTAGAGAAACTTTTGAATGTTATATGTGCAGGTAGTACATAATTCCAAGATACATTAATTTTAGAATGTATACTATACATTTTTCAGATCCAAATTGTAAACTCTATGTAAATTTTATGTTGTTTATGGTAATACAACTGCCCAGATGCATGTCCGTGGCTTGCTTTTTAGTTTGGAATCCGAGGACTGAAATCCTGATTTCAATATGTTTGGAGCTCTTTTAATATCCAGGAAGAACATAGGGGCTGATAGTTTTGTTTCAGGTTGATAATCACTAACTATGCCTATATGTACTGATAGTGACTGTTTATTAGACTGGTTGCTTCTAACCTGTTCAGTTCTGTGCTAGAATTCAGCCTCTTAAAATAATTAATCTTTATGAGGAGCTTTTTCGGAAAAGAAGTAAAGAAATATACTTCTAACTTCCTGTTTTCATTGAATTATAGAATAGAATCATAGTGTTATGTAGATTGAGTGGAGCCTTTGGAAGTCATCTGGTCCAATCCTGCTCGAAGCGGGACAAGCTTCAAAGGCAGACACTGTTGCTCAGGGCCTTGTCCAATCGAGTTAGCTTTCTGCAAGGATGGAGGTGCCTCAGCCTTACTGTATAACTTGTTTTAATGTCTGACCACCCTCATGGTGAAAAATTTTTCCTTCCACTTAATTAGTGGTGCCTCATCTGGTTTGAAGAAGGGGATCTTGTGGACAGTTGAAGAAAATCCAAAATATTGTCAAGTAAAATCTCAGAAGAACAAAGCCTAAATTTCATGTTTTAGCTGGTACTGCCTTATGATATTGTCTGTATCTTAGAATTGCTTCAACTGATCTGCCTGTCTTCCTTAAGTATCAGTGTAAATTGTCTATTAATTTAGAAGGATAGAATACCCTATTTTCCGTTGCTGATATTTCACTGTGTTTTCTAGGCACAGATGAAGTCCCTTCACTTTTCCTTTTTCTTAGCTGTAGTGAAATTCTTCCTTTTGGGGTGCAGGTAGACCCAGGCTGCTGATAGCTATCATAAGATCCTTCTAACACCTGCTGCAATGTATTTAAAATCACTAGATTTTACCTTTTTAACTGAAAGTTGGCTTCCAGGAATATAATTCTAAGTTGAAGAGGGTTTCTTTTCAAATTTAAACTTAATAGTCAGGTTTGAACTGGTTTGGGGTAAAAGGTATAGGAGGGGAGGGTCTCAGGTACAGGCACTTTTTCACCTTCAGTAGTAAGTTTTTGCCACGAAATAAAAACATTAGCTTAATGTCTATAAAACCAGGGTTCATATTCATAAATAACAAGTAACTATAATATCCCTAATATTTAATTTTATATGCATATGTATTTCGGGGGGGGTTGTATTTACTTTTAATGTATTAAGTAGATCATTATTAATTACAGACTTAAATGACTTGAGATATAATCAAAATTATTTTACTACTTGCCTAACTTTCTTGCATTACTTCTTGTGAGTCTCTTGTGTTACTGTGTAACTATCTGGGTAATATACAGAATTCTTTTTGTTGAGATTAAAATTAGTGGCATATGGATTTGGGGGGGTTTTTTGTTTTATTTTTTTCTTTCATTAATCTTTCAGAATGATTGATTGGTTGTCCTGGCCTCTGGCTCAGCATGTGGAAACATGGGTGATTGCACTGCTGAAAGGACTGGCTGCAGTCCAGAAATTTACCATCCTCATTGATGTCACTCTGCTTAAGATCGAATTGGTATGTTGGAAAAGAACATTCAAATTGAAGGAGAGGGAAAGGAATTTGTATCAGCTATGCAATTGTGTGGCATCTTTTGTGTTGCAACAGATATTATCTTATTATTCTCAAAGATGATGTAAATGTATCTGTAGCTTTCAGTTTGTGTGTAATGATTCTGTCTATTTCAAATGGTTGTGGATTTGAAGATCTGTTTACGTTTTTACTGAAGTTTCACTTTCTAGATTTACTGAAATAAATGTGGGTTTTTTTAGGTCTTTAATCGACTTTGGTTTCCTCTAGTGAGGCCTGGTGCCCTTGCTGTCCTCTCCCACATGTTACTTAGTTTTCAGCATTCTCCAGAAGCTTTTCATTTGGTAAGTTACTAAACAAATGGTTTTCAATTCTTTGAAATGTCATTCACATGTGATTTCTAAAGTGGGTGTAAAGAGTAACAGAATTGATATGCTTGGATTTCCTCTTTGTTTCAAGGTTCCAGACTCAGATTTCTGTGGTTCAGAGACCACTAGGCTTTCTAACTTCCAGGTTCAACCACTTGATCTGTAACTGGAAACGAGCATTGTTCTTCCTGGTATGTACGTATTTCTGTCAGTAGTATCTGGGCACCGCATTCTATCTTTGACTGTATACTTCTGGAAATCCATGTGGTGTGAAGTCTACTGTTGAAGTTGGGCTGCAAGTAGACTTTCAAGCCCAACTATCTGGAGAAAACAGATAACCAGTTATCTGCTATATATAAGTTAGTCACCCTGGATAGGTGCATGAGACCAAGAAGTACTTCACTTTAAGAAAGCTACGCTATTTATGTTTCAATGGACATATGGGCAAACTGAAGGATGCTATTTTTAATAGCCACTCTTCAAAATGCAGTTCACAAGTTAAAGCGGTAGATACTAGGGTATGATGATGACTGTTTGTATTAGTATAGCAAGATGCCTAGTGCCTTCCTTCTTCTCATATTCAGTGCTTAGCTTAAAGTTTAAGTGAAATATGGGTCTTTCAGAGTTAATCATAGTAACAGCCTCGCACACTGTTTCTCTAAGCTGTCCCCAAGCCTCTTTGGCCCGAAGCGATCACAAACCCTTTGATTAATGTCAGAGTAATTGCCTTATGCCTCTTACACTGTTTTTTAATGATAGAAGTCTGAAGTTGCTCTTTCTTCCCTCCACTGCGCTAATCTTGTCCAAGGATAGAAATTTGAGTAACAAACGAAAGAACCAAGTAGCCTTGAGTATGCTGAAAATGTAAATATTTCATATTTGCTTTTCTTCTTTGTTCCTGAGAGAAACAAAACATTCATGAGAAAAACAAAATGTGAGACGACTTTACTCTGGAAATAGGTGTTTGCTTTAACAAGGAGAATTTCTACCATAGGCTGCATGCAGTACTACATAAACATCTGTCTTAAGGACTTCATTGTGACTGTTTTCCCTCCATTTTAAACAACCTTCTTCACTATCATTTTTTGAGCTACTGCTGTCACTTAGTATCCTGTAATATTTTCCAGCGCTTAAACTACTTGTTTACTTTTTTATAATAAATGGCCTGAATGAAAAATGGTTAAATGCACACTTGATAAATATGAATTAATTTATTTTGCAATGCATCTGAGTTAACATTCCCCTTCCCTATGCTTGAGCATCACTAGCATAAATGACTTGGGATTTTTATAGAAGAAAAACACTCTGTCTTGCACTTATGATGTAGAACTTACCATGATGTGTGCTATGGAATTCTAAAATCTACTGACCTATAAAATTTTAATTCAACCTTAAGCTGGAAGTTGTACTTCTGTATGTACTCAAAGTGTAACTTTCAGTATTATGCAGCATATAGCAAGTAAGAATTTGGCTCTCAATTTGAGATAGCTGAGAACCTGTACTTTTTCTGTTCTTCCCATGTGCTTTTTCTGTGCAAAATTATCGTATCTCGGATCTACTTTACAAATCTCATACTTGGAGCTTAATAGTTGCTTTCTCATTGATATGTACCCACACTTATAAAGTGAAAGAGGGAAATATTTCATTGCAACTTTCACTGTTGACTCTGTAGTACATTGAACACTTAATCTTGGTATTTTTGTTTTTAAACAGTGGATATCTTGCTTGCCAAAAGAGTGGGTTTTGTTTCTCCAAGATGTAAAATATTCTTTATGCTTAGAGAACAACTGGTGTTTGAAAAAGTGGCACATGAGTATTGTGCACCTGGCCCCTTTTACTTTGGTGTTCTGGAGTATATTAATTCTTTTAACTGGTATGCTTTCCTAAAATTATGATATTCTTACAATTTCTCTTCTGTATTTCATGTCTTCACTACCAAACAATTTGTAAACTGATTTGTGATGAGAAGTCATTCAATCCACTTCTTTCACAGCTAATCTATTTTGATTACTTGGAAACTGACAGAGGTGTCTAAAGTATTTTGGTTCACAGTGAGAAGTCCCTACTCTTTGGGACTGCATTGAAATAACTCTACTTGATGTTTTAAGACTCATACTAAAAAAAAGTCTCATGGATTTAAAAATACAGACAGAACTGCGCTGAAGAAGGGGAAGGAGGTGGAGTAAACATTTCTGATTTATATGCAATTTAAAATAGTAATGAATGTGAACTAATCCTCAAATAGATTACTGTATCTGTGGTAAGCTTTTTCAGCTCATAGTAAATTACTGTCTTGGTTTATTGAGCCTAGTTCGCTCACTAGGTGGAGCTGTGAGCCAGTTTCCATCTTGTAAACTGAAGTAGCATGAATATATTAATTGGCTTCAGATTCCAAGCACTAGATTCTGTTTAAGGAAAGTTGAGGGGTTTGTTTTGAAAACTATATCCATGAAATTAGAACAGGATACTGCACTGTTAGTGGTGGCAAAATGTTTGCTGTTAGTATCCTTAATAAGATGAGTACTTTGGACACTGACTGTTTAAAATCTTAACATGCATTTTCTAAGGTCATAAAGTTCCAAAACTTGATATGTGAGCGAAAGAGAACATTGAATAATTAATTTTGCTGTTTGAAAATTGTCACAAGTAAAGAGTAATGCATGTTTTTCAAGTAATTTGTTTCTCAACCACTTAATACTTAAGAACAAAAGGTCCCCTGTCACTTGGCATGTGTAAAACACTAAAGTTGTTTGTAGAACAAAAAACTGGAAAAATGCATTTAACACGCTTTTTTGTTGTTTCTTTCTTTTCCCATTCAGATTGTCCCGCATGTGGTCAGTTTGGTTCACTCCTTCAAAAGAGATGGCTTACCTTCCAGTACAGCCTTTTTGATGCAGTTGACTGAGTTGATACACTGTATGATGTATCATTATTCAGGATTTCCAGAGCTCTATGAACCCATTTTGGAAGCTGTTAAGGTATATTAGGAAGATTAAGAGGGTGGAATATTTTTGTTTTGTTTTCCCAAATATAATGGTTATAATCCTATAGATCTAAATTCTTTAGAACTTTCACTAGGAGAAAAGAGCTAACCATATAATATAATGTCATTTCTAAGTGTGTTTGGAATATGCTAGAGAAATTGTCCTGAGTGTCCATGATATGATTATAGCAGCCTTTAAGAAAAGCCTGAAATGAGATCCTATATTAAAAGTACAATCTCATTTCTTAAGCCTTCTTATTAATATACTTTTGTGTGGTTTATTCTAGGCATTTCATTTCAACCCAAGTTAGAAACTGCAACTCTTCAAATATAAGTTCAGAGTACTGATAATATTGAAGAGAAATAGGTCCTGAGAAGTACTTGGTGTGGTGCTAATCTTTGACTAGCTTCAAAACACCATTATTAAGCACTACATCTTAATACAGCAGTCAGTATTGCATGCCTCTGTGGGTAAAGGATACTCACCTATGCTGTTTCAAAGCAAAATTCAGCTTTTTTTAGATAAATATTTAAGTGCATGATGCACTTAAAATAAAAAGTAAATTTAAAAAAACCCCAAAACAAATAAAATGAAATAAAATTGGAAAAAAAAACCTCCACCCCCACCCCCCAAAAAATGCCAAACAAACACCAAAACCCACCAAAACAAAACAAAACAAAAAAACCACAAAACCCCACTCAGGTGTTACTGCCTGATTTTATAGCAGTAGTATTGCAGTTAAATGTTTTGAAGCTTAAAAGGCACCTATCAACTTAATTCCAAGTATTCTGGACTTCATTCTTTCATTCTTAAATTTTGATTTGACAGAGCAGGAATGTATTTCTAGCAGAACAGAGGATGCTTTAGGGGTCTGTTACAACTTGAAATTTGAGAGGTAGTTTTTGGTGGCAGAAAGGATTCTTTGAATATGCAGGTCAAAGGTGACCACCAGCCCCTTATTCCTGCAATTTGAGCCATTTGAGAGTTGAGCAAAGAAAGCTTTGAAGAAGAGGACTTGTGGGGGGGAAGGGGGGATTGTGTTAGATCTTCTAGGCTATCAGGGATAGCAAGACCCTGAAGGTGAATTCTGGAGCAAGTGAAGATATAAGACTGCTGAATGGCAGGACCTACTATAAAAACAAACAAAAAACCTGATTGTGTTAAACATTTCTCTTGTAGGATATGCCCAAACCCACGGAAGAGAAGATTAAGTTGATTCTCAGTCAGAGTGCCTGGACTTCTCAATCCAGTTCTTTGCCGTCTTGTTTATCTAGACTTTCTGGAAAATCTGAAACTGGGAAGACAGGCCTAATTAATCTAGGAAATACTTGCTACATGAACAGTGTTATTCAGGCACTTTTTATGGCTACAGAGTAAGTCCTTTTTAATGGCTCTTTTCATTGCAAATTAACTATTGCAGTTGTTGCGTTCTTGCTTTTCACCAAATATTAACAAGTCCTGGGGTCTCTCAGCTTGCTAGAGCTGAGTGGGTTTCTTTGTACTCAGTTACTGATTGCTTTGCTAAAGTCCAGCTCTGTGAAACAGCAATTTTAGCCTTTAAAAATCCTGATCCTTCTGTCCAGTGTCAAAAGACAAGTCCCTTTTTCCTCACTGTCCTTGCTCCCTCTGGTATTGTAAAAGTTTATGGTGATGCTTTTGGTATAATCTGGAAGCTGTTGGGAAAAAAAAATTGTCTGTCTATAGCTCATTCTTACACATTGAAATGTTTAAAGAAATGGGTTTTTTGCAGTGTTAGTTCCTCCTGTACAGTAGTTTTGCATCTGCACTAGAGCAGAATCCAGGTATTGAAGGGAAGTGTTACATGGTTTGCTTTCTTTCAAATTGAAGTAATTATCTGAGCTGGAATGATAACTGCATTGTTGTTAGAAATCTAGCAAGGAAGCTCATGTGTATTTTTTTTTTTTTCCTCCCCAGTTTCAGAAGACATGTTTTATCTCTGAATCTAAATGGGTGTAATTCACTAATGAGAAAATTACAGCATCTTTTTGCGTTTTTGGCCCATACCCAGGTATGTCAGTATTTCATCTGCTGTTTTTTCAGCCTAGATGTATATACCAAAATAAAGCAACAAACATGCCATGGGAGGAGTTGTCCTGAGTATATTGAAAATATAAATATGATAGATTTATAGGGGAATGAGTCTGCCTCCAAATGTTCAGATGGTGTGGATGGACTTAGAGAAATCTATATTTCATAAGTGGAACATCTTGGCATTGTGTTGTTTTTATAAATGGGCAGTAATGCCTTCTTTGAGAAGCCAAAATGAAAAAATCCAAATAAAACCTGACTTGATATACAAGTCAGGGTAAACTGTGACTTTCTGCAGTGATTTTTACACTAAATTTTATTGTAGTTCAAATTCTAAAGTGAACTTTATTAAATGTTCAGAACATTTTGCTAGTGCTAGAAAGACATACTTTTGTTCTTTTTGATTAATAACAATAAACTTGTGAAAGGGATGAGGCTGGATCACCTTAAAAATAAATTGGTACTTATGAAGTACTGGTGTTCTTCTGAAAAAAGAAAACATTTTAAGCTTGCCAGCAAGAACAGTAACTGCTATTACACATAACATCTGGTTTACACTCACTACACACTTAATATTTGCCTGCAGGATCCACTACTTTTATCTTTGTACTAGAGGCGATTACTGCAAAATTAATTGTGCTCTCTTCCTGTGATTAAGTGGTTTAAATGTTTGTGTACCATGTTTCATACAGTTCCTCTAATGTAGTCCAAAGTTCAGTGCTCAATATCAAAATAATACAACAACTTTTTATGTAACCTTGTCTGTCCCTCTCTTATGCGAACAGAGGGAGGCATATGCTCCTAGAATTTTCTTTGAGGCTTCCAGACCGCCATGGTTCACCCCTCGATCCCAGCAGGATTGCTCAGAATATCTCAGATTCCTGCTAGACAGGTACGGTTATTGTCCCATTAATGGGAATGAATCTACAGTCTTATCACATAATGTTGGACTCCTAGGAGCAGTCATGTACCAATTCCACTGTGTAAGTGGGGACCAGGAATTTTGGGCCTCATTCTTGTCTGTCTCTGGTTTTCTGTATGGTCTATAAAACACTTTTCTTCATGGGTTTAATCTGTGGTAAAGTCTGGATACTATCTTGTATCCACAGCATTTAAAGCAGGTTATAGTGGTAGTAACATTCCATTTTTACAAATCTAAACTTGGGTGTTATGTTAGAGTCATGGTCCTGTTGTAAAAATTAATGCGGTTGCTGAAAGCAGTTTAGTCGTGGATCTGGAATTTCCTGTTGGTGGAGACAGCTATATTTCATACAGGTCAGATAAGTCATGAAGAGATGTACATGCATTTATAACCAGTTTAATAAACAAGCAAATTAACTGTGGCACACATAAAACAAAAATATCTAAATTTACTAGTAGTTCTCTTTAATTTTGGCTTGCTGAGATGTGGCTTAGCGATATTGCTTTATGACACATTCCACTTTTCCAGAAGTTTATCTCAATAGTGAAATAATGTTCTTTTTTTTTTTTTTTTTTCCCCTTCCCCCCTCCCCCATCTTGAGTTTCTTTTTTGGTTTGGTTTTTCTTGCTGTAGTTTATTAACTTTTTTGGCTACAAAATCCTGACCTTTTCTTTTCTTTGGAAATAGTCTGGCACTAGATAAATAGCTAGTTGTTCTCTTACAAAATCTGACATACAGAACCAGTCAACTAGAGAACTGATTTATTAAAGATAATGTAATGGTAAATAATAAAATTGTTGTTTGTTAGGTTTTTTTAATACTTGCCAGTGCTCTCAGTATATCTATTGTGTTCTGTTATATGTAATGAAAACCACATTAAATGTATTTGTGCTTCTCTCATACTCTGTTTTGGATAGTACTGACCTGTATGGTTCAGCTTGCTTATATAAAAAATAACAAATGGCTTTTTTAATATAGGACACTTCTAGCCGCTTAACCATCTATATTTTTTAGCATAACTAGAAAAAAAGTCTGAAATGGTGCAGCAATATTTGTTTGCAAAATAGCACAGCTACTTGGATTTATTTTTCTTTGCCTTCAGGCTGCATGAAGAAGAGAGAACCTTGAAAGCGCTGTCTTCAGCAAAGGCTTCTGAAAGTATAATGAATGAAGATTCCCAGACACAAGAAGCTGTCCATAAAGCGCAAATATTTGCTGAAGCACCTTGTATGGGAAGTGAAGAAAGAACTCTGATAGAGAAGATGTTTGGAGGAAAATTGAAGACTACTATATGCTGTTTGAACTGCAAAAGTATGTCTCAAAAGGAAGAAGCTTTCACAGATCTCTCTCTGGCTTTCTGTCCTCCAACTTCCTTGGAGAACGTTGGCCCAAAATGTATGGAACGTTCTGAAGTGAAAGATGACTACGTGCTGCAAACTAATACTTCAGCAACTAGTCCTGCTGGAGGAACGCCTTTGAATAATTTGGAAGTAAATGGTGGATGTGACACAATAATGAATGAAGGAACCATAAAAGATTTTTCTGTTGAGCCAAACTCTGAGAATACTGCAAGTTCTGAACTCAACAAAGTTCAAGATAATAGGGATATGTCTCAGAGGCTAGTAGGTAAAAACACCCTGTCAGTTACAGACTTACTGAATTATTTTCTGGCACCCGAGATCCTCAGTGGAGACAATAAGTATTATTGTGAAAAGTGTGCCTCTCTACAGAATGCTGAGAAAACTATGCAAATCATTGAGGAACCCGAATACCTCATTCTCACTCTCTTGAGATTTTCATATGATCCAAAGTGTCATATAAGGCGCAAAATCTTGGACAATGTGTCTCTGCCACTTGTTTTGGAACTGCCAGTCAGAAGAGCAACATCGCCACTAGCTGTAGTTTCAGGAGGTTGGTCTGTTGGTGTTGAGATTTCTGATATTGGAGAAAATCTTGCTAAAAAACTGAAGCCCTCAGGTGCTGATGAAGTGACCTGCCCACAATTGGTGCCCTACATGTTAAGCTCTGTGGTGGTGCATTCTGGTGTATCCTCTGAAAGTGGACATTATTATTCATATGCTAGAAATGTTACTGGGTCAGGACCTGCAGGACTCTGCCATCAGTCTAGAGCTCTTTCTTTAGTTTCTCCTCAGGATAAGTTGTTGACAGAGGAGAGTCCTTGTACTGTTGTAGAAAATGAGCTGGACGCTGAGATGCCAAGAGAATGGTTTCTGTTCAATGACAGCAGAGTGACATTTACCTCATTTCAGTCAGTCCAGAAAATTACCAGTAGATTTCCAAAGGACACTGCTTATGTTCTGTTTTACAAAAAACAAAATAGCACCTGTGGCTTCAACACCAATTCGGCAAATGGACTCTGGGTAAATGGAGACCCTCCCCTACAAAAAGACCTCATGGATGCAATTACGAAAGATAACAAACTGTACTTGCAGGTAAGACGGAAATTGTATATGAAGAGTGGTCTCCTTAAAACTCACAAGAGACAGTCTAATAGAAAGAAAAACTTAACTTTTAAATATTCCGGTTTATTAACTTTATAAGTCACCAATCTTGCTTCCATCTTGGTGTTGCTAGACAGGTTTCATAGTAAGGCTATCACCATTGGATGGGAAGCCTCAAGGAAAATGGCTTAAACTCATTTCAGTTTAAATTTTTAGTGAAGATGCTCGCATAGGTTGTTTAATCACTTGTAATTCTATGCAGGAGAGGCTTTTCAAACAGTTCTGATTTTCATTGCCTTTAATAAATTACAAGAGTACCTAAGAAGTTATTTTGACAGGTATTTTACAAACATAAACAAGAGAACTGAGAGTTTAAATTGCAGCTCTGCTGCTATTTTCAGACTGTGTGGTTAAAGCATTTGTGTCCTAACCATCTTTGTTTATATGCCAGCTCTCCTCTCGACTGCATAGGGTAACATAAAACATGGCTTCTTTAGCAGCAATCTCAGATGTTAGATTCATGGAATGGAAGGCACCTTTTAAAGGTCATCTAGTCCAACTTCCCTGCAATGAGCAGGGACATCTTCAACTAGATCAGGTTGCTCAGAGCCCCGTCCAACCTGATGTTGAATGTTTCCAGGGACAGGGCATCTACCACCATTCTGGGCTGCCTGTTCTAGTGTTTCACCACCCCCATGGTAAAAAATTTCTTCCTTATATCTAGTCTAAATCTACCCTCTTTTAGTTTAAAGCCATTACCCCTTTTCCTATTGCAACAGGCCCTGCTAAAAAGTTTGTCCCCATCTTTCTTATAAGCCCCCTTTAAGTACTGAAAGGCTGCAATAAGATCTCCCTGGAGCCTTCTTTTCCAGGCTGAACAACCCCAACTGTCTCAATCTGTCCTCACAGGAGAGGTGTTCCATCCCTCTGATCATTTTTGTGGCCCTCCTCTGGACCCTCTCCAACAGGTCCATGTCTTTCCTGTGCTCAAGACTGTGCTCAAGAGCTGGATGCAGTACTCCAGGTGGGGTCTCACCAGAGCGGAGTAGAGGGGCAGAATCACTTCCCCCAACCTGCTGGCCTTGCTGCTTTTTATGCAGCTCAGGATACGGTTGGCTTTCTGGGCTGCAAGTGCACATTGCCGGCTCATGTCCAGCTTTTCATCCACCAGTACCGGGAAGTCCTTCTTGGCAGGGCTACTCTCAGTCCCTTCATCGCCCAGCCTGTATTGATACTGGGGGGGCTGCCCCATCCCAGGTGCAGGACCTTGCACTTGTTGAACCTCATGAGGTTCACATGGGCCCACTTCTTGAGCTTGTCCAGGTCTGTCTGGATGTCATCCTGTCCCTCAGGCGTGTCAACTGCACCACTCAGCTTGGTGTTGTCTGCAAATTTGCTGAGGGTGTACTTGATCCCACTGTCTATGTCACTGATGCAGATACTAAACAGTATTAGTCCCAATATTGGTGTCCCTGAGAGACACCACTCATCACTGATCTCCATCCAGACATTGAGCTGTTGACCACTACCCTCTGGATATGACCATCCAACCACTTCCTCATCCACTGAACAGTCCACCCATCAAATCCGTATCTTTCCAATTTAGAGAGAAGGATGTTGTAGGGGACTGTGTCAAAGGCTTTACAGCAGTCCAGATAGATGACACCCGTAGCTCTTCCCTTGTTCACTGACGTAGTCACTCCATCATAGAAGGCCGCTAGGTTGGTCAGGCAGGACTTGCCCTTGGCGAAGCCATGCTGGCTGTCTCAAATCACCTCCCTGTCCTCCATGTGCCTTAGCATAGCTTCTAGGAGGATCTGTTCCATGATCTTCCCAGGCATAGAGGTGAGGCTGACAGGTCGGTAGTTCTCAGGGTCTTCCTTTCTACCCTTTTTAAAAATGGGTGCAATGTTTCCCTTTTTCCAGTCACCAGGGACTTCACCTGACTGCCATGACTTTTCAAGTATCATGGAGAGTGGCTTGGCAACTACATCAGCCAATTCACTCAGGACTCTGGGATGCTTCTCATCAGGTCCCATAGACTTGTATGTTCAGGTTCCTCAGGGGGTCATGAACCTGATCTTCTCTTACAGTGGGAGGCTTTGCTTCCCCCAGTTCCCGTCTTGCGGTCCATCCACTCGAGAGGTGTGGGAAGAGAGGTTGCCAGTGAAGACTGAGGTAAAAGATTTGTTGAGTACCTCAGCGATCTCCTTGTCTGTTGTTAACCAGTTTGCCAGTCTTGTTCATCAGGGGTGTGTGCTTTCTTTGACCTTCCTTTGCTGGCTGC
>JANHGO010000001.1:90153462-90210889 GCA_024606505.1 Aquila spilogaster | reverse complement strand
GACTGTCATCTGCATCATCCATTGACTGGCCTACATCCAGAGCCTCATACCTGTTGTACAGAGGCACCTGGGAAGGCGAGGTGGGCAAGGAGGGGGTTTGCCTGCTGCCTGGAGCATGGACTTGCATCCAAGAAAACGGCAGTCAGAATTGCTGTGACTTCTATTGATGCATGAATGCTTTAATTGTGAAATGTCAAGCTCAAAGCTGGATTATTTTTTAATTTATGTATATAATTACAGCAGCACCTAGGTAACTGAGTAATGGAACACCCCCGCCCCCCACCTCCATTTTAATAACACAGCCTGAAGAAAAGGCGGTGATATTGTAATCTTTTTTGTATGAAGCCAAACATTTAAAGGAGGAACAGTGTCATCCACATGAAATATTAAATCCTAGTTACTATTCTTATTTGCGTATTTTCCTGTTGAATCCAATGGTCGCAGTCACACATTTCCGTGTTAGATAGGTGATTACCTGAGTATGCATAACAGAGGCTTTCTTCAGATCTGAAGAGATGCTTTAGCCGTATGAAACAACAACATTATCAGGATATTTGGAAATTGATTTGTCAAATAATGGAGTTATTCTTAAATATGTTTCTCTGAATTAACGTTTTCAAGACCATTTTGATGAAACTTCTGGAATATGCTAAGAAGTTAGTTATGTTAAGCTTTTTGAATACTGCTGTACACCTAGGATCAGTGAAAAAACAATGTGATTTTATAAAAGTTAAAGTCACTTGGTGCATATGCACAAAAATTGTTTTTTGATAATCTTCCAGACTAAAGCTTTCTCTACAGAACATGTAGCTGAAGTTAGATAAAGTGTGCAGTCATTTTCTCGTACAGCTTACAAGTGAAAGCCAAGTTAGTAGTTTCTTGAAAACCTTTCCTTTCCAATTAAAAAAAAAAAAAAAATAGTATCCTCAAAATGAAAAAATGTATGTTTTCCAAGTATATAATGCTTGTTTGGGTTTTAGTTTTGGTTTCTTTAAGCTTATGATCTTTTACCCACCTTTCAATTTTGGATTCTTCAGTATTGGCTTTCTTTGTGTAGTGGTCTACTAATCTCAGAGTTGTTGAGATCCTGTCCTTTTCTCAATTTAAATGAGGCTGATTAGAAATGCTCAGTTATTGTTTTTCTCAAATTAATACTAATATTGTGATTCACTGAATTAGGTTATTGTAGTTTTGAGAAGTTGCATTTCATTGTTGTTCAGAGTTCTAAACTAGTATTTTCCTGCTAAGTTAAGAGTATACTTTTCTGTCCTGAGAAAGCCTTTACTTTTTAGAAGAAACGTTCCAAAAAATCTTTAGCTTACTGCTTTTGTTCTATTGCATACCAGTTTACCACATGGTAAACTAAAATGTTTTCGTTTTAAATAACAAAAACTGCAATATGGGTAGCTCCTACTCCAGTTAAAACAAATTTAAAAAAAACATTCTGGGAACAAGTAGAAAGTGGGGGGAGGGGAGGATGCTCTGCGTTATTCTCAGTCCAAGGAACTGTATAGACTATCAAGTTCTACTTACCTGATTTAGTATTTGTTGGGATAAATATAATCGGCCTGAAAACATTCAACACTTTTTTTAGAAACAAGGATATTTCTTGCAAAAATGCCAGTGCTGTATGCTATACTAGAACAACTTAATGTAGGTTAATATTAATCAAGTCAATATGTGCCCTGAGAGAAGAAATGTGCTCAGTTAGCACAAACTACTGAACAGGAATAAAGCATGAAAGATCTTAAACTGCTAAATTTCACTTCTAGCATTTAAGACACAAAGAGTGCGTGGTTTTTAGTACTAATACTCTGTCAAGAAACTTCAATAATTGATAATTTGATCACTGTTCCATATTTCTCTTGTGTGTGTGTGCATATGTAGAGAGATACCTTCCATCCTTTATAGAAAATGTTTTGTACATGGTAGCAATGAAGCTAAGATCACAACTGAGGTTGATCCTATTCTCAGTGTGTTATGGCTGCTTCTGAACAGTATTTGTAAGTGGTTGACAAAAGCTGTGCTTGCAGCTCACTTACACTCTGTAACAAATGTGTTGCCCGTCTCCAGAGCTGTGAGAGTCATCACTTAAGCCATGTGCAGCATACTGTTGTTGCTGTTCATAGTAGTGCTTCTCCTCTTGGCTTGTTCCCTCTCTATAAGGAAGCCTAGTGACAGTAGAACAATCCTACTGTTGCTAATGGTGTTGTGAAAGGTATGTAATGGAAGACATACAAAAAGTAATTTAGCTGTATAGGTATGCCAAAACCTCATGCTATCCGGTTAAGTGCAGTAAGGCAAATTAAAATAAATTGTGTTTCTAGCTAAATCTGGCAAAGAAATTCTTAGCTGTAAGACTCTAGTGTTCTTTTTGTCTACAATTTTAAGATTTTTTTATTTAGCACTATCAGCAAACCTATTGTTGATGCTTATATTCTTTTGTAGTACAGTTTGTTAGGTAAAACTCACTACTGGGGTTTAAGAGGTACAAAGTTGCCAGAAAACAGTTCTCTGGAGGGATAAAAGTGGAGGAGGGAGTAAGGAAAACGCCATTTTTTGTTTGGTACTGTGCTGCATTAAACCAAACATTTTTCTGAAATATTTTACCAAAAAAAAGAAAAACCACCCCAGGTACAGTGTAGCGAGTCTCTCACAGTTTGGTTTTGAGAAGAAATTATGTTCTAAGTTAAACAGTTTTGCAGTGTAGTTTTTCAACTAAACAGGCTATTTGTACAAGGCCTGCTATTTTAATCAAAATTTTCTGTTGACTTCTGGTACTAGAAGTGAGTTCTTAATATTCCCTTGTTATTCCTAGTAAATTTACTCAGTTTTTGATGTGTCTTATAGTTCGCAGATACATGAGAATCCATGTACTGCTGGACATAGTATAATACTGTCTTTCAGGAATATGGCCAGCATATCTGTGTAGGCAATGTCCTCCAAATATCTTTTATATAATTTTGGAAATGAGTATGCATTTCAGTCCTTAGTAGTGTAAAATAGTTTTAAACTTAGGCTGTGTTTTTCTAAAAGGGCAGAGTAATTTAAACCCACAAGTACTATTTTTAGCACCTGTGAAAGTACATGGACAGACTTAAGTTTTTAGTGCTTTCATGGTAGTATAATACAGGCTTACAGGTTCTTGGCTCTGTTCCTTGCTTTCACCAGGAGGTGGAGTAGAAAAGGAACAATTCAAGGTGACCCATGTAATTACTAAGACCCTGTTAAAATTTCCTCCCACTGCCTTTAGGGAGGTATGTAGTGATGAAGTGTCATGTGAAGGAGGCTATCAGTGTGAGCCTTAGCACATCAGTACTTCTGTTTTGTTACCCTAAAGAAATAAAGCTTGTACAGGTCTGCTGTCTTTTTTGCGTCAGTCTTCCAGAGCCCAACATCTGCCTTCCCTCCCTCAACTTTTGAAGCTCTTGGCCAATTTAAGAAAGGGATACTAAAGGCAAGAAGTTGCTGCAAGTTTTAGGAAACTAGTTGGCCATAGACAAAATAGTGTATGATATCTGTAATGAGGGAAAAGCCTGTGCTCATCCCCTTCGTACATGTCTAAAAAGCCACAGGGGCATTCAGCTGAAAAAGTAGCTGACAGGAGGCTATACTTTCTTGTTCCTGCTACTTGTGCAGCTACTTTCTCCAGCAGCTGACTCTGATTTTACGCAGTGCATTAGAGTTCCTGAGACTTACTAATGTTAAAACAGAGTTAGCATACCAGTAACACTTGAAAGTTAAAAAGCTGCACTGAATGGAAACTAAATATCTTGTCCATCTTTTTGCCTTTTATCTGAGTACGTTGTTACTCTATGCAGTTGATTGAGTGGAATAAAAGTGTCTTTTAAATAATTAACATTGATACAATGGTCTTACCTTTCTATTTGGCAGCCAAGAATGAGGGCATCACAAAATTGCTAGGATGAACGTTCATATATAAAAACCTAATGTTTTGTTAGCTTTTGATCAGCAGTCTAATTCTTCAGTAACATCCCATGTTGCTATAAAATACAATTTTAGCATAAACTTAAAGGGATTTATTTATGATTCACATATACTTACTGATACTCAACAGAATTGTACGTTTCGGATTGGCTGTGGATGTTCAACTTGAAGTTCAACAAAGCCGTTCAGACTTAGGAGTCCAGTTATTAATGTTGCTTTAAAAGCTGTTTCAGAATTTACTAGAAAGAAGCCGCTTCAAGGACTTGAGGTTGTTTTTTTTGAGTTGTCTTTATGCTTTCATTTCAGGAGCAAGAGCTTAGTGCTCGAACACAAGCACTTCAAGCTGCCTCAGCCTCATGCTCTTTCCGACCCAATGGATTTGATGACAACGACCCCCCGGGAAGTTGTGGACCGACAGGTGGAGGAGGAGGGGGTGGGTTCAGTACTGTTGGTAGATTAGTCTTTTGACTATGAAGACAACCTGGAATACACTGGTTCCAAAGCAGCCCAGTCCTGCTGAGGACAACTAAAATATTGAACTTTGTCAGATATTGTATCAAGTTTTGAGACTTGATCCTTGTTCAAAAGCAAATGTTGGGGGTTTTTTGGTTATGTTTTATTTGAAATAAATAAGCGCATAATGGAAAAAAACTACCTCTTAAAAATTCAGTTGCTTTTATAGTAAGATATGCTTGCCCAAAAGACAGAAAATGGAGATTTTTAAGTAGTTGCTAATGACACTGCATTAAACTGAACAAACGCACTTACATCAGTTTCTATTGTCCTCATCCACTGAATGAAGAAAGTTCATTTTTTACTCTGACGGTATTGCTTTATGTGGAAATCCTTTCGGATGGGCTAAACTGCATACATAGTCTCTCACCCCCACCTTATTTTCAAATCCACTACCTTTTATGGATTTCCAGAGATGATGCAATTTATAATGAAGGCAATAACTTACATGTGACATGATACAGTACTTTCCAGATTAAAAATTATTGAATATATTTGCAGTGTAAATGTAAAGAAGAAAAAATAATTTATAAATATTTGCTAAGTTGTTTTCCAAAAAAGTGCATGTTCTGTAGGAACAATGTTTTTAAATAGAAATTGTTAACTTTGTAGCATTTCTAATTGTTTTGAGGATTTTAAAATTATTTCAGGGAATATATCTGCTGTGTATTGGAGAGGAAGAGATTCTGTATGTGCCTTGCAGTACTGTAACTTAAACTTTCTGAGGCTGCAGAAAAGGGGAAAAATGTTAGTAGTCAATTTTTTTTGTCAGTATTAGAAATCAGTACATTTGTAGAAAGCTATTAGGTTTCCAGAAGTAAAAATCTGGTAGTCTGAAATGCAGTAAGTGTGTTGCCCAGTATTTTTTGGTTAAAAAAAATACATACCTAGTGATCTATAACTTTTTGTGGCCTGCATTGCTAAGAAAAAGCTGGTCATAATACTGAGCTATGTTTGTGAAATCACAGAGAGGCTACCTGTATTGATCTTTGCTGAGGATCTATGCTTCTAAGAGTCCTTTGAAGTTTTGCCTTCTGATATTGCTTGTAGTGAGAAATTTCTGGTGAGTTCAGGTTTCAACTGTCTGCAGAAGACCAAAATGACACTGTCTGTGGAGCAGTGTTTGCTTGCTTGTTAGGCCAGCAGAGGTTGAGGATCCACTCTTTTAGTCTTGGCAGAAATAGCAACTTTGGTTTTGATGTGCAATGAGAATAACAGAAGTGAAGGAGTTACACTGTTGAATCTGGTGATTAATTCTTAACTTGAATAATCTTATAGTGAAGTGTAAATTTATTTAAAATATTTTTACAAAATTCTGCACTGTTTTATTGTGGTTTTATATTCTACTAGGTGACAAAGTGCATCCTTAAAAAGCATGCAAACCTGGCAGGTGTTAGCTTAACTGTACAAAATAAACAAGTTTCTTATAAAATGCCTTTGAAAAGCATAAATTAAGTTGGTAATACTAAACCTTGTTCATACGATATCAAAAAAATGGAGTTTAGTCTAAAAGGTAGCTTAGCTTGCAAGCTATTTTTATATTATCACTAAAACTATGCTATTTGCTCTGCTATAGGTTCATATGTTACTGCTCAAGAAAGCTAGAGCAGCTCACTTTCATTTTTTAAGTTTCCAAGTTTTGTTTTGACAGTTTGTAGTACCTCGGCTTTGACCTACGCTTTCATTGCTATCTCAGTTGTAGGTTTCTGAACCAGGAGTTCAGCTGTGGAAACGTGGAATGTTATGAGACTAGTGTGAGGAACGTTCTCATTTCGTTGTGCTTGGACGAGGTTTTCTTGAAAGCTCACTTTGCCTTGAAATTCTGTAACTTTCAGTCCAAGAGGGTTTTTTATTTCTTTTTAGGCTTCTCTGCCAGTTAGCTCTGGTTTTAAAGTGTTTTGTATGATTGTGAGGTTAATTTGGCTTTTCTCTCCCAAATCATGAGGACGCACTAAGAAGCTGTCTACTGTTTGCATTACAACGGGAGTATTTTGTCTCTCTGTATCAATTTACTGTTCATTTTAGAACATTAGTAAGTAGAAGCAGAGGCAAGTGGTTTTACTCTATATGAAATCATAATTTTGTAAAGGTCAGTTTTGTTTTCATGTTTTCACAGTAAAAATACAAATTATGTAGCCTACCTAAAAATAACGTGCAGTAGGAGTTTTGTATACCTATTGTACTATATTTATTTCATGAGCTCTTAGAAGGCTTTCTACACCCTTGTTTGCCTATTCTAAATTAGGTGTTAAATACGGAAATTTTATACGAGAGTAATGCCAATAGGGTTGGATCTCCTTAGGTATAAAATGATGATATGTCTCAAATTGAAAATAACTTCTTTCTTTCCTCTTGTTGACTTCTGTTGACGCAGTTACTTTGGGTTTTACAAATAGATTTTAAAACTCAGAATACCTATTTGCAAGTCTGCTTGCTGACGTGACAACCGTCGTAGGACCATTCATACCGAACTTGGAAGGTTTCAATAAAACTAATGAAAGTGGAGAAGTATTTCACACTCTAAAATGTACACCTTTCTTCATTGTTTACAGTAATGGTGTTGCATGCGACTATCTTCTGGACATAATATGAGAGAACAATGTACATAGGGTACTTCGATTTCTGTTGCCTGTGAATGAATGCTGCCTGGTTTGTTTATTGACCTTTTTGGCTCCATTCTTAATTTGGTTTCTATCTAAGTTGAATCAGTAGAAAGATACTAAATACATAATACTGTTTCTGAAGCTTAGGTTTTTTTGTTGTTTCCTTTCATGAAGGATATAGTATTGTACCAAACTCAAGGATGGTATGTCTTTTAAAATCATATTTCCTTTTAACAAGACGGATTGTGTTTTGGTCTTTGTTTTAATGGTCAGTGGAGTTGTGTTAACTTTCTTCCATACAGTTCATTTTGTACAGTTTTTTCATGTGGAGCATTACAGTGGATTGCTGTGAATGTCACCCCCATAACAAGTGATTACAATATATACAAGCCCATTTATCCAGGATGAGGAGAGAAAAGGCTTCTTTGGCTAACTAAACAATCCACACCTTCTGGCTAGCTCTTTTTCCTCCCTCCCCCTCCCTCTCCCCGCCTTGGTCCCTACTCTGTAAAGTTAAATATTTTATCTTCTGTATGCTCTGGAAGTTTTATTTCATGGGTAAGCCTTTTTTTTTTTTTTTTTTTTTTTTTTATCTCTAGCAGTAAGGTGGTTTATGGAGTCAGAATACTACTTTTTATTGTACGAATGACAGGTGAAGGGCAGAAGCACTGTGAGCTAAAGGAGTGTTAGAACAAAAGCAAGTGGTTATAAACTTTCTGTAAATAAGATTGAGATTAGAAACCAAGTTCCTAATTACTAGAACTAATTCTGGAACCGCCTTCCAGGCAGAGACCTGCTTTGAAGGAAGAGCCAAATATAGCTATGAAAGAAAATAAATGCAAAGTGGCGTCTGAACAGTAGGCAACTAGACTTGATAAACCAGAGGTCCCTTCTAGTCCCTTCCTAGAGTTTTGCTCTTCTGTTGGGCTTCCCATCTTGACATATTGCCAGTTTTGTTTTTAAGTCTCAAAGAATAAAGTGTAAATGAAGGGAATACTAAACTATGACATAACAACAAAGACTGACTGCTCAGTTTTGGGTGGTGGTGGTCTCTGATTTAGGGGAGTGAGGCATAAAAATTATGAAGTGGTGGAAAGTGGAAGTTAGGCAGATGTGTGATCCAAAGAAATGTGCTCAGTTTATAATACAAGGGCAATTTCCTGGTTAACAGCCTACTGTGGGGTCTAATGGGTTGTAGCAGTTGACGTCCTCAGTAGGCTGTAATCAAATGTAAATTATTGGACTTTTTCAATGGGTGAGCAAATGATCTATGATCTAAACAAGAGATCAGAACAGATGATCCTAAAAACTTTCATGTTCCCTACAGCCAGTCATCATAGGTCTACCTTAATCTGAATCCATAGCTGTGAGTAATATGCTCTTAAATCACATAGGTGTCAGGTCAAATGTAACAGCTGAGAACCGAAAATCGTGTGACACTGTTTGGCTTGTGTACAATGCAGTGTTCTGCATGGACTTAACTAGCGAGTATCCCTGTTTCAGCAAGTGGGTTAAAGAGACTTTGCCTGTGAGTTGAGCTCTGGCTGTGATCAGTATGCCAGCTGTGATGTGTAGTGTAGCACTGGCTTACCACACACGCTTTTTATTTTCTTTAAATGCACACGCATTCCCCCCCCCATCCCCCCCCATTCATTGTGAGTCTTGCTTTTGCTTGAATGAAAATATCCAGATCAAAGGGAAAGCAAACTTAAAACTAGCCAGAGTGAAGCAGAGATGAACATTTTTAAATACACTATGCCGGTTTCTTATTTAAAACAGAAGGTTGGGTTTTTTTCTAAGTCTGCTGGATTCTAAGGCAGGTATGTGGATTCAGGATACACATTTCTTGTTCCTTTTTTTTCCAGTGTGGGTAATGTTTTTAGGCATCAGTTGTAAAAGTGCTGGAATAGGCATGTCAAAATGCACAACCTGCCACTGCCGCCTTGGGAAACAGCGTGCTACCACATGCACTGAAATGCTGGGATACTTGCTGGCTGGCTTCCCCACACACTAACTGGGAAGAGCAGCTGCTGCCTGTGAACTGTGCCTTGCTGGGTGGCCATTTGGGACCTTCACCATCATCTGCATCTGTGGGTGGCCAGACGCGGCCACCCTGGGGCGCTGCCTCCAGCATGCGTCTCTGCAGAGGGGGCCGCGAGAGGAGTCTGAGGTGTAAGAGCCAGCTGTGCTGTTCAGGTGCTAGCTCAAGTAGGGCACGGTCCCCAGCACCCTCTGCGATACCTCCAGGCCCAGGGCAGGTAACGCGGGGACCCCCGTTGCAGTGCTGACGGAGACCGGCACTTGTGGCAAGCGGCACGCAAAGGTCGGGTGGTTGCGCGTGGAGTCGGCGTGTGGGAAGGAGGGGCAGGGGGATGGTGAAGGAGAAGTGCCGGCGCGAGACTAAAACGAGACTGCCGAACTGCAAAAAAGGAAAGGATGGCTCTAATCTGATTTGGAAGTTGCGTATGTTTTAATTATAATTTCACTTGTACCTGCTATAAAGTTGTAACTTTAGTGGAATTCCACCAAAGGATACTCTGTCAACAATGCTTTGTTATCCAAGCCTAATCCTTCTAGGATCTCTATTATATCAGTGTGCGTGAAGGGAAAAAACTCTCAATAGGCGTATTGAAAATATGCTGCTGAGGAGAGTATTTCAGACTGATACTAAAAAATTAATTCAGCAACAGGATATGTGATTGGGCTAGCAGCTGTAGTATCATACAGCATCCTCGAGGCCAGTGGTCTCCAAACTTTTTTTGATTGCATGCCCCATCAGTAAAAACTTTAAGTGTGCACCCAAAATATGTATATTTATTTATTTATAAACTATATATGTACTACTGTCCTAATATTTTATGTACATACACAAGAGTAGAAATTGAAAAAGTATGAGATAAAGATGAAATAAACACTATTTTTAAGTTATTTAAAATTTTGTTTGTTAATCGTACAAAAAATACTTTCTTCTTGCACCCAAATGGATTGTCTTGCGCACCCTGTGGGGTGCACGCACCTCACTTTGGAGACCACTTCTCTGGGCTATAGTCTTGAAGAGTTTTAACTTGATGGGAACAGGTATCGAAATTGACCTGTTCAAAATAATGGTTTCTTTTACTCAGTGAATATAGACTTGTCATTACTTTATGCTGCATGAGAATGTTTTAGAGCTGTGTTTATTCTGAGTTCTTAGAAAATTTGATGCAGGGGCTGTGAACTGTTTCGCCATTTGTTTTCCTACAGTGTGTGTTAAATGACAAAAAAAAGGTGTCAGCCTTAAGTGGTTTGCAGAGATGCAAAGCCATTCCCGTTCTGAGGGGAAGGCATATCCCTTGCCAAACGCAGGAATGTGTTAGTACTTGGCTTTAAAGGTTAGTACCATTTTTCAACTGACTTGCCCTTTCTCAAGTGTTCTCTAAAGAATTACAATATTTAGTGCTCAACTCCTTACAAGGAAGTTATTTAATGTTCTTGCTGTATCTTTCATGGTGTTTGTTCTACTGAACTACAGCTGAAATAATTTTTGCAGTATGCCTCTTCTTAAATCATGTTGTTGTAAACTGGCATAGATGTTTAATAGTATTTCACATCAGTTTTTAAAAATGGATGGGACAAATGAGTGTTTTACTGTACTCTTGTTGGGCTGCATAAAGAAGTCAAAACATATATTTTTAAATGCCTTGGAAGGTGTCTGAAAGTACCTAAGTTTTTATGTGTTTGACTTGAGTTGAAGGATAGATGTTCTAGTAAAATATAACAGTGGTGGGGTTTTTTTTGGAATTGTAAATTATATCTTTAAATCCCGGCTTGAAGGATCTCACACAAAAACATGGAAAATAAGTCAGAACAGATCCAGAGGACCAAGTGTAGGCAGTAGCTGAATTTCATGTGTATTTCAGTTGCAGTGATATGACAATGTTTCATTTGAGTTGTCTTCTCAACTGGTGTTACTTAAATCTTCAAAGAAGATGAAATGACCTTCAACTTGATAAATTAATAAAGAACATCATCATTGGTTAAAATGCAGTAGTTCTCAATGAACATGGAAGTTATGGCACAGAAACATTCAGGCCTCCTGTAAATAAAGACAAGGTTCTCAAAGGCCGTTTTAAACTTCTGTGTATTTCTCCTCAAGTTTCTCCAGACTACAAGTTGAAAGGAGGTTTTTGGGTTTGGTTGTTTTTCTTGACTACAAGAATACCTAGGAAACTCAAACAATTAACAAGCCAGTTAATAATCTGTAAATTACTCCTGGGTGGTGAATTGTGTGAGAGGGAAGGGAAAGGTTTAGGTTGCCCTTAGAATGTGTAGTCTGAAGTTGAGTCTCCTCTAGCTGGCTGCCCACACCTCCCTCTGGCATTAGAAACAGCTGCCTTTATGTGGTCTCAGGATTAAGCTTGGTACTGCCGGTGAGGATAAAATCGTGGGAACCTCCCCTTCATCCAAGACCTATTCAGGGTAATTGAAGAATTATTCTTGACCTGAGCTGGTTCAGTTTTGCTTTAAGTAACTTGAACCTGCTAACTGCCAAGGTAAAGGACAGATCAGGCTTTAACATAATAAAGGACCTAATCATAATTTAAAAAAAAAAAAAATTAAATGCTTTGGCTCCAGTAGGAGCTTGCTAGTTCTCTGCTGTGCTTTAAAATGGCAGGGCTGCAAGAAGTATTTCCTACTGGTGAGACCATGAAAACAGCAGCTACGCAGAATTCATTGGGGAAGGGAATTGGCTGCAGTATAAACAAGCAGCTAGGTGGATGATTTCATCACTTGGGTTTGTCTGCTGTATTTTGCATTTGGGGATTGATGTGAATGAAGACATTTGTGAGGATAATAAGTAATATGAATCTGAGGATGTGGAATAGAAAAGCAAACAGGCCTCAAGTGGTTAATTTCTTAAAAGCAGTTACTAACATTTCTGCGGAAGGAGGATCGGTTCTTGGAATTGGATGCTAGGTAGTGTCAGTGTGATCTTGCATGGCAGCCTACAAGAGTACTGCTGCTCCCATGCTTTCACAAGGGTGTGTTAAGGTGGAAGGCATGTACGGAAGGACTAAAATGTTACTGGTACACTAGGCCTGAAATGCACCGTCTGTTCGTAGACCACAGACTTAAGTGTAGTCATAGATGAAGAACATTTCCTTTCTTTGCAGCTATGGAGGAGCAGAGTATCTCTTTCTGAAATTTCTCATTTTCCTGGGAGCAAATCCAATACAGAGTTTGTACATTGTGGTCAATATTTCTTCTCCAGTTGTGAATGCGTAGCATAAGCCACAAGTTGGGAGAAACTTCAACTGAGTACGTTTGTAACTGCTTATTTGATAAGGCTGCTTATCTCCATCTTACGTGGTCCCCTTTGGTGCTAAAAATGTGTTGAGTGGGAGAGACCAGGATGAACTATAGAGTAGCAGCTCTTTCACATTCCCCAGCTCACCTTCTGGGAATGGGCATGAATGCTCAGCTTTGGAGAGGATTTGATGAAAGGAAAACAACTAGAGGCTTTTAAAGAAGGGGAGGGAGAAGCTGGAAAGGAATGTGAGCAAGAGCTTCAGAGTGTGGGGGTATGCAAAGCTGTGGATTTCCTACTCTTTTTGAGACCAAAGAGAAGATGTTTAAGCAAAACCCTACTAACTTCACATGTCACGTATACATAAAGAAAAACCATGTGGGAAAAAGTGTAGCAATCATTTGGTCAAGGTAATTGTACCTATTTGTGTTTTCATTATTATTTGAGCTAAACTAATACCCAGCCTCCTGTCTGTCTGAGGTGTATTCAAGCAAATTTTTTTGGACAAAATAAATATTTTGGGTTTTGTCTTTTTGACTTAATCTCATTTGGAAATAGCTATTTAATTTTTTCCAAATACTTCTTCTGCCTGAATATTCTCCCCACTTTTTAAAAGGATGATGCACACTTTCTTGCATAAAAAGGTGTGAGGGGGTGTGTATAATAAGAATTAGTCCAATCTGATGTTATAGGTCGTAGATAGCCTCATCCTTGAAACTTCCTTGATACCAGAATTTTTTAGGATAGGTGTTTTCCTTCAGATCACTGGGACCCAGCAAGATTATTCTCTTTACTCCCCTCCTTAAGTGCCTTCATGAAAAACTGAGGGGATGCAGCTGGAGACTCACTGGGTAAGAGAAACTGCAGTATCCCTAAGCAGGAAAAACTGAAATGTGGACAGCTTTCTCAGCAGCTCTGTGTTTAGCAGTGGTTTTCACCAGTTCTGCACTGTCCATCTGGCAACTCTTTCTTTTATCTTATTCTCCCCTAAACAAATTCAGTGGAATAAATTATCATGATACGTATGAAATGTTTCCTGCTATGGCTTCATCAGTGTTGTGGTGTTTTCCCTCTTCACATCCACTCTCCCCCTCCTCATGTCCCTTGTAGCTGCCTTGTTGACTCTGATGCTAACCTCTCCAGGACACAGACTGTATCTTCTACATTGCATGCATGTCGGTACAGGGCTGTACGTAATAGTGTTTCACAGTTGGCTTTTAAATGCTACTGTGATAAACTTAATTCCTAAATGTATCAAACATAGGATAACAAAAATGCAATAAAAAACTTAAAATGAACTATTGCATCTACATAACCTGACATGACTTTCTGTAAAGCCTCTGTTTTGCTTGTAAAAATTCAGACAAGTAGCAGTTAACAGTAAAAACAGTTTTGTGTTTCTTCAACCCTTTAAGAATTCCTGCTAAGAAACCTGTATGCCCACTGGTAGAAGGAGGTAGCGTAGTGGTCGGTGTGCTTCAGGTATTGGTAGGGAATTGCATTATTAAGAGGTTCTCACAAAGGCCAATCACTACTCATTTTTATGCAGAGGCTTGTGGTTGCAGGTGCTTGAACCATCAACACTTGGATGCCAAATTAAGTATTATATGTTTGGCTCTGAATGATGCTGAACTACAGGGCAGTACAACCATTCTGCTGGTGGTGGGGCTTGGCGATTCAGTGTTGGCTGGAGGGAATGGCAAATTACGGTGCTCTTCATTCAGATGGAGCCATAGGCACCTTTGGTCATGGTGGGGGGGTAATGGAAATGTTGACTTAGTTCACTGTGACTTCCAGGTGAAGAAAACTAAGTGACACCACTTAGTCTGACTGACAAGTAGAAGTTTGCCCTGTATTTGCAGGGTATGAAAAGTGATGAAGAAAATTGTTTTGTGACTTCCAAATGCATTACTACTTTTGAGGGCAGAAGAATTTCTGAAATTGAATTTCACAGTTGTTAGCTGTAAATTAATCTGTGCATATGGATATAGTATGCGAGGAATGGGAAGGAATATTTCTGATTAAAACTACCTCGACTCAAGTATGCTTGTACAGTCTTGCCTGTTTTTTCTCTAATTGACCTACTTCAGATATCAGAGTTGCAACTTCAGCTGTGTTTTCTTTTCAAGGACTTCTGTACATCCTTTGTTGCATCCCAACTTAAGGTTTTAACTTGCTTTGAGTAACATAAACTTTTATTAATATAGTCCAAGTATTATAATGTAAATACAAGTGATTTTACACCACTTTGTTACTGAGGTCCCTGATGTGCTATATTCATTTTGGAGTAATTATGTGTTTATCCAGTAGAGAGCACTAATGACACTGCTATCTTTTAGTTGACATTCCCATAAAATTATTCAGTGTTGTCTTACAATTTTGTGCTATGGAGCATAGGGCTGGGGTTGGGACTGTAGTTTTTCTCTAAATCAGTGCATGACTGAAGCTCTGCTATAAATAGTTTTGGGGGGGAAACTGTAAAGCAGGCATCTGCAGGAAATGTTAAACTAACGTTTACCCATTGTTTGGAGTCGCAGCAATACTCCAGTCTCTCATTTGCATTGAATAGCAAAGTGAAGGCCTTGAATGTGGAAGTTTATCAGCATCCTTCTTTGAGCAGTTGGTGTCCTGACTGTCGGGATAAATGGCTGACTGCTGGGGCTACAAGTATCTTAAGGTCTCAGGGAAGTCAATGGCATAATCAAGGTGGTTCCTGCCTCTTTGTATGTAGGCAAAATCTTACCAGCAGTAGCTAAAAAAGCATTTTTATTAATAATCTTTTAGCGTCTGTCTTTGCTTCAGAGCCAAGACAGCGAAGCTGGACATGAGATACTTGACTGAAGCTGAAATTCTAGAGTTCTCGGGGATGATGTAGCATGAGTGAGAAAGACTAACTTGTCTTTGAGATGTCAAATGGAGTTTGTGGCCAGCGGTTTAAAAATAACAGTCCCTTTACTGAGTTTGAGAAAATCAGATGGAGCCAATGAGAAAATATAAACAGACCCATAAAGAGTGTTTCAAAATAACTTTGGGAGAGTATCTCAAATTTGTGTCCTGAGTAAAATGTCTCTCACCATGCTGCCCAGCAGTCCAACTGCACTTGCTCATAAAAGCTCAGTGAACTGTTAACCTTACTTCTGGAGCATGGAGATGCTGCCTGTAGGAGAAAAAGGTGTTTTAATTTTCCCTTAGGGTTATAGAAGAATTTTAATAATGTGACCAGTGTAAATTAATCTTCCTAAATATACAGGCAATCTGAAACAATCATGCTGAGAGAAGCGTGAGTTATAGTAATTCATCTCAGTCTTGGATGAATTTAAGAATAACTGTCTGGAGGCAATATCTTTATTACATTATTTGCAAGGACTTAAAAAGCAACAGTGACACTGTGAAGCTGAGCATGAACTTGTAGTATTACCTCTAGGCTTATTGTATTAGCTAATGTTTGGTTTGAATTTGGTTTAGGAGACCGCAGTATTATCTCGGAAACAACTCTCAATTTTTATCCTTGCTACTTTACCTGTAAGAGAAAAGATTCTATTCAGCGTGTGGGGGAAAAGATCTAAGCATGGGCAAGATAATGTGTTTATCTAAATAAACTATGTGACTTACATCATTAAAAAATAGCATCTTTCTATGTTTAGAAGTCAAATCAGTATGGAAAATCTGCTCGCTTGGGGGAGAATGTTTACTGGTTAGAAGAATTTCAGGTTTTTCAAAGTGAAAATGGGTATTTTTACAAGGGCAGTCATAGTTGTTGCTGGGAGATACACAGATTTTGTGTATTGGTTTTTGATAATATGAATGCAAGTAATTAATACAGCTACCACATCAGTTAATTCTTTTTTGCTTTTAATTGCATTTGTCAATTGGTCCTAAAATCTACCATCTGGTAACAATCTGCATTAAAATACTGGCCTGCCTGAAATTGATGGGAGTCTTGCCATGGACTTCAGCAAGTCCAGGATTTCACTCTGCTCTTCATCTTGCTTGACTATTGCTATTCAGGGTGTGGCAAATATACTATATTCTGCATCCTGATTTATGTGAGCATTTGCCGAGCAGATGTTAGGGAGCTAAACTTGTTCATTTCAATCCATCTCTGTTACAGCAAGTGAAGAAGTGAGGCCAGATCGGTCTCAGGTGTGATTCGATTCGCTTGGGATGCTTATAGCGATTACAGTTTCTGATGAGTCAGAAACATTGTGCTGGATTTTTAAAAACGCAGCTATAAACTAAACAAGGATTTATTACTTCTGCTGTTGTGAGCGAGCTGACCAAGCCAGCACCGCTGCTTTGCGAGGGGCTAGGGAGGGGGTGAGCGGAGGCACGGCTAAAGGAGAGGGGGGACCGGGCGGGTGCGCTGGGCTTCCACTTCAGCTGCTGACGTGGTGCTCTTCCTTCTCCAGACCATCGCCTCTCCCTGAAATGGGCTCACCACCCAGGCACCTGTGGCGAGGGAGGGTGCCTTTGTATGTATAACGCAGTTGAGTTCTCATTTCCCAGGGTAAGCATTGGTCTAAAGATACAAAATAAGATTAGCCCTTACTGATTAGCTTAGAAGAACGGTAAGAAAAACCTCCCGTGCCAATCTTTTTTGTTTTTTCAGTTGCAAAGTACCTCATGCACTTCATCAGTTCAATAACCTTGTATGGGGGGGAGGGTGTTTGTCAAAAACCTAGTTTACAACAAAGATAAAATAAGAACACATAACTGGCATATCTTAGCCAGAACCCACTGTGGGAGTCACTCCCACAGTTATGTCTGGTGCTCGCCAACTCCTACTGAGCCTGGTATTTTCCCATTGCATTGTTTTTACTGATAGCTTCCATTCAGTAATAACAGAAATCTTTGCAAGGGTGAAAGAGATTAACACTCTTTATAATTGAGTAAAGAAGTGTTAAGTGATTTCCACAGCCACTGAAGAATGTGTAGTCTATATAATAATCTCATGATTTTATCTTTGTTCTTTACTAACAGTTGGTGAGCATTTTATCCCATGTTCAGATACAAAATAAGATCTTTCCTGTTTTGAATCTCTTTTGGGGAGGAGCGGTAAATGAGGGAGGAAGGCTGCCAGAGATAATTACTAAAATGCCCGGCTCATATTATATAGTCACAAGACGAAGCTGTACAGGGTTTTGTGTCGCAAAACATGGAGTAAATTTTTGTGAGCAGTAATGGCAAGGAAATAAAGTAGTAGGAGTAAGATAATACCCTTTTTTCCTGCTGTCTTCCCAAGGAAGACTAATATGTGACAAAAACTGTTTAAATGTAATTGCTGTTTAACTGGGAGCTCGCGATATAGCAGCAGTGGACAAAAGCTGAGCTTGATTTCTTGCCGGAAAAGAAGAGTGAGCTTGAGATAACTTGCCTGCTCTGTAACATCCCCCACTGCAGAGGGATGTTGTCAGCCTCCGGCATTCAGACCCTTTAGACCCCCACTGCTCTGTGAGTGCAGAAGAGCCACAATAATAAACGTTTCCATCTGCTTCTGGTTAGGAGTTTGCGTCTCATCCTACCCTTCACAGTGATCTGTGCACTTGAGACAGCCAGGCGTGATTATTTCCATTAGCAAGAACCAAGATCACACCCTGGAAAGCCCCATCTGGCCCAAACCTGCTGTAGATTGCCTGCTGAGCAACACAGGTCACTGTAAGATCATCACACTGATGTCCCATATGCTGCCGAGGTCCTCTTCCCCTACACTGGCTGTCTTGCTGTTTCGAGCCCTCTGCGGGATTAGCCCTGCCAGTCTGAGACGGTTGTCCTTTTGGGTGTATGGCCTTCTGCAGCAGGTGTGTTTCACTGTGGCCACAGACCTGGGCAGTAAAGGTAGAAGACTTGCATGTAGGAGCCAGGACTTAAGTGCGAGTTGGACGTTGGCTTTGGAGCTGTGTGGCAGGAGAGGTACAAGAACGACCACAGGCTCTGAACGTTTGGCGTGAAGCGTTCAACTCCTCCAGTGAGCTTTCCTCGGTTGCCCTGCTTCTGTTTCCCTCCCCTCCAGCCCAGTCATCCAAGTCAGGTAATTTACGCCTACCTACTGGAAGGAAGGAAGGAGAGGTGATTGATGGTGTTGTTTTTAGCTCTTGCAAGGTGCTCGGAGGCTGCGGCAGTGACTGCCAAGTGAGAACCTAAGCCTATAAACACCTGCAAATCTTGGTCATGCCCCAACCATTTGTGAATTCTCTGGGAAGATTAAACATGTGGGAATAAAGCTTCATACTACATGATCTCATTCCTGAGAATACATAATATTTGATTAATGCAGAGATAGGAAGTTGGTGAATGTTCAGTTTAATAAGCACTTTTAAATTTGGGGCTGAAATATGCTGTTTACATAGAAAGTTGTTTGATTTTGGGGGGAGTGCCTCATGAGCTCTTTGTAAACTGCAGAGCAGGGACCATGTGTATGGTAGTGTCTGGCCAATACAGCTTTATGCATAGTTTTTAGATCTTAACTTTCTGTGCATAAAATCATGTTATTGGAAAAATTAGTACTAAATAGTAGTTCATAGCCTTGTAGAAACTGGTTTTGATTTTGTTTTGGGTTTTGGGGGGGGGGGGTTGTTATTGTTGAAACTACTCTGCTGGGGTTTTTTTAAAACAGAAAAAGCCACTCAGACTAGCATGCCAGTACTTGTATTAAGATTTCTAAATTCCACAGTGTATCTTTTGGTATGTTCCTCAGTCCCCCTTTTCTTCCAAATGATCTCTAAGAGTCTGTAGAAGCTATTTCTCCTCAGTCTTTATCTGTACTGTGTCTCTCTCTGTCACATATCCTTAGAAATAAGCTACAAGGAATGGGGTTTGCACGCTGCTCAGAATCTGCTTCTGTTTCAGAGGATGTAAGCTCATCAAGACATTATGAAAAAAATGTAATTCTTGTGTCATCTTAAAGATGCTTCATACTACAAGTAGAAGTTTAAAGTTTTTAAGATATGTAATAATAGATATTAAACGTAATACAATGCCCAACCCTTTCTGCAGATGAGCGTTGACCAGCACAGTGAAGACATGCGGAGAATTACTTGTGTGTAGGAACTAATTACACTACCTTAAATTAGAAATCAGACTAATCGATGGTTTTAATGATTCTTAAGCCCACAAACGTGTCCTAGAGTCTCAAGATAAAGTTTCATAGGTGGATGACCTAAATAAGCAACTGGCAGCTATCAGAAGGGAGAGAAATCATCCTATCCTCTCCTCTTACCTTGAGCTGGCTTTGGTGTTCGTGACTGTATTTAAATCAATTTAAAGCACTTAAATGCCTTTCTATTCTGCTGAACGTTCCCACAGATATTCTGGCTCGCTTTCAAAACAGTGTGGGGTGGGGTGTTGGGGTTTTTGTTGTTGTTTTTTTGTTGGGTTTTTTTAAGTTCTGCTGGGATAGTAAATTGCACCACCCTACTTTGCAATTGGACAAGTGCTGGTGTCAGCATAAGGGAGGGGGAGACCTGCACAGCTGGGGAGTGAAGGGAATGGGTTGAGAAGAGGGTATTGCAGAAGGGGAGAGGGAAGCCTTCCGTTTCTAGAAGGGCTGGCATGTTAATTTGGCTCAGTTTTCTCATAGTTGTGTATACTTGTCCTTCCATGTATTATAGACGTCCCCTTCAGAAAGCTAAAGGAGAGCAAGGAAGAGAGTGGGGAGATGTTCTGCCTGTTAAATGAAGGATGCAAAATCCTGCTAATTAATTCACTAAGGAGATATATATATCTCTGTCTCATACTAATGTGTGAAGAAGATGTTAAAACTTGCATTAGCAGACAGAAGGCACCATAATAATAACATTAAGAATGGAGCTGACCTGCTCTTGATTTATTAATGGCACTAGTGGAATTTGAGCTGATTTATCAAGATGAGACTTTATCATGCTTAGTACTTCTACACAAATGGCCCATAAATCATTCATCAATTACATCTCATTGAAAGTTATGTTTTGTTGTATTTTTTCTCAAACCCCTATAGGCATAGAAAATTGTTTTGATCTGTGTACACATGTAATAAAGCTCTTTCTCCCTCCCCCTCTTACTGTATTTTGGTTTTTTGTGGGGTTGGGTTTTGGGTTTTTTTTTGAGATTAAGGATATACCAGACTTGTACTGCCAGTAGTATTAGTTTGAAAGGACGTGAGTTTGTGATGCTCATATAGCATTAAGAGGCTGCATGCGGGCAGTCTGAGATGCTCTGGGAAAGCTTGGCATCCTGCATCGCTTGGGTCTTGCTGTTCCAAATAGTGGTGGACGAAGGTTTTTCTGGATGTTTTCACAGTAAGGGAATTCTGCATTTAAAGATGAAAACTTGTCTCTCTAACGTTACTCTGTCCTGCTTTGCATTCGATGTCCCAGCAGTTATGTTTTTCCCAGCACTGCGAGTTCAGCAGTCCTCTTCCCACTCAGCACCACCGGAGCTGAAGGTTATTTTAGCTCACCTACTCAGGGGTAACACACACCGCTTCGGCCACATACCTGTTCCAGTACGTCTGCCTGGAGCTGCAGCCTGGAGCTTTGACTCTGATCTGAGGTACTTTCACCTACCCAACCAGGTCTAACACTTAACGTGTTTCTTGGGGCATGCTCTGTTAAAAGCGTAGAAATGATGGGTTTTACTTCTCCTTTGCAAAAAGTACTATATGGCCTCAACTAGTGCCCTCAGCCTCCCATCTTTCCTCCATGAGCGTGCAGTAGCTGCTACAGGAGGGTCCCCACACCTAGTGCAGGATTTGCCTCTGGAGTAGGAGCATGAGAGCTGCCTGCTGCCAAACACACAAGGAGGTGTTTTTCATGGCTGTCAGCAGACAAACGGAAAATGGCCTCATGGTGTGGTGGCTAGCAGGGCGTGAGGAGAGGGAGGACAAACAGCGGCTTTGGGTTTGGTTTTGTTGGGTTTTTTTCTGCGAACAGGAAGCAGCATTTCTCCTCTGGACCATGCCTTATGGAAACAACAAAGAAAAGAGGAAGCACCCAGTTAGAAGTGATTGACGTGGGGAAGGGAAATATTTTTTGCCAAACAGATACATTTTGGGGGGAGAAAACAAGAAATAGAATAGCCTGTTCTGAAAGGGTGCGAGAAGGAAACTGCAGATTTAGAAAAGACTGTAGCCCAGGAGTAAGAAGGCTAAATGCACTAATCAAAACCAAAACTCTGCTTGGTAAGTGATAGAGCTCATCACAGCAGACTAAAATGAGCAAAAAACCAAGCTAACAGTACCAGGAGGGAAAGATTGCCTGGAGGGCTTCTGTATCATAACTTTTAATACCTCAAGGCGAGCCAGTGAGAAAACTGTTCACATGAAGAGTGGATTGGCAGTGCTCTTTCCAAAATATTATTTTTGGGCTGCTCATCTCCAGTGCCTGGTGACGTGGCTTCAGGGAAGGAGACTGCACGTTTGTATAGCATGCGAGTTCCTGAAACCGTACTGAGCCCTTGGGGATTCTTTATATGGTAACCAAAACCAAGCCAGAGCTGCTAGTAAGGACAGTGTCCTCCAGGCAGTACTTCTAATTCAGCAAAAATACTTGAACATTTCAGTCTATTTAAGGTGTTTCCTTTCCTTGGACACTTCAGTCTGCCTGCCTGTCAGCTATCTAGGTAGTAGAAAAGCTTAAGATTGCTTGCTCGTGGTTGGCTTGAAATGCTTTACTGCATTCAGCCCAGGAAAGCCTAGCCATTTTGGTTTGGTTCTCAGTCCCTTCCTAGGATCTACCAGGAGGACTGGTACGTCCTTCAGCATAGTAGGCTTTTATTCCACATGTGCACTCTTGCCCCCATCCGAGCTTCTAACAGGATTTTTAGAAACCGTGTGCTGAGTGTGATATCCTTCTGGACTTCTCCTTTCCTTTTGTTGGACTATTGTGGGAGAAGGTGAGAATAAACATCTCCATATAATGCATAAAATTTATATGCATAAAATGCATACAAAGTATAAAATCTAAGCAAGACAACTGTAACCATGAGAGGAATAAAGCTAACAGCGATGGATCCTTATATTGCAAACTTAGTGCGGGGATTGAGTTAACACAGGCTCCCAGGGAAAGGAGAAAGAGGACTTGGCATGGACCAGATATGGGATAGAAGGAATCGACTGTTGAGAAGGAAGATAGTTAGATACATGGGTGAAGCTGCTGGAGCAGAAACCCAAATCACCTTGCGTAACACTTTGGGAAAGTTGCCCATGATAATTGTATGCTCCTGGATATACATACGGAAGTCAGGAAGAATTAAAAATAAACAACAAAACCATAACGTCTTAAGAAAATAAGGTAAATTTGTAAAACTTACAAAATATGCCTATTTGAAAACACTTCATAAAATAACTTGCGGGAGCACTTAATGCAGATTAAAATAACCTTTGGTCAACAGGACATAATTGGTTCCGTTTCTTTTCATTTTGAGCATTTATACCAACAGATAGGCTTTGTACAGGAGTTGTAAGTTACTGTAACCTTGAAACAGAAACTGGGAATGTGAAGAGAGCAAAAGTACTCACTTTGCCTAATTTAGACCACCGACAGAGGAGGTCACATTCCCCAGACTTCTTCCACAGCTGGTGGAAGGAGGGCTGGGCCAGTGGCTTTCCAGGAAGATCTAAAGCTCATAAAAACTGAAACAGCTACCGTAAGTTTCCAGGCTTGACCTTAAAGAAAAATGTAGGTGAACTATTTTTAGTGCCTGTATCAATGTGATTGTATGTCAGTGAATAGTGCTGACCTAATGAGGTGATTAGAAAGTAAACTCTCTACTTACCTGGTAGTCATTGGGATTGGTTGGTTTTGTGCGACTAGTTTATATGTTGCCAAACAAAAATATGCTGCGAAGTCAGTTGTGTCTAAATAAAAAGCAGGCCGTTGATCCTGACATAACATCTTATAGCTGTGAAAACCTGACCACTGATCTTGAAACGTTACTCAATATATAAGAAAATGCCCTTGGAATATCTCAAGATAAGCATGATCTACTGCAAGTGCCAGTAAACATTCGCTTTTTGATGATCTTGTTATCATAATCTGTCTCTCGTTGTCTTTACGTGAGTAGCTTAATAACAAATGACTGAAGGTTTTCTTAGGTTTCGATAATAGTTTTCTGGATTCTTTTTTTAGTGAGAAGTTCAGTAGAAGAGACGAAGGGGGAAAAAGTGCCAGAAATACAAACCTGGTGTTGTCTTTCAGAAATCTCTTACCTGTCTGGATCAATCTGGATGCTAAGCTGTGGCACCCGTAGCATTTAACTCGGCATCATTTCAGAGCGCGGTGACAGGAGGTGGCTGGGACTGTGCAGCCCCTCCCTTGGCAGCAGCTCTGGAAAGAGACGTGCTGCTCAGGTCGGGAAGAAAGGAGATTCCAGCAGAGCACAAATACAACTCCAAAAGCTGACCTTTGTTTTAAGGCACTCAGGCAAACAAACATACAGGCGCTTGTGTCTTACAGAGTAACCAGAGGCGACACATAAGTTCAATGTGCAAGTCGAGCTGCAGAATTTTTGCCAGTGGTTGAGCAGTTTCTGTACAAAAAATGAGCTTTCTGGAGTCAAAGCAGTGACAAAACCGTTGCTAAACTATCTGTGATCAATTTAAGCAAGGCATAGTTACTTGGCAGGACATTCTGAATTAGACCTTAAGTAGAACATGGTAAAAGTTACTCGACTAACCTTTGCAGCACGATGAAACAGGAGAGAAGTCATTATACACACCTCACATCCCTGGGAAACCAGGGTGGAGTGACCTGACCAAAATTGTGTTGCTGTCTGTTAAGCTGGTAGTTGTGCTCTCAGCATTATGTCAACTGCCCCGTGAAGAATAAAGGGGAAAATGTAAATTGCTTATTTAACGCTTAGCAGGCAATTAGTTGTTTAGAAAAGAATTGCAATAAAAAAGACCCTGGTGTGGGTGTAAAGGCAGAATCTTTGAAGTCTGGCTGTAAGTTATGCATACTTGTGGTTGGGGGAATCTTTCTATCTAGCATGTTTCCAAAGCTCAATTTTTTAAAAGACAGCTATATTTAATTTTAAAAGGAAGCTATTCTGAATGCCTAAGCACATATGTCACTCTCTTAATTCAAAATTGGATATTAAAAAAAAAAAAAATATAGTAGAGTCAAGTTGGACTGCTGGGCTTGTATGAAGTTTAAGTGCAAACAGATATGCAGGCAGAACTTCATATCTAACCAAGTAGATGGATTTACAGAAATTGAGATTACTTTTTTAAAAATCTTGACCTAGAAGTATTGTAGCAAAATTTTGCCATTGAAAGTCAATAGATTTCTTTTGTCCCTCTGGAAGATGCTCTGAGGGCTGAACTTCTGTTAAAAGGTTTGCGATTTTATGACACTTGCACACATTGCAAACTCCAGAGTTTCCTTTTATTCCTTTCTTCCCCTTCCCAAGTTAATGAAAGCATAAGAAACTATTCATGATGAGAAGCTCTGGGCTTCTGTGTTCTTCGGAAAAGCAGATGACGAGGTACTTGATCAGTGGAAAACCAGGAAAGCAGAAAGAGGGGAAAAACTCTGTATGTGCTGCTTACGTAGACAGCAGAAGTAACGGGATTTACAACTGCAGAAGGCAATCACATAATCATCTCAAAACCTTCATAAAGGGCAACATAAATTATTAAGAATCAGGTGTCAGCTAAAAATGGCATCTGAAATAAGCTGCTTTCTGGAAAATGAGCTGAAAAAAAATGGCATCTGAAAAAAAGCTGCATTTCTTAAAAATTTAGAACGGACGGAACGGTTTGGTTTGCTGCTTTAGCTGACAATCGAGGAAAGTCCTGGATTGTCCCGTCCGTCCCCCCCCCCCCCGGCAGGACACCCACCGTCTGTCCCAGAGAGGGAGATGGTTATTGGCGTGCTGGGGGCAGGGGGGGAAGCGTGGAGCTCGCATGCTAATAATTGTCAGTGACTACATCTGGCCCCTAGAGCTTACATCGCACACGTGAAAGAGGAAATCTCCTCTTGTTTGAACTGGGACTCACCCTTTGGGGTGGAGGGGTGGGTGTCATACTTTTGCTCTTCTAGGTATGCTCTGTGTAACTCTGGCTGTACCTCATTTTCACCAGCTATGAAATAGCAAAGATAATTATATTTCATCTTAGGGAGTCACGTAAATGCACAAATGACTGAAGAATTATAGATGTGGCAAATATATGGGGGGAAAAAAGTAAGGAAACGCATTTACGGTAAATCTTTATTTATTGTATCTCCTATGCCCACAGAAGTACATTTGGCCACAGATGATTGTTCTGTTGAATTGAAACTAAAATCCTTCTCATTATTAAACCAGTGTTCACTAGTTTACAACATGGCTGGTTACAGGTTTCTCCTTTGGAGAAAAGATCAAGTATTTCAAAAAGGCATGTTACCTTGGCTTGTGTGCTGCTGTATGCCACCGCTGAGGAGCCCATTGCAAAGTCACAGCGAGACAAGATCCCTTCGCTTGAGGTTAAAAAGGTACGCAACCTGTAGGTGCGCTTTAAATTGTATTTCTCCTGTCTTCAGAGTCCATAAATAGAATGGAAATTCAAGAAATGAACATTTCTTACCAACAGCATTTAAAAACAGCATGTTCTCTTATGTAAGCAACATGTTTTCAATAAATTGTTTCAAGCTGTACAAATGTGTTTGCCAATCCTCAAAGCTATCATTTGCAGCCAGTTTTTTTGGATGATAATAAGATTAATGATAAAATAACACTGAAAACAATTTTAAAATAACCTTAGGGATTTAATATAAATCCATAAATACAAGGAAATTGAGTTAAGGCAGCTAGAGCGTATTTAACTTAGTCTTGTTTTGCTTCCCAACTACAACACATACAATCGTTCATTAGGAGAAAAGGGTCTAAGCACATTCGATTAAAGTACAAACCATATGTGCTATTTGAAAGAGCTGTAAGCACAGCAGTGGTAAGAGGATGTTGTGTTTATCTTAATTACAAGTGGTTCTGTGTGTTTGTTAGAATGGCTCAACAGTTTTAAAGAAAATATTATGTATTTTATTTCTTCCGCTTATTTTTTGATACTGCGTGACTAACGCTACATCCAGTTGTCATCAACTTTTTCCAGTGCCCGAGTTCACAGTGTAATAGTGATTAGTGTAGCTAGACTTCAGTTTTCCTGAAATAAAAGGTATTGTTGTGTAATACATCACAATGAAAGGTTTAACCTTACAATGAAATCATTATTATCTTGGTATCTATGTAACATCTTTGCTATACAAATATTTGCCATAATTATTGTGCAAACAGTGGTTATACTTTTTCAAGATAAAATATACTAATAATTTCATGCTATTTTTGTTCATATAAACAAACAAGAGAGAAAACCCACAGAAAGACTTAAGCTGATACTTTGGTCTGACCAAATACTTTTGGGGAAATGAATGTGCCTGTTTACATCATATAAAGTTTAATCTTGGTGGGTAACTTTATAGAAATACTGTTTTGAAAGCATATTACTGTAAGTCAGTCCTCAGTCAGGAAGTCTCTTTCCCTTCTTAGCTGTACTGCCCGATGTAATACAAATTCAGATGTGGGCTGTGTGAGATCGCTTTTTCATTTCCATGTTTTTCACAGGTAGTCTTTATCTTGTACATTCCCTATTCTCCGAGTGCCTGACTCTGAGACCTGAAATAGATTTGCAGGAATCTGAGAACAGACAGCTACAGCTGTGTCAAGCCATGTGCTCAGAAAAATTAAAAAAAAAAAAAAATTTTTTTTTTTAAATTTACTTCTTGGATACCCAAAAATGAATGGATACATTTGGCTTTAAACTTCACATATCCCCGATGCAAATCTGTATAATGGGGATAATAATACTCACTTTGCATGGTTTTTATACTGTTGTTTCGGAGTTTTTTTAAGGAAAGTTTTTATGCCAGATTCCTTAAGCTTATGAAAGATGCAAACAAGGAAAATTCAACTGTGTAATTGTACTGACAACAACAGGATTTATCAGCAGGCAAGAAACTTTAAATCTGCTGCACAGACCTGCAACTTGATCTGAAGGAGCAATTATTAGTGGTATTAGGTTTTAAACCTTCCTGCCACAGAAAAGCCTTATGAAGTCTAGTGTCCTTGTTGCAGACAGCATCTCTGAAGAGTTACATTATGAACTTCTGGCAAGTCTGTACTGAACATGTGCAAACTGCAGTTTTTCCAGACATTTGCTACATCACTAAATTTCATTCGACTTTCAAAGGACAATCCCTTAACTCCCCCCGCGCCCTGAATTTCTAGTCCCTGCTCAAAGCTACGTGTAGGCTAGAGTTTTCATATGGAAGATTTAGCGTCAGGAAAATAGCATCTCTCTTTTGAGCTGCATTCTTGGAAATTAGTATGGGTTTTGGCAGAAAATTTTATTTAAAAAAAAGACTGAAGAAGCCTCATGGGATGAAGGAAATCAGGTCAAAGAGTTAAAACTTCAAAATTACAGACAATGCAAAAAGGGGTCTTATAATGAGAAGGCTTGGGCAGCTAACATCATAATAATCCTACTATATTAGTCTGTAATTAGATCATTTCCTTCTGAGATGGCCAGGAAATAAATCCCTATAAATACAAGCTTATGTGACACCAGTGATGAGATAATATCACGTCTCGCACAAGTCGTTGCCTGAAATGCGGAGACATGCCCCCCCATTGCCCATCAGGAGGACAGCCAAAACAGAACCCTACACAGCGTTACGCCAGGCCCCGATCTAATTGCAAGGTACCCATCAGAGATGGGATGTTTAGACATGCGCGTGATAGAAACGGAAGACCTGTTCATCCTTTCCACGCTCAGAGCTGGGGACATAGAAATGTCCCGGAAGCTATGAGCTGCAACTCGTTATTTTCGTACTTCCTGAAGTGATGTCATACACTGATGTCACAGGCAGCGTTGACTGAGTTTGCGATGTCAATACAGTGCCATCAGTTTAGCTAGGTGCCTCGTGGAAATGGAACATCTTAAGGCTTCGCAGAGTTTCGCATTGTGGTGTGGGGGGCTGAATGAAACACTGCCGTCTGGGCAAGGCATCATAGGGCGAGCAGGGAGCAACCCTCCCTGCATTTGGATCGCCAAATGCTTCCCTCTGTCAAAACGTCTTTTGACCTATCTGGGAAAGCCATAGTTCTTCCTTTGCATATGAGAAGCCGCTGAAACTCGAGCAGAGAGAGCACCTTGGAGCCAGAGGAGCGTCTCTTCTGTCCCTCGCACCGTTCCGCTCGGGTGCGGCTGAGGCACACGCTGGTTTAAGCTCAGCTTAAAACGCTGTCTCTTGCACCCTTGGTAAAATGGCAGAGTCAGAGGCTCCAGGTTAACCAGGGAGAATGACCTGACTGAACAGCAAACGGCTGAGAAAGAGGAAGGTCTTCTGTTGCCTCTCCCGTTCTTTCCACTCCTGGCTGGCTGTACTCTTCCACCAGTTCAGTTTGTGCCAACACCAGCACCTTCGTGCTGCTCCTGAATTCACTAATTTGGCGGAAAACTACTGCTACAAGAAGAACTCTGACGGTGAACAAGCTGATTCAGTTCAAGGAAAGATCCAGCAAGCAGGACAGCCAGCGCAAGGAAAGAAGTAGCATCGTGCAAGCAGGAGGATGGATGGGCAAATTCTCCTTTTCAGTGGCTGTGAAACTTTGGTTCGGCTTAGCTTTTTGGGAAGTAGTGCTCCCAAGCCAGACCTAGACAACAGTGTTTACTCAGGTCGGAGCTGTGAGAACACGCATCTTCTCAAGGGACATGGGTAGAGAGATTTGGGCTGGATATCCTTGGCAATTTCTTCTACTTCATCATTTTGTCACAGAATTTATGTTGGGGAAAGAATAACCCCTATCACAAATCTTGTCCTGTTATTAATTGTTCAATTACATGGCAGTAGTGCATATCAGAATTCAGCCCTGTTCTTGATGGTGTCTTATTGCTGGGTCTTCAGACATAAAAAAAACCCCAGGAAATAACATTCAGAAATCAGATCATTAGATGCAATATATTTAGGAAGTGCTGAAATGCTTGAAAACGCAACTCTTGAGGTTGTTGTGAGCATCCCTAATTTAGTCCTCTTGTGTTGTATGCATTATGGTACCTTCTTCAGTGGCATGATCTCATCATTATCTTTCCTGCAGCTTCCCTTCACACACAGAAATTAAAGATTCTGTGAGGGCTTCAGATGGTGGGTAATAAGTAGGTCACTAGCTGAATTGTGAAGGCTAAATATCTTACAGCTATCGAGCTCTTTGAACAGTCAATTCTGTACTTAAAGGCAGACTCCGGTGTAAAAAAGCAGTTTTTACCCATAAAACTAACGACGTTATCACAAAGCTCACATGGAAGGGGGCTGAACAGCAATTGTATAGGCAATCTTAAGTTTTGGCAATACTTGGGTTTAAGAGAGCTTGATTTTGCCATCTTAATTGTGTGGGTGGGGCCTGCACAATTGCTTGTGTGTCATTAACATTACAGAAATGAATAACCATTCAAAAGGTCTTTCCTATGTGTGTTCTGTTCCTTAGTCCATGAGGATTAACTCCTTTCTAGGCAAAGCTTCAAAAGGGAAAATTATGTACTATTAAAATAACTCATTTTAGAGCTTCATAGTTTCACTTAGATCTTAATCAAGCTATTATTGTTATTAAAATATTCTGAAGTGAATTCAGATTTCATAAATATGGAATTTTTTTTCTGAGCTGCTTTTGCGTGCAGAGCAAGTTAGAAATGTGCATACAGCCTCTAATGGGACTTACTGGTTCCCATAGTATTTGCTTACAGTTTCTTCAGTGACTCAGCTGGAGACCCTAGTGATCTCTGAAGTCTTTGCCACATTTATTTCTCTGACATCTCATGAAGTCCCAACTGCAAGAGAGTCTCTTGCTAACTCTTCTACATACAATTTTCCCAAGACTGTCAGAAAGGTACATTAAAAATCTGAACTAAATTGGCAAAGCAAAATGAAATAGCTTGGGATAAAGCTCCTATTGCGTGCTTAAGTCCCCTTTTTTGTGGCTGTTATAGCATTCTCACAACAGGGATAGATTGTGCGTTCTAGCATCTTTATTTTTTGTTTTTGTTAGTTTAAAACCGTCTTTTAATGTTTACCTAGTGTATCTAGGATTTTGTAATTGAGCTTTATAATAACCATCATCTGTATGCTCCTAAGCCCAGCAATTCTGTACTCTTTGCTTGCTTTTGTGGCCTTTCAGTAGCTATTAGTGAAAAGCTTTGTATACGCAAATACACAGCAATCTTTTAACTTAAACTAAAATAGAAATAACCATCTCCCCACTTCCACATACACTTAGGCCATTCCTTCTCCCCAGCATTAATTTTACCACCCTGACCTTTGGTTCCATTAAAGCGCATTTGTGATGAATGAGCCTGTAATATCTAATGTATTCGGGACATTATACACCAGGCAATAAACCACAGGAGGAGGCTGGTAATCACTAGATTTCTCTCTTTGGGGTGTTCCGGTTGCCTTCAGCCATCCAACAGCCTTCCACTGCTACATGCAATAACTAATAGTCTCTCGTGTTAATGTTTTTTTTTCTCCTCCAGCTCATTGTCGAGTCAGTCCCAATCGCCTTTTCTCTGTTCTCCATTGAGTGCCTTCTAATTTTCTGTTCTTTTTTTAATCAGTACTTCTTCTAGTTAGCTTAACGAGTAAAAAACGTGTGGGACGCAGATGTCTTCCCTCCAGGTGACCGCTGTGAGTTTGTAAGCTACAACGGCTTTAGAAAGCTGCAGGCGATGTGGCTTTGGGACATCTGGTAGCTCGTGGCTGCCCGCAGCACAACAGTCTGATAGCAGTACGAAGTAGGGAAGCCTAAACCCAGTTTCAGTTCCCGCTTACGCCCTTTGAGTCTGAAGTAACTGAGTCCTGATTTATAGGGATGCAAAGGAGAATGGAAATGAGCCAGTAGCTAAGAGCTCCTCTTCCTGGAGCTGTTACGCGTGACGCCAGTCGGCTACGGGGTTTCTTTTGGCAAAGACTTTTACAACTACAGAGTTGCTGAATACATCTGATGCACAGAATTTCTTTTTTAAAAAAATTATGGAACTAGCTTGTTGGAATTGCTGTTTAAACAAAGTAAAAATGTTGGAATAAGTATAAAATACTGGTTTTGCTGACTGCATGTGAAGTGACCATAGGAGATAGTTGAGGAAAATAAGCACTACGGTAATAAAAAGAACTGGTATACTGCTTTTGGCTGGGATAGAGTCAATTTACTTTGTGGTAGCTTGTATGGTGCTATGTTTTGGATCTGTGACCAAACCAGTGTTGATAACACACCCATGTTTCAGCTATTGCTGAGCACAGCGTTGAGGCTTTCTGTTTCTCATGCTGCCCCACCAGTGAGTACGCTGGGGGGGCACTGGGAGTTGGGAGGGGACGCAGCTGGGACACACGACATTGTGCTCAGCAATAAAACCTTGGGGAAAGGAGGAGGAAGGGGGGACTTTGGGGATAAGGTGTTTGTCTTCCCAAGTAACTGTTAGGCGTGATGGAGCCCTGCTTTCCTGGAGATGGCTGAACACCTGCCTGCCGGTGGGAAGTAGCGAATGGATTCCTTGTTTTGCTTTGCTCACACGCACGGCTTTTGCTTTATCTATTAAACTGTCTTTATCTCAACCCATGAGTGTTCTCACTTTTGCCCTTCCCGTTCTCCCGCCCTGTCCCGCCTGAGGAGGGGTGAGTGAGGGCTCAGGTGCCTACTGGGGTTCATCCACAACAAAAGGATAACAGAATTAAACTCCTGGCTGGGTGCAATTCTAAACCACTCGAGAGTCCCAGGAAGCAATGTTCTCCAGATACTGTTTAAAACAGGATGGGATACAGTCCCAGGATCACAGAACCGCTGAGGCTGGCAGTCACCTCCAGAGGTGGTCTTCTCCAACTCCCTGCTCAAAGCAGGGTCGGCCGTGCCCGTGGGTTTTGATACCTCCAGGGATGGAGACTGCACATCCTCTCTGGTCCCTCTACAATTTTGTTTGGGAATAGCTCATAACAAGAGTTAAATAGAACACACTCGAACATGCTGTTTTTCCAGGAATTTAGGCAACATTAATTTCTGTTTCCCTAAACAAAATTCCAACCTTAAACTTGCCTCAAATAGGTTAAACCTTTTAGACCAATTATAGCTGACTTTGAAAGGGTATATTACATGCAAAATGGATGGTAAAGTTGCTTCCTTATTCACTTGCTCCAATTGAGCTGCTCTAGAATAATTTTTTCTCCATTTTCTCTATTTGCTGTCTTTAGTGACCTTGCTTTAGTGACCTTGAGAGTATAATGGGCCAAACTCTGTGCTGTCATACATGGGATTAATGCCACTAATAATAGGTCTCTTTTCAGTGATCTTGACAGAGGCTTTGGTCCAGCGTTTCCCAGCAGTGCTGCAGAAGTCATGCACCTGCTCCCATCTTCGGTGCATCACAAACTCGGGCGTAAATGTTCCATGGAGTGCAGAAGTACAATTTTTTTTTTTTTTAATTAAAACAAGAAAAGCATTTCCTCTCTTTGACAGACAAATGCCTACCAGATTAAAATGTGGTTGCAAAAGCTGTGCTTGTAAAACTGGTAATATGATTATGGAGTATTTTGCCTATGAGTAATGGATTGGAATCCATACCTATTGGCCAGAAAGCTGATTTTGGTAATTTACACCACTGTAGCACTTCCAAAACCCTCCTTATGATGAGGGTCCTGTTATTCCATCACCAGAGGAAGACACCTACCCTGCCCTCCTGAAAAAGCCCTTATGGTCTATAAATGGAACGAGCACAGGGAGACCCCTGGGGATATAAAATAAAGATTTTTAAAAAGAAATAGAGCTTGCCATGGCCCAAGAGATTTGGACCCAGGTTTTCCAAAATTCAGAATTGTTTTAGAGCTGAGCACTTACCCCACAGCCACTTTTAATTTGAAAATTAATCTCCTCTTTTTTTTTCCTCCCAAGGTCTTCTTAAATATCATTAGTAAATTAAAACTAAGTATTGCCAGCTCTACCAACAACTTTGCCTTTACGGATGTTCCATGAATAACTTCTACTTAACAGAATAAAGTAAAAAAGTAATAAATTCAACCTTTCTTTCTCCCACTGTGCAGTCCACTCCCTTGCACAGCGTTCCGCTCTCAGTCCAGACCACCCACATCATGAATGAATGCTCTGATCTTGCCCTCCAACCACCTGGAACTGGATAACTGCCTTTGAAAATAGACTACACCCTCTTTTACTTCCTAATGTCTCAGGTATATTTTTCAGTACTTAAACACTTTGCAGACAAGAGTAATATCCACTCTACTGCTATAATTATTACTGTGATGTTTACCATCTCGGGAAAAGGAAAAATACAGGACAAAAGCTATCAGCACACAAAATTTTTGCTAAACTAAAATATCACCTCATTATCTACTTCTGCACAACAAGAAAGTCAAGCTTTCGATAGGGAACCTGAGGAATCAGGCTTGCACACCTATAATTCCTGTGATTCTGGAGCCTGCAGAAATCTGGGGGTACATAACCTCTTGGTTCAGAAGACTTGGTGTTACTGGTTGGTGCTTTAGGAGAAACTGGTTCCTTGAATCTGCACAATGCCCTGGTGATCTGGGCCTCACAAATCTGCCCATAAATCTGAAAATAAATGTTCTGGAGAACTGACATCTCTCAGTGGCTGTTGTCACTCACACTGCTCTTAGATCTTGGACAAGAACCAGTCTTGTCATTCTTAGGACTTCTACTCCGAGAGAGGTAATGCTGAAGGCAACGTCCAAGCTTGATGAGGTTGGGATGAGAGACCTGAGAAGCAGCACCATGAACTGTGAATGGAAGGATCAGTGAGATATCTCTCTGTCTCATGGGTCTGTAGGGGACTTTAGCTTCCTCAATCCTTGGCATACCCACCGAGAGCAGAAAACAGGCTAGACTGATATAACTATAATATAATTATCCAAAGATATCTAACTGGTCCATTCCCACCTGCCTAACAACTTCAGAGATGAGGTCTGGTAGGAAAATTGCCACCTGTGCTCTGGGAAAAAAAGAACTTTAATTTCACAGCTGCTGAAAGTGCACCTGACTGCAGGAAGGGCCAGAGAGAAGGGTCCTGCTCAAGGAATCACCGAGACAAACTCATGAGGAAAAACAATTATCTATGGAAATACCATTACAAGTTTCTACCTAAGAAACTCCATTTCTAGACACTGCCACAGCACCAGCAATCAGGATTGTCCACCATTTCTCTACTTCCAACCTTCGTTACATTCAGAGAAAACAGCAGATTTTTTTTATAAGATAATTTCTTCTATGATATGCAGTGCAGAAGGAAGAGGATTAAGGAAAATAAGAAACTGCTGGTAAAGACATCAGAAGGGAAATACTGATCAACACCTAACTACATAAATAAAAGATCATTTACTTGTAAATGATGGACTTTGAGTCAAATTCAACCACGGTGTAACATCAATAATTGACCCTAAGGTTTTGTTTGGCTTTTATTTTTCAAATGTTCTCATCTTGTTTCTGGAAAAAAGATGTGATAACAGATTTGCAATGTGCCTGACCTACATTCTTCAAGTTTATAATGGCCCAGCCTAGCCCACATTCACATTCCAGTGTCTCCTGAATAAACCAAAGCACCTTCCAGATGTGGTTGATATACTGATTATACTTCTGCACTGCAAAAGTTATATCAAGATTTCTTAATCACAAGCATTAGTTTTTATTTAATTTAGGATTTTGCCTTCCAGTAAACTCATCTTTTCGTAGTGACAAAGCCAGTTCTACAAGATGCAAACTGGAAGCCCTTTGAGGTTGATTTCCTGCCAGTACGGGAGGAGTCCATCACCACTGCATTAGCATCAGTAGGAGATATGGGCTGAGAGGATTGCAGACCACCATCAAGCCACAGAAAGGGAGGAGGGAGAAACAGAAACAAACTTGGAATTTTCTGAATTAATCCTTCCTTGTGTCCTGGCTTATCTGGTTTGTCTTTCAGCTTGAAAACTCCATGGGATACAGAAATGTCTACATTTTGGGCTTTGTGTCACAGTATTGTCACAAGAATTATAATTCAGCACTGATGAAACAATGCCAGCTATGACAACTTTATCTGGAGACAGAAAGAAAAGTATTTTTTTAATCCATCAGTACCTGGTTTAATGTGTTTTAAGGTAAAATTCAGCTCCCCTTACAGTCAGGGCCTTAGAAAATATGTTAGCTATTCATAGGGCTAATATTTTAAATTTGTTCCTCTCACCATTCATGCAGGAGGCTAAACGATATTTTAAAATGGGTTAATTAAGACAGTTTTTGCTAATATGTCTAAAAACATAACCTGTTTTCCCGGACTAGATAGACGCTTATTGCAACACTGCATTTTAAGCTGCATTCCACTGCTTGGAAAAGTTGTACTTAGTCCTTTGGAAAAGATCTCTGAGAAGTGAGAAATTAAAAAATGCTAGCCTCGTCAATTTTTACAGCCAGTAAGTTTCCCTTTACTTGATGGCTGCCAGCAACTTTTGTCCACTAAGAATATACATGTATATATTCAGTTTGCTTATACAGAGCTATAAATTTCGAGATTGCCAGCAGTTACCGGACTGCAGAATGGCTGTTACACAAAATATTACTAAGCTGATCCCTCAGATCCTACAAGACCATCCATGTGAATGGAAGCTAACATATTGTTAAGCAAACTTTGTTAGATTAACTGGCTACTGAAGGGGAAAAAAACCCCAACCTTTCTAAAATTATAAAAATTAAACACACTTGATGTGAATTTGACAGCCTTTGCTCCGATGTACTTCTCTTGATGCCATGACCCCTGCTTACATGTCAACCCGAGATGAGTCTGGTGATAAAATATTGTAATAATATAATACCTTCCTCTCTGATAACTGGAAATTCATTCTATTCTCTATGTTCACATTCAAATAGATTTTTCATAAGGGATTGTTTTTCCTCTTGTATCCCTCAGACTTTCTTTATGCTCTTTCTGTAGTACTTTGCTATGTGAGCTGCACAAAGATTTCTGATAATAACCTTTATGAAATTAATTGCTTTCACTTCTCTACTGGTTGTCCCCTCCCACCTTGCTATGATCAGCTTTTTATAGTTATTTCCATCGCTATGTCTGATACAATTGAAGTGTATGTCCGTGGCTGCTCAGGTCCGGAATCAGAGTCTACCTTTTTCAAGCAGTGGTGCTAACATCAGCGCTCTTCTTTTTTTTCTAACCAGAAGGCACACAAAGATATTTGCCAGCACCACATTTCAGATTATCCAATTTTCTTCCTTTCAACAACATTAAGTTCTTGTAATTCACATTCACAAGGCCCTGTGGGAAAAGCAAGCCTTTTGTCAGACAGTTTGAGATGTCATGTTTTTATTTTAACTCTAATTTTTGGAAGGGAAACAAGCTGAACATGCTGTTCCCAGTTTTCCCCAGTTTCTTTGGAATGTCCTCCTTGGCTGGCCATACATGATTCCAAGGTAGCTGAATCTGGTATTCATAGTGACTTTTTGCTTGCCTTCTACTTTTGTTTAGAATAACTCATTTGAATTTCGTTTTTACTGCATTTGGTGATGGCTCCTCGCTATCCGACTTTATTGACTCAAGTATTTGTTGCCTTGTGCCAGTGACTGACAAAAAGAATAGCGTGCCATTTTGATTTCCTAACTTGCCCCCTCGGCAGCTGCTGATAGCGGAGGCTTGTGATGAGCTCAGTGAGACACTTGCAGATTGTGCCTGCCAGTGATTTCCGTGGACAGTACTGAACACAGCTTACTTCGGACCTCTTAGGGAAACTTCTCCTCAAAAGCGCTCCCTGCCCTTTTCGGTGACTCACTTGCGATTTCCTAGCAGGCACTCGGTCGTACCTAGGGATGACAGTTTGGGTTCTGTTGTTCCCTTCACTACGTCCTGGATGCAGTTCGCTCTGCTGAACAGAAATGATTTGCATGCAGTGTCGAGGAAATCATACAGTTATTACAACTCCCGTGCTTGTATCTCCTCGGGGAGAGCAGCTCCTTTCATCCAGCCGGCTAGCCGGTTCCCAGACACCTACGCAGCCAGCCACACAGGGCCAGGAGAGATTGGTATTTTGTTCGCCGATTGCTTTTCACAACAAACTTTTTTGGTATATTCTCTCTGCCTGGTGCTTTCCCAGGCTCCCTTTTCGGAAGATACCACTTCCTCCCGTCAGTTTGGTGGCTCACAAGGCTGGGTCCAGCTGTGCTCCTGCCGGGGACCCAGCCGCTACAAGCCGTCGGCGGGGTGATCCGCAGGGTGCAGTTCGCATCAGGCCCGGCTAACGGCAGGCTCGCAAGCCCCGTGCTTCCTTCCTCCTTCAAGAGGCAGGTGTCTGGCCTTCAGCTCCATACTTTCTCTTCTGGCCTCCCATACGACGAACAGTTCCGCTGAGGTGGGCAAAACGACATCTCTGCAGTACCTCCAAATCTCCAATAGGATTTTAACACCGGCTGGGTTCTTATCAGAAACATACTGTGATTTCCAGTTGGGTCTGGAAAAGAGGCCCTTTTTTTTTTTTTTTTTCCCCCTTCTGTTGCTCTTGTGGTGGTCCTCTGCATATCTGCTAACTGAATAGAAGAAACTCCCACTATTCCGTACAGCTCTTCTGCTCTACATCTATACATCTAACATCTATAAATATAAGCTTCCCTCACACCGATGCAAGGGCAGAGATGCTAAATAGCCCATCTCCATCCTGTGGACTGAGGGGCTGAGTCTCTCTCTCTGCCCCCCTAAATCAGCGCGGTGAAGAAACGCTCACGTTCTGCCAGGAACACAGACAGCACGAAAAGGGGTAGAGGAGTAAGAAGAGGGTGGACCAGTGCGGGTGGCCCTTTCTGTGGCTGTAGAGCCAGCAGGTTCACTTCACAGCTGCCCTTGCTTCCCCTTTTCCCAGAACAGAGCAGACTTCAAAGCACAGCATAATTAGCCAGAATAAGTAAAGAAATTGACTTAGTTTGGATTTGATCAGAGGATTTCCAACCAAATTTGGCATGTTGGTTGTTCTTTCTGGGGGAAAAAAACCCTGCAAAAGTAGCCTTTCTTGGGAATACACCATGCTTCCAGATGGCATACCCTCTGAAAAATAGGAAATTATCTTTTTCGTATAATACAAATCCCAGATGGAAGAAATCAAAATATTTCCCACATCCTTGAGTGAGCCTGAAAGGAAAGATTTAACTGTCACCTGCCAGCCAACAGAAGAAGAAATCAGTTCTTGATCAGATTAGGTCATGACTGTGCACTTATTAGCCCAGTCCTTCTGGGCAGAGCTACTAAGCATAGGGACAGAGACGGGGTGATACCTGGGATCCCTTAGCCCTGGGGTTCACACCGAGCCATACCACCCCATTCTGGAGGGTGCTCTGCTCCCAGCGTGAGAGCAAACAGGACTCCCTAAGCAGACGGCACAGCACGACCAGGAACGCTACATGACACGGAGGCAGAAAGTTAGGCACCGGCTGATCATGAGGGCAAACAGCAGAGAGTGAAGATGAAATCAAATACATCATGGGGCAGATGAACAAGTGAGGGGTTTATATGCAATTAGGAAAACAAAACTGGTGAGAGTAAACAGAAGGACAAAGGGAAGGGTAAAAAAAAAGATTGCACCAGAAGGAAATTTACTGTACAGAGAATAAAAAGAGAAAGTTGGACCCCTAGATGCAGAACTTCTTTTCATAGCCCTAGGAAAATGAGGAGAGTCAATATGAATGTAAGAGCAGTGAACTGAAAACCGAACAAGGGAAGATAATGGTAGAGTCCTGTAGATATTTTAGCGAACCTTCTGAAGTCTTTGAAATGCTGACAATGACCAAAGATACATTAAGTGATAGCTACTCTGAACACACAGGCAGAAATCTTTCTTTTAGATAACCATCCTGCTCGTTCCTTGACAAATCCTAGAAAGCAGAAAGGCTTTCTAGATAGAGTTTCTTATATCTCATAGGTAGGTATTAATTTAAAAGGTAATTAATATTTTGTAAAGAAGTCTTATTTCAAGTTGAGTTTTACTTTCTGAAGGGTCAGTTGTCTTTCAAATGAGTTAAAGAAGTTGGAGTAAACAGAGTTCAACCTGAGTACCATATACTTACTCTTCAGCCCCAAAGCGAGAGGAAAAATATGTTTAGTTTTTGTTCGCTTTGCCTTTTCTGTAAGAGGTTCAGGGAACACTCCATAACTTCCCTTGGTGAAATGTTTTCTCTGCCACTTCACCAAGGGGACAAGAGTACACAGCAAACCTTTCTCTTCTGGGGAAGGGGTTTATTTTGAGGTTAAGGGAGACAGCTACTGGAAAAGAGTCCTATTTAATAAAGAAACAAGCAATTCATTTGGCAGAGCAGACAAAAAAGGCCTGACAAAGGAGCAATAATAGCGTTAACCTCAGGCTGTGTGTGGTCCCCAGATGAAGTGTTTTGAAAGCTATGGTTTGCCTGTCCTCACTGAGTGTAGAGAGAGAGAAAAAAACCAAAACCCCTGTGCCATTGCTGCCTGTGAATTTTTTGTCCTGTTACAGGAAAGGCAAAGGAAACCATGAGGCCGACTTACTTTCTGCTTCAGATTGAACATCCTATTCTTGTGGTCATGGCAAAAACTAAGCAGTGGTTTGGGCTTCCAATAGACCCCCACCCCAAGTTCTAGATTTCACTGAGAATACCCTGAGTTTAACTAACCACTTTGTTCCTTAAATCATTGTTTTTCAAGGGAAATTTAATTTAAAAGATGTGTTTATAACTGAGTGAAATCCTATGCTATGCAAACAAAACGATTATTGTTTTAAATAATTCCCGTCTTGTTGGGACTATGTCCAGCAGTCATATTTTGTCAGAGCCAAGCTGCAATGGAGCGACCGGCATTCTCTTCCAAACCTAGTAATCCACAGCTTCAAGGGCCAAATCCTGCCTTCAGCTCCACCACTGTACATTCAAAGTTACTCCACTGACTTCACATTTGGCCCTATACGTGGAAAACAAGATTTCACCTCCGTGTCATGTTTTGCTCAATTTCTTCTTGGATTTCTCTTTGTCCATTTTGCTCTCAGATTTAAAAACAAGGATTTAATCCAGCTAGTAGATTAACTCAAGCAATACAGAGTCCATGTAACATGGGCCAAAAACCGGTAGAATCTGGAATGTGCTGGTGCCTGGAACTGAGGTCCAAAGGCATGAAGTATCTTTTGCTCCGGCTGACGGGAAGCTGCCTCCTATTATTTTTGTGTTTTTGAGGAAGGGAGAGCAGTCTAGTTCATGCTATTGGATGAACTAAAATACATTTTAATTAATTCCGAACACCAGGGACTGTAAGCTTTAAGGATCTTATTTCATCATGTTTTTCAGTAAATTGCTACCATGATTGGTTCTGCCTTAGGAGCCAAACTGAGCCTGGCCCTTATGTGTGTGAGGGCAATGAGGAGGAAGGAGTCTAAGTTACCAGCTTTTTTTCCTCGCACAGCTCACACAGAAGTAAAATAAAATTTCAGTCTGTGCCTTCTTCCCTATCCTCCTTTCCTCCCTATTATGAAAAAGGAGGCAAAAAAATGGGTGGGAAAAATAGTTTTGCTAATTGGAAGTATTCCAAAATCATGAGACGGATTGAATGATAAATTGTAGATCCATATGGGACTTAGGATTCATCTTTCCAAACTTTTGCCTGCAACCAGGAAATCTCAGACCTTTTTAGAGAAGAGTGGAAGCTGGGGCTCTCACATGCCCCCATGTTGACATGTCTCTGGAAGCATGGGCTGCGTAAGAACACAGAAGTATGAGATTAGGCAACAAACACTGTTTTTCAGCTTCCATGCTCATTACTGGAACTGGCCAGACTTGCATATGCAGGGAAAGAAGTAGAAAATAATCCGGGAAAAGTCATTCCTTCCCTATGCGTGTGAATTCAGAAACCTATGACATGATTTATTGTTCCCTTAATGGAAATTAAAACTATCAAGTTATTACAAACATTTCTTACAGGCAATAACGTTAGAGGTGCAGAAGCAACTGCAAAGGATTATCAGCGGTCAGCATATTTAGGCTTTGGGAACTACCTAAGCAAAATACGTTTTCATGTGAACACATTGCCTCAGGGTTCACACCCTAACTTTGGTCTCTATTGAAAGTGCAGATATGTTTGATCAAAAATTTAGCAAGGCTGCCTTCCCATATCAAAAACATATTCCTCTCCATTAACCGCATTCCCATCTGCTTTTTATTCTGTCCTTGGTTTTTTCTGTCCTCTAAAGCTTTGGCTCGCTTTCTGTAATTTCACAGGGTTGTGTGTAAAGGAGTTTCTATTTATTGTTGGTTTTTTTACTACTATTGTTGTTAGGTACACCTTCGCAGGGATCGGGAATGCTGAGCAGAAGGAGGGGGGTGGGAAGCAAATGGCAAAGTAGTTGCTTTGCAACTCTTCCTACAGCAGAATCTGTACTGCCTCTTCCCAACTCTTATCAAGAAATAAAAGTCAAAAAGTTTATCATACCCCAAAGATGTCTCATGTGACGCGTTGTTGCAAGCTACTGCTCCAGGTTTCATCTAATGTACAAGTCACCTTCTTCCCGTGGCTTCTTATAGCAAAGCATTCACGTATAAACAGCTGACAGAGAAATGGAAAAGCTTTGGGTAAAGAAAACTGCTGCTGACACAGTTTTATGATCACTTTGCAGAACCTCAGGTTGTTTGACTGAAAAAAACTATTATTATTATTATTATTATTATTATTATTATTATTATTATTACTACTAAAGCATTTTCTGCTGAGATTTTCTTTGCAACAATACTGCTTGTCGCTGCCGTCGCTTGCTCTAGTGCATGGAAGAGTGAAGAGCTCAACACAGTCCGTTTCTCTGTGATCCCCTACACCCTTTTTTGCTCCCTGGGACATGCAAGAGTGCAGCGATGCACGGGGCAGCCCTGGGGCTGCTCTACATAAATGCAGCCCAGCTTCAGGTTAGCTTGGGAGTAGGAGATGCACTGATCTGCTCCTGTTCCCCAGGTTAAATGGGGAGACCGTCCATTGTATTTCAGCAAACTTATCTGGGTAGAATATACCTAAAAAGCTCATAGAAAGCTTACCACTATGCAATTTTTGAAGTGAGAAGCAGGTAATGTTAGTAGCAGAGAAATGTCAGGTAGGGCTTTAGAAGGGATTGCTACTTCTTCAGTTGTGTGTTTTAAACACATATAACTAACAAAATTCCTAAATGTATTGCTACTAGTAAGGTCTCTAGTACAGATGGTCTGAGATAGTTTCAAATGATCTTCCGTCAGCAACACTTGCTAATTACTTTGCATTGTTGTACTAAGCAAGGATTTCTTTGTTCGAATGGCCCGAAAAAGACTCTCCCCCTCCCAGTAAATAAGCTCTTCCAAAGCTTTCTCCAGATGATAACAGGAGAAGAAAGGAACCAGGAAGCCCTGAGATACTGGCTAGTACATTTTGGGAAGAAACAAGACAGCATTATTTTTTCATTTCCAATACTGGTCTAAAATAAAAACTCAGGATAGAAAATTACACTCCAAACATTCAATGATAAGGCTATTCAAGCTAGGTTTTCATTCAATTCAAGGACCATGCCAGAAATTGTTATAGTGCTTGTCAAAAGAAATAGTCATGATCATTTAGACAAAATAATTGCCTTTGACCTTTCCTTTCCTAGTGAATAGTCTTCCTTCTGAAGAAAGCAGACTTCCTAATGGTGGCAGTTCTCCAAAATGGTATAGAAGTGCTTATTCATTAATAACGTGAAGTGATTATCATTGGAAAAATTGTATTAGGTTGGATTTTTGCTATTTTAAGTCAATTCCAAAAAGTCCAATCCTGATTTCTTTCACATAAAAGAATCCATGGCTTGAATGAGAAAAAAAGAACCAGTCCATCTTAACAGAGAGCAACGTATCCATTTTGTGGATATAGCACTTAGTGCTTTATCTGTGTTCAAGGCAGGGGCACTAACAGGTACGTCCCATTGCTCCAGTCTCCCAGCCAGGGGACCGGTCGGGGCGTGATGTGGCTCCTGGGCAGCCCTGAGTGCGCAACACAGCCTTGTCCTCACACAGATTTGGGAGGCAATCGAGCTGTGCAACAAGAGCTGGAGGGTGGAAACCACTGCATACACAGACAACCTGCACGTTGTTAGCAAGCCCGATACAATGATATAATATTGTTCTTACTTATTGCTGTCATTCTCTTTGTTATTAAGGCCTCATCGGTCCCGGTGTTAAGACTGGTACAAATATCAAGAGAGGACATGTCTGGCCAGTGTAGCTTGGATCTTGATGTACAGTCTATTGCTAAATGTGGTGGGGTTAAAAGATGAAATGCATGTAATTTGCACAGCAAGAACCAAATGCTACTTTAGTCCAGCAGGTGTTATGCTGTTCACTTTATTCCTATGCCTAGAAGCCTTGTCACATCCCTAACTAGGGCATCACTGAGCTACCTGCAGTTCAAATGACAATGAATCACAGCGGTCTAAATAGCGAGTCTAGATAGCGAGTCCAAATTGACTTCACTGCCACTGCATCAGGGTAACACAAGGTAAAATTTTCCCTGCGAGTGCAGGCAGCTCCTTTAGTGGAAGCTAGGTCAGATGGCTGTTCCTAGCCCTGCTCCTTCCCCCTTGCAAGCGGAGGGGGTAGCTAGAGCTAAGGGAAGGTGCAACTGAATCCTCCTTTTGCCCTGGAAATCTTGGCCCCTGGATGTTCTTGCATTTCTGGCAGGTTTTGTTCATTCCAGAGCTCAGAGGACAGATTTGCAGCTTCCTAGAGCTGTCTGATTCCTCAAAAAGGTGTTTCTCCTCTGGCATTTTCCCCAAATTTGAGCCTTCACTTGTGAAACCCTCCACCACAGGGGTTTGCAACGTGTGTAAATGCATTGCCAGCGTGCACACCAAAGTCCGTGCAATCAGTGATAATAAAGGTATTCATTTCTAAGCCTTCTGCTGGTGAAACAGTGTCTGATACAGTGTTAATTTTTAATATGGAGAGAGCTAGAGAGTGTTACCATCCGCTCTGCCAATATGTAATTCATTCATCCAAAGCAAAGATATTCTTTCTTGGAAAGAAAAAGAAGAGTTGATGCAACTCAGAGTCGTTATGAGCCTCAGTCCATAAGCACTCTATAACATACCATGGTAGAATGACTTATTACATGGCATGTGATACAGCTTACTGCTAGCTTTAGAGAAAGATTATAGCTAATGAGATAATCTTGAGCAGCACTTCAGACTTGGCTTACTGTTTGGGAAGATTAGTGATGACAGATACCCGAGTCTGTCATAATACTAAAACAAAAGCTATTATGGTATCGTTAAGGCTCATGGTACAACTAGGATGACGTGGAATCAGTGGGATTCAAAGGCCGTGTGAGGGACTGTCTGCCTTTGCTTGCTGTTCTCATGGGGTTTGATGGATTCATCCTGGGAAACTTCACCTTACGGTGCAAGCTGTGGCGCAAAGCTGCCCTGGAGCACCTCCAGCTCCCCACAGCCTCTGCAGAAGACAGCTCTGTGTCACAGGCCAGCCTCTTCCTTCATCGACTTGCCTCCTAGGTCCTATAAGCCACAGTAGACCCCAGGGTGCAGGGCATTCAGCGGGACGGAGGGAGGAGTCCTGACATTTGGATGCAAACGCAGCATGACCTCTATTCCCCCTGCATGAGCAGAGAGGCTATGTGATTACCGCTGCCTTACCTCTGTGCAGAAGGATCTATAAATGATAAAAAGCAATGCAGAACAATGCATAAAGCTACTACCGTTAGTACTGACGTGCTGCAACAGTACTAGCACTTAATCGTTTCAGTACCATTTGGTAGCATGCACATTTACAATTTTGATTACCCCATGATATATTCCCCTCCACCGAGGAAACGTCATTACAGGGGTATATACCTCCCCTCCCACAAGTTGCACTGCTGCATCAGCAGTAGCAGGTCTTGATGCCTGTAACAATATGCCCACAAAGGCTCTGCAAACCTTTATTAATTGGTTCAGTGTATGAGAAAAAAATAAATATAGAGTATTGATTATTTCAGGCTTCTAAGCTCATTATATCTGCGGATACTGAAAATGCTTTCGATCCCAGGAGACGGTGCAGGGCAAAGCTCCTTCTGTAATGCTCTGGAAGATTACGGGAATATAGCTATGGATACACTCACACATGCACCTCAGTGGTGTTCCATGCAATTGCAATGACTTATAAATCAAAGTGATATTCGCTTTACTGGATCTCTTAGAAAGCTGCTGACGTTCTAAACTGTGTTGTTTTGCCAAAGTTACGTTGCCGATTCCCGTGACATAGGGGCTTTCCTGATGTGGGAGGTCTGCCTTGGTTGTTAAAGGTTTATGAAAACTACCAGCGTAAGAAGTCGCACTGTAATTATATCATGTGTATGCATAGCCCTGCACTCCGCAGAAAGGCATGCCAAACTACTTAGTGTTTATCAGTTCCCTATCTACGGGTAAGCTAGGAGAGCTGCTCTTCTTATCTTACCAAGCCCATGTTTCTGGAGCTGAAGGTCACAAATTCCAAAAAGCTAGATCACAACATGGTGTGAGCCTGTGTTTGTGTCTGCGGCCCCTTACCAATGGCATCTCCTGTTTAAACTGAATTCCTGTCAGCGTATATATACTGCCTTGAAGTGAAAAACATTTTCACCTCACATAGAAAAGATATATACAGCGACTGAAGCGTTACATGGTTGCTTGCTGCTTCCCAGTTACTCTGCTTTCCACCTTTTCTGTGCCAGTTACATCGCAGCAAGTGAGAAAGGTCCATTTAACTGTCATATATGACATTTATTATGGACTGCAGCTGTTGACAGTTATGCAACTGAGATGAAATGCATCCCCATAAAAAGCACTAGGATGAGGCCTGTGCCACCACACAGAGTCTGTCTAAATCCTCAAAATAGACTCAGGTACACCACGCAGCAGCTAGGAGTCTAAGTGGAGGACTGCGATCCGAGACATTTCAACCATGTTCTATAATATTTTTAATGTATTATCCATCTACCCCAAGCAATTTCATTTCCCCATCTCTGGTGCTGTCTAGGCACTTTGACAAGGAAACAGCAGATGCAGCATGTTTCTCATTTTGCTGTTTTCCCTCAGAGAAACTTAGGAAATTGCACTTTTTAAATGCTGAGTTACAGCTTGTTTAGACCAAATACTAACTTTGCACCATGATATGGTCTTTTATTTAAATTTACACTTTCTTTTTTTATGCTGAGATTTTGGCAGGGGCTTTGTGGACACAGCGGTACAGATGTATGGTCATGTGAGAGCAGCTTTATAGTTGCACATGAACTTTTTAGTGTTTTAAATTCATAATGTCCCCTTGCATTCGGGCTTTTCACAGTGTGTTAAGTAGAATAAATACGTGTATTTGCAAGCGCATCTCTTTCGGTTGCTTATTCAAATACAAAGCTGGCACAAGTTAGCATCTGCCCCTGGTACAATTGGGCCTGTGTGCATCCTGTTTCTTACGCACATTTTCAGTGCCCCAGTCCAGCAAGGCACAGCGTGCTCCCCCAAAATAGCTCGCCTTATACCAGTCAGAGTCTGCCCATCTGGAGAAGTATGACAGAGCAGTGTGTATCTATCTGTGTGCTAGAGAAAATCTTTCATTACATTTGGAAAGGTCAAATACAAGATTCAACAACACTCGTAAAGTCAACAAAGCCGACCTGTAGCTCTAGGTCTTATTTTTACACGTTGGCTGAGGTTTTTCCCAAAACATTGCTATTCTAAGCATTTCAACATCAGAGGCCACATTGTTATTGATTACTGTTTGCGTGCTTGTAGCACCAAGGACCGACTCTCTACCGAGCTGGACAAACACGGGCAGTGTGAGAGCAGGCATGGAAAAACTTGGCAGTTGCTTATGGCAAGAGGCTGATCTGGATGCGAAACAGACATGGTTTTATAGCATATTTTCTCTCTACCACATCTCTGTAACACCATAATGAGCACCACTGTCATACTAAATTCCTGCTGTGAGCCAGAAAGGTGTCAAAGCAGAAGAGCCTCCGCCACAGTCCCCCAGTCCTGCGTCTGCCAGGAGGTGTAGCGAGTATGAGCCTCCAGGACTTTGCCCCACAGCTCTTTATCCTGTCACCCCTCCTGTCCCCCTGGGAGGAATGAAACTGGCTTTAATGTCTGAGGTGTCCTGGGGTTAGATCTCAACACAGGGCAGAAAGACTCTCCCCGCCTCAAAAAATCTACAGTCCAAGAAAAAATCCCAAGGGCAATACAGGCACTGCACTCTCCTTCAGCTTACAGCTCTATTTACTTTCCCCCATCCTTACTTTTCATTTTTGTTTTTTATCTTGTCTTTGTCTTTGCTTGACTAATAACATCATCCACTTGTGCTATACTAAATACATCTTCCTTACTTGCATGCAATGTGGTTTTGTGAATGGTGTATCTAGATTGCTACAAAATAAAATCAAAGCAAAATCACTGTTGCCCTTTAATATCAATAGACTCTTAAATTGGTTTCTTTCATGCTTTCATGCTCTTTTTTTATTAGATTTTTAAGTCGCTGTGTTCTTATTAAGATTACAGGATGTTGCAACTAATGGAAATAAGCCATTGCAACAACTTTGACATTACTAGTCAGGAACAGTTCACATTTCATAAACCAGTTTTATGGGAGCCTGTAATTATACATTCATAAGGAAATATGAACTATACACAGTTTGTACGCTTTTCAATTTTCAGCCAGAAAATTTTAGTGTAGAATGTAGATCATTTTCAAAGGGAAGAACGGGGTATATTGAACCAAGATACTGTGTTACACTGAAAGAGATTAACTATATACACAGAACAGAACAAGTGCAAGTGAAACCTTTCTTGAACAAAATGTGGTGGTGCAAATTTTACCATTTTGCAGTAAAGAGCCTGATTCCTCCACAGAGATGGAGGTGTGTAATCACTGACAGGCATAAAAGTGATCAAGGTCATAAAATACAGCTGAGGTTATGATACTTCTCCTCACCTTATCACGTGAAGTGACTTCAAGTCACTTTTAACCTTTGGTTAGGTTGTAGATAGGTCTTTATCAAGCCTGCACATGCGTGTAATGAATTAGACTTTAGCTTATTATCACTATTACTCTACCTGGCTTTGCTCAATTAGGTGTGTTGAGCCCTTCTCAAATGGGATTAAGCACCTCATTTTTTACTACCGTTAACTCACCGACAGCTGCGCCAGGAAGAGAGAAAAGGTACCATTGCATGTGACGAGGCGCCTTCATCCCGCAGCGCACCGGGAAGGGATGCTGCGAGTGTTGGGAACGGCACACCAAAGCCGCTCGTTTCCTGGAAGAGTCTTGGTACTGTGGAGCGAAAGTCGTGGGCTCACCACCAAAAATGAAGGGGCGGGGGGGGGAAGGAGCATTTTTGTATTCTCTTGAAGTCTATAGCTGTCCAAAAGTTTGAAAGCTTGCAGGGTTATTTTGTGTTACCTGTCCTCTCTATCGAAGCTGTCTGCAGAAAGAAGTCTCTGACTTCCTGCCTTTTTGATCGCAACGCTTGATTATTTCTAATTTGCTGTCTGTGGGAGGCCAAGGATTAGCACAGAAGTTGGTGTTGCAAACTCAGATCTTCCAGCTGCGTGACTGCGGTAGTACGTACTAGATGACTGCGATATTACATACATGTCATAGCAGACGTGTTATTCTCATGGAAGGGGTCACAACAGGTTAAAACATGAGGGGCAAGACAGCTTTCAGAGAGCGAGCTGACTGCACACACGCAGTTGCTTGGGACAACAGGGTGGTGATAGGTGGGTCATCATCCTCCATCTTTGTATCCCCGGCTCCAACCCCGCTACGTGCCTGGCCCCTCCACCCTCCCGCTGTCCTCCCACAGTTCACAACACCCCTCTCGCACAGCAACCGAGCAAAACGTCTCTCTCCTTCTCCAGAGGGGAGGGAGCCGAGGTGCCGCACTCATTTTGCACCCCTGGCAAGGCATAGCCTCTTGACGGGGTCCTGAGCACCCTGCCACCCACCCTCTCCAACACTCAGTGCTGGAATAGTGTGGCTGATCAGTAAGCAACAGTTTTACTTCTTTCCATGCTGGATGACCTGGACTTTGTGGACAAGGTGATGGCCTGATCAGTGAACTGGGGTTTGACTTCTACCTTGGGTTTCAGTCCCTCCAGTGAGATGGGAAAAGGTCTTAGCCAGGGGAGAGAGAGAGAGTCCCTTCCCATCCACAGCAATGTGTCCCGGCCTCCTGAAACTTCCCATTGAGCCTTCCCAGCCACCCATCCTTGTTCTGGGCGCACGGTCTACCTCTCCTGCTAAACTGGAGGTTGCTGCTCCTGAGGATGAAGACAGTCTGAGCCATTTTTGTCCTCATCTGTGGGAAGGCAAAACTCAAGTTTGTCTACGTTACTGAAAAGCCTTGTGCTGCCTCTATATAGAAAATCCACACATTAGAAATATTAAGAAGGAAATTAGGAAATTAACACGTTAGACATATTAAGAAGCAACAAGCGTAACAGTGAGTTTTCTTCAGCAACGCACTTTCTGAAGAAAAAAAGGTCAGTGCTTTGCCAGACAGACAGACACACTGTCTGTGAAGTTACCCACTGGGTAGAGTGCAATGCTGGTCTTAAATCTTTATGTTCAGTACAGCACACTGCATGTGAGTGAGCCATTCTCCTTTACGGGTGAGCTTCTCTCTTTTGGCGAGCTAATGTGTCAAAAAGAGCTATTTCTTCCTTCTCTCCTTCTGCCTAAAGTGTCAAGCAGCACCACGCTGGAGGAAACATTGTGATTAAACCAAAGAAGTAATTCAGCAATGTCTGGCCACGTTATCTGCTTTTATTTGCTGGCAGTCTCTGCTAGCGGTGTAGAACCTGGCACGGGAAGGGTTGACTTGCTGTCGAGTCTGGCTAAAACCACCGGCTATCTACGGGCCAGTCTTGAGCTGCTGGTTTGCAGTGTTTTGATAAGGTCACAGCAGCCCCCCAGTTCCCTCCATCTTCCCACACTCTGAGGAGGTGAGTTAACCACAGTTTACCCCATGTTTTTTTGTTTGCGTCCTTCTCTCTGTTTTCTGTGAGGATTTTGTTTGGATCACTGATTTCTTCCACATAGAACGGAAACACTGCCAACACATCCAGCTTCCAGAAAAACAGGAAGACCCAGAGGAAGCTTTCAAGCAATCTAAAAACACTGGGAAGAAGCAGCATTTAAAAAATTAACATCAACATTTTTAAAGAGAATTCTAGTAGGTGCTATGCTTTAAAAAAAACCCACAACTGTTAATCACTACTTAACAAAATTAAGATTTGAATTGCTTTTTTAACATCCAAACTCTAAAAGTTTTATTTTTTCCTCAGGAAAAAAAAACACCGGAGGAACACTTTGTGAAATATTCAGTGCATGTGATGAAAGAGCTTAGTGATACCTGAGGCCTACACCAACGGCCCTAGGATGAACCTCAGCAGAGCACCTTTTTCCTGTAGTATTTGTGTAATAGATACTGAATGGCAGGAATGCCTGTGACTGCCTGCCTGCCTGCAACTGCCTGCCTGCCTGCAACAGTTAGTGTTCTGGAACAGATTTCAACACACAGCACATGAAGCGACCAATTCAAGATTATGCCATAACAGCTATGCCATAAAAATCTATAAAAATAAATATTTTGTTCCTGAAATACCAAATCCTTTACTAAAGGCTTACGTCTCAAAAACCACAAAGAGCTATCTGCCTGTGAAAGCCCACAGTAAATATGGACAGCTTACGGATGAGCACAAGATTTAAACTCTGGAAAAAATGGTGACATTAAATCCTTTAAAATATGATGTAATAGTCTCCAATAGAGGTAGATGAATCAATAAGTGGAAAATATTTATTTTGGGGTCAAATGTAGCTCTTTCACCCGATCATAAGTTTCCTGTGAACAGTTTAATTAATGTTTTTTTGCAAACTGTAGCTTGCTAGTGAATTGTCCATGGTGACTATTCACATATCAATATTGGAGTTGTGTGGCTGAGCAAATAAGCAACAGTTTTATTTCTTACCACCTTGGATGACCTTGTGGACAAGGTGATGGCCTAATCAGTGAACTGGGATACTGTTACTCTCAAGGAGACAGTGGCAGGTGGAGGGATAGAGAGAGGAGAGAACATATGGTGATTTTTAGGAAACTTAAATTTTTGCTTTTAAATACAAGTAGAATGTTCTGTCTATTCACCTGTAATTTAGAAATAATTTTTCCCACCCTTTGATTTTTTTTTTTTAATTAAGATATTTGTTTGTGCCTGGAAGAAGCAAGGGGAGTGTGGCATTTCTGTTACATGACTGAGGAGCTGCAGAAGGGACAAAGCCTCTTAACGCCCCAGCTCCACTGAAAAATGTCAACGAGGCATCATTGTGTCGCAAGGAGAAAAAAGAAAGAGTTTTTATCTTAGTGACTTTTACTGAGTTCTTCAGATTTCATCTGAATTTTGCAGTGTTGGCAAGAATGAGTCCATACCCGTCTCGAACTTTTCTCTTGACTCTCCCTCAGATTCATCTCATTGTGTATTACTGACAACTCTGACTGTCCTCCAGAAGTACTGGAAATAATGCAAGAGAAAAAGAAAAATCTCCCTAAATTGTGAACCTGATCATTGATGCCACTTGTAAAATTACATGTAATTGTCCCTTCCTCCCCTTTTTTCTGGACTTGGCCTGAGACATCCCGAAAAAGCAGCTGTGACTCTGCTGTCCTCCTGCCATCCTGTTTCTCTTCCATGTGTTTACATCGTCTCGGACACTGTCTGACCTCGGGGCCAGGCGTTTCTCTTCCCCTACCAGTGGGACCACACGTTCCCTAACCTGCCAGCTCCGACCTGATTTTTTTCTTTCCGGTTTGAGGAGTACAGAAATGTTTGGAAAATGTAATTGAAGCTCAGGCAATATGGTATGTTCCACTCGCTTAGCTGAGACAGTCTGCTTTGCTCCACCACAGTGCACTCCTGACAAGATAATAGTTCTTGCCAGAAAAGATCAGATTGAGCCTGAAAGAGTTCAGATCTACAAAAAAGATTCTTCTGATGGAGGCAGAGTCCAGCATGAAAACTCTTAAAATAAAACAAAATAAAACAATGAAAATCTTGTAAAGAAAAAAATCCATGTTCCCCTGTTTGGAAAGGCAGAAAAGAATTACACCTTCCTGGTTTGTATTTTGGGGATTTTAAATGCTATAGTGATCCTAGATATTATGGTAGAGATTGATAAAATAACAATAATGGTAGAAACACATTTAAATCTCTTTAGGTTCAGGCTCTGGAAGTCTCAAGCCAAAGCATTTGACTCTGGCTTTCAGATCTTTTAATCCAATTTGTAAATTCATTAGACCTCCTATCCCTGCTATCGATATAGGCTGAGGATTTTCAAAATTCTCAAAACCACTCAACTGAAATAAATAAATAAATAAAATCCCCATTCAGGATGGGCTTTCACGTCCGAGAATATGGTTGCTTTTCTCACTCAGATGCTAAGGTTTCATCTTACCTAACTTGAGATGTCACAAGCATGGCTGTCTTGTGACACAACATGTCTGAGCTAGTTGTCTAGATTCTTTTTTATAGTCAATGGAGATAAACAAGCACTTCAAGAACACAATTCGCCTAATCAATTTAGACATCTGCCTTTGGAAGAGATTAAATATGTCCTAGTCGCCTCTATCTCGCCGCTAACTATAAAGAAGGCGTAGATGAGTAGCGCATATGCAAACCACCGCACTGTAGGCGACTACAGTGAGATGAATCCCAGCCCAGATGACTTGCACTGCTAGTTGGCTTAACGTAATAGGACTGCCTACACAGCCTGCGGCTGCCGGCAAGTGTCAGGACTATCCCTGAAACTGCCCTTACTCCAGCAGAAAGTATTAGTGTTGTGAAAGGCTTGCATTTCTTATTCTTCCAGTAAGATAAAAGATAAGTAAATGTGGCTGGCTGAAAAGCAACTGCTTAGAATGAGGGCTTAGTATTTCTGATGGAGGCATCCTGAGTCTGCAGAGAAGATAATTTGTAGTGGTGCTAATTTCGCTGCAAAGTACCAGGTCCCAAACAATGTGAGTTTGGGCCCTAATGTGTCACCCTCTAGTCCGAGAACATGTTAGAAAGGCACCTTCTTGCTGTCGTCACTGCCTTGTGATGGTAGGTCCTTTTTTCACAATGTTCAGAGCCCTTTGTGCGTTCATTAGATGGACCTCTCCTCAAAACCATCTTTTTTTTTTACTGCCTAATTTCCCTGGTTTTGACCGTATGTTCGCTGGGTATCAAAAATATTCCAAGACATCTGGTGACTTTAATTTTTGGTTTAAATTATTTTAATAATTTAAATTTGGGAGCACTGCAGCATAGTTCTTGGATTAATCTGTTAGGGGGAGACAGGAGCTTCAGCTAAACACATCTTAACCCTGCCTGGCATTCATACATGTTTCCTTCTTTCTTCAGATACTTCTAGGTAATCTTTTGATTTCCCTACTTTGTTTTCAAAATACCAGTTGCAAGGACTTAAGCGTGGAGATTAGAACAAAGGTAGGTAAGAAAAAGCAGAATATCTAGTTGACATAACTTATTATTATACTTGCATTGTAAGCTGAATTATTGAAATCATTGTGTGAAAAGGCTCTCTAACCAAAATATTCTCTGACTGGAGCTTGCTTTTTTATGCTGTAACACAAACCACCAGCCTGCAATGTCCTCATATTTGCTGCCTCTTAGCCTTTACTTGCTCACCGGTATTCTACACTGCAATAAAATTATCTTTTGGGAGGTGTTCAAGACATCTTCCACCTTGTGTTTTTTAAGGACAAACCATGCTCAGCCAAACAGCTTGGGTGATGCTTTCTTGACTATGCATAGCATTGGAGTCTTGGTCTCTTATATGACCACGCGTTAGTTTTTCTCCTGCAAACATGGTCATCTCTACAGTAATTCTTATTTCTATGACAAGACCAAACCAAACATGTCTGAACTGTTAAGTTTCCGTTGTGCTGAACTTGTAAAATGCTTCCTATGATAGAAAAAGTCCACACATTTTCAGTACATGAGGATAGGTGCAAAGGTATTGTCCCTATGGAGGGAAAATCTCGCTGATTAATTTTGAACAGCAGAGACCTGAGGAAGTTTCTGCATGGCTGGCCAACCAGCCAGCCTGCTCCTTCTTCCTTGCCTAGTCTAGAAAGAAAAGGGAAATTCCCTTGCATTAAGTAAGGTAGTCAACTGATCCCCTGGCAAAAAAACAGAGGACAAACATTTACTAGTGAATTTCCACTCCAGAAGTGGGACAGAGAGTTTTCTACAAAAATCACAAAGGAACTCTCAATGTATTACACCAACGCAGAACTGAAAACTGGTCCTTTTTTGCACGAGTTCTGCAGTATAGCCTTGCCTTTATTTGCCTACGTCAATATTAAAAGGAATAATGGAAAAGAGGCAAGAGGTAGCTTAACAACCAGTAAACAACCCTAAAGTGTGTGGACATACAGTCATCTCATTTAATTATGCCTGGTTTGTAGTACTTTCCTCAATCTCTTTGCCAAATAATCTAAATAACTACAATCTGAAAGAAACAGTAGATAACATCATCCACGAGCTGACCAAAATAACTCTGTAGATTAGCTTTACCTGGTAATAATTTTGAAATCAAAAGGGAAATATCTGAGATGAAAACAAATGTCTAAATGCAGCTTTTTCAGGCTTAAAAGAATCTGTCTCTTTGCACTGATTCATTGTTGCGTAAATACTTAAAGATGGTTTGGGATATAGTTTGACATGCAAAATTTTTTGTTAAATTAATTTTTATTAGGTTTTTTATTAGCGTGTTAAGTCTCTTGTGTCATAATGAAGTACAACGTTTGTTTTCACATGTAAGCAAAGGACATCATAGAAGAGTTTAGGGATCACTATCAGGAGCCACAGCTGACTGTGACTGCAATGTGAAAGTACAGGGGAATGCATAGGTTTTCAAACTATAAGTATAATAAAAAGTTGGGAGCTGTAGTGAGCGCTGTCTTATTATACGAGTCCAGAATTTCTAAGCTATTTGCATGAGAAATTAGCGTCATTTATATTTTTAAAAACAAACCCATTTGAATTTCATCTCCTCTTCTATCAGCTCCTGTTTCCTTTGTCAAGGCGGCTTGGCGGGCAAACCGGAGGCAAATGGATTTCCACATGACCTCCTTTATCTGGCGAGATACATAAATAGTCTACTCCAAAATTTTGGAGAACCCATTTAAAACACTTTGGAACACACTCGCAGAAGAACACAAAGTCAATGGAGGAACCAAGGTGTCTTGCACGTGCTCGTGGAAGCGGAGGTGGTAACTGAGACGAAACCACTGCCGGAGGAGCCCAAACTCCAGCGCAACGAGCTGGAAGGTGGCACAAGCACCGGATCGTGCTTGTAGTCGTCACATAGCAGGGCATGGCGTCACCTTGCCGGGCGAAGTGCATTTTATTCAGCGTTTTGTGTACTGCCTGGTTGGTTGCGGTATGCGATCACAAAACGGGTACTGTTTTGAACAGCAATGGCTATGTGGGATTCCTAAAACGGCAACACGTGCAACAGTGCGGTAGCTGGGTCTGAAGTGGTTTCGGTGCTGTAGGCAGTGAGGATGGATCCCTTCTGAGCTCCCTTCTCTAGCTGCTCTGCTGGGCACATCATCTTCTTGGCCGCCGGCAGCTGCCAATTGCAAGCTCCTTTTTAAAAATGGGGAAAAAAAGCCCTCAGTAACCCAACCAGCTGCAAAACGGCTGAGGGCCGTTGATTTCTCGCTGCTAGTAAAAAAAAAAAAAAAAAAAAAAGAGGATCTAAAGCAAGGGAACCTTGTTTGAAAAATAAGGTGGCAATTCCTCACGAACACTGGCTGTTTGCAAAGCAAAAGTGCGAGATTGATCCTAGTGGGCACAATGAGAGCTCTGCAGCTTTTTAGGCCATCGCTGATACACTGGCAAGGCAAAGAAAATCCTTTTTCCTCCAGGATTGGCCCTGTACAGAAACACAAAAGACCTCCGTAGTGCAATTAATTGAGCTCAAAGAACCTTTATCCTCTGGGCTTCCTGAGTAACAGCATTCTTGTACAGAAATAACCTGCGGGGACAAAGCGAGGGGAGAGGGTGGTCGTGTCCTGACGTAGGGTTACAGCAGTCCCGCAAACAGTGGCTACCCCGGGGGGTAGTCGGTACTTCCAAGCACAAGCCATATTGCAGGAGAATTTTGAAATGGAGAACACTTAATGTTGTTTAAACTTTCAGAACAAAACTGTAGCAGGCAAACTAGCTGAAACATTCATTCTTGACGGAGGTCTTTGTGACTTTTATCCTAATTTCGGGAAATTATTCCCTAGCCTTATTTAGCTGAGTGTAAGGATTTTACTATCTGGAGAAACTGGCTGGCCTAATTATTTCAGTTGTGCCCACTAACCTCTCTCATAGACAGTTTTACAGCTGTAAATATGCAGATGTTAAAGAGTCAGGCCTAAATATTGTGCTGTTTATGCATTTCATTAGTGTTCTTAATTGCTTTGGTTTACCCTAATACAGGGTATCTAAATTATGAACTGCAGAGCATTGCTGGTTATGCACAGACATCCACGGTATTAATAGTCTTGGTTTTGCTAGCTGTTCACTTACTTGGGAAGAGAGGTACGGCTACGCGCAGCCCTCTCTCGAGACGATTAGTGAAAGCGCCGGTGGAACTGTGAATGGGAGGCTCAAATGTTGAGAGCAGAAAAGGAAATCCACCGCCATGACTAGACAGGGAGCAGTCCATCAGATATCTTAACTAGTCATTTGGAGATCTTTCTTTGTGGTGTTATATTTTCTTCAATTCAACAATCCAACGAATCATTTTTATGTCCTGTGTTGGCACTTGTGATTAGGCTCAACAACAAGGTACGGTCTAAAAGGCAGTTTTTATTACTTGTTATTTATCACTATTCTTGACATTAACTCCTTTTCCCTAACCTACGATTTATCGTTAGATGGCAGGGCTGAGGGGGGGGGGGGGGGGGGGGGGGGGGGGGGGGGGGGGGGGGGGGGGGGGGGGGGGGGGGGGG
>JANHGO010000001.1:90131044-90153362 GCA_024606505.1 Aquila spilogaster | reverse complement strand
ATGTTGTATGCCTAGCACACTCAGTTATTGTAGAGGGGAAATGATGAGGAACTATACTTGAAGATCTCACTTAAATAAAGTATTCAAAGTATTGCATGAAATTTGTATCCCCTAGGAAGATATTTTAAGAATGTTAGAAATAAAACGACTGAAGAGAAGCTGTGGAAATCTGAACATGGTGATTAAAGACTTCACTGATATTCTGTTTCCATGATTTCACTTTACTCAGAATATCCTGACAGCACAGAAATCCATCTCAGTTGTAGAAATTATACTTAGAAGATGCTTTATTATTTTGCCTGATTTTTTCCAGGTAATCAGATAGCACTTATGCTTCTCTTTATATTGCATATACTTTAAGGGCAGTACTTTCATCACCTTCAAGACACTAATGCTACAAGATGCTAAATACTAATACGTTAAGACGCTAATGCTAGCTTAATGCAGCTTTATGACACGTCCCTAGAGATATTTACAACTACCCCTTCTAATAAAACAAGAAGGTGAATCAGGGCTGGAGTAGAATAAGGTACCTGTAAGCCTCACCTCCTTAGCTGTTTTCAAGAAAATGGATTGACAAACTAATGTATGACAAATATATGAAAACTAATGCTGGACTCCGGGCTAACACTGGTTTCAGCGTGTTTTAAAATACAAATGCAATGTTTTGAAATTTGACTTCAGGGACAATTTTGTGTCTTTGGACCAGATAACTTGGTTGGTTGGTGCCTCCGTAGAGTCCGCTTAAGGCAAAAGGCTCTGGCTTTCTTTGATTAGCCCTCAAGACACAGGTTAATTAGTGGAATTTAAATGAACCATTGGATCATGCTACAACACCCTAATGCCAATGGCATTTTTAGTAAGTTCACACTGATTCTACATGTTCTTGCGCTGACAATACTAAATTGCCTCCAGGTTTCTAAAGGAAACTAGAAAATTTTATGGTCTTATCTGACACTTGGATAATCTCAGATGCTGAGATTCTTAAACAGCAGCATTAGTGGTTTAAACAAAAGAGCTATACTGAAACCCAGCTTGAAATCTAAACCCAGCAGTACAATTTCATGTTCAAGTTCACGCTTACATGTTCAAGTTCATGTGTGCTTCATTGCACGCATGAAATCACTTTTTTACTCCTTCCAATAGCCCCACGGAGGCAGCTGAAATGGTGATGTGCAGAAATGTACGTGAGGATGGTTTGGATGCTAGGATTTGCACACTTTTAATATTGATAAAGGCCAACATTCACTGGTTTTCTGGTTTCAAATGGTTTTGGCAGACTATCTTCTTTGATGATCTTTCTTTTAGTGCTTAATAGTGCTTTACCTGTCATAATTATTGTGAAAAATTTATGGTGAAATTGATGCACTGATTTTAATGCCTCTAGGCTTTCACCTTTATTTTTCCTGTTATTTCTGCAAATGCCCCTGTTGGAACGCTACGACCGCTGCTTTGTAACTTTTTTAATGCAATATACCTTGAGGAATCGCAGCATCGCACTGCTCCCTTCAACAACGGCACACTAGGGGGACTATTTCTCTGCAGTGGAAGAGCACCGGTACTAACCACCACCACACCAGTCCCATGCCAGAAGCCTGCAGTTAAGTAATCTGTGAAAAAAAAATATATATATATATATATGTACGTATTTATTTGAAGATCTTTTCTGGCAAAGTGGAAGAGACAGAGCACCAACAGCGGAGATGTTGAATGAGTTTAGTCTTTCCCTTTTAATTGAATAGTGTTTAGGATTGCCCTGCATATCACTCCCCTTCATTTTTGTTTACTTTGGGGGTATTTAATCTGTGCGCAGACACACCAGAAAGCCCTACCCCGACGGGCTCACCGCCCGGCCCTCAGCCAGGAGGGAAAGGGGGAGTGGGGTGAGAAAAGGCACCGGCGCTGCGTACATCCCCGGGTGCCAGCGGCGGTGTGCCGGCTGAGGGCGATCCCCACCGCCTCCCGGCAGCAGGAGCGGAGGCGGCGCCCGCCTCGCTCCCGGGAGGTTCCGCCGCCGTCGGCGGGGCCCGCTCGGGGGCAGCCCCGCTACCGCCCCGGCTCGGGGGGCTGCGGCTCTTTTCCAGGGAAGCGCAGCTAGGGCTAGCCTCGCAGCCCACCGACACGCCACTTAATAATAGTATCACAAACGCCGCAGATCAATAAGCAGGCACGAGCAGGCGAAACTTCGTTATTATTTTTTAATGTGGGTTGTGTTCTTTTTTTTCAGTGGCTTTTCCGTAGGGAACGGTGCTGTGGAGCGGAGGGGGTCGGAGGGGGGGAGTCTGCAGCGGGTGGGCGCTGCTCGTTTCAGGGGAGATTTAAAATCCTTCCGACGCTTCCACCCTAATGAATCCATCCCGGCTGTCACAGGCCCGGCCCCCCCATTGTAGCTTCTTACCAGGGAAGAGCTACTTCTCTTCCCCGGGCAGGACGGCAGCTGGCGTTTCGCCCTTCTGCGCTCACACCCCAACTTTTTTAACGTTTTTTTGTTGGTTTTTTTTTTTTTTTTTTTGCTAAGGCAGTTTCAGACTCGCTTAAGAGGAGTTTACTTTTTTGCCGAGTTGTTTTCAACGCAGTTTTTATAGTGATTTTTGGTGTTCCCCCCCCCCCATCTCTAAGGAACGATTTTGCGGTGGGTTTCAAAGAATCACCCTTTCAGCCGCGATTTTTTTGATACCTGTTATTCAAATCGCCACCCGCTTCGTAGCCCCGTTCATCGGAACCGAAGAGAAACCGACCCACTCGCCCTCCCCGCCCCAGCGGCCGGGGGGGTTCGGAGCGGCGGGTCGGGGTCCGTCCCTCACGCCCTTTTTCTCTTCCGCCGGGCAAACGGCGGGCCCGTCCCCTCCCCGCGTCGTCCCCGCCGGCCGCGCCGCCGCAGTCCCCGCCGCCTACAGCTCCCAGGATCCCTCTGGGAGGCCGCCGTCCCCTCCCCTCCCCTCTCCCTTCCCGGCCCTTGTTGTTTGAAAAGGCTCCGGCGGAGTTTCGGGGGGAGCCGCCGCCGTGCCGTGGCTCCTCCGCTCGGGGCGGCGCCGGGGGCGGGGGCGGGCGGGGCGGGGAGGTGCCGCCGCCGCCGTCGTCCCTCGGCTTGGCCGCGGCGGCCCGGCGCTGTGGAGAAAAGTGGGCTACGGGGGGCGGGGGGGGGTGTGGAGGGAACACGACGCCGTGAATACCAGGGTAAACCCCTCCCACGCTCGCCGGGAGGGAGAGGACCCGGCCCCGGCCCCGGCCCCGGCCCCAGCCCCGGGGCTAGACCCAGCCGCTCCCCCCGCCGGAGGTGAAGGCGAAGGAGGCAGGAGCGCTGGCCGATCCCCTCCTCCCGGCGCAGGGGGAGGAGGAAGGGGAAGAAGGAGGGAGCTCGGGGAGTCCGCGGCGGCCGGCGCTGAGCTCGGCCCGGCGGCGGGGCGAGGCGAGGCGAGGGGAGGGGAGAGAAGCCCCCCGCGGCCCTTCCCCGGCGGGAGGGTCCCGGCGGCGCGGGGGGGGGCGGTGCCAGCGACGCGGGGCGGCGGCTGGATCCTGCCCTGGGACGCCGGAGCCGAAGTTGCGGCGGGGCGGCGGCCGCCCCTGTCGTCTCTCCCGATGTTCGTGTGACTCGGCGGCGGCGAGGAGGAGGAGGAGGAAGGGGGGAACCTCCCGCCTCAGCCCCGCTCGCCGCTCCGCTCCGGCTGGTTGTTGTGCGTGAGAGACAGACACAGACACACCGCTCCCCCCCGTCCCTCCCCTTCCCTCGCCCCGCAGCCCCGGGAGGCCGGAGCGGGCGCGGTGCTGCCGCCGCGTCTCGGGGCTCCCTCGGCCCGGCCCGGGCGCCGCTGCTGCCGGAGGAGGAGAAGGACTGCCCCGGCGGGCAGGCGGCCCAGCCATGAGCGGCGGGGAGGTGGTCTGCTCGGGCTGGCTCCGAAAGTCCCCACCGGAGAAGAAGTTGAAACGCTACGTGAGTGCCCTCTCCCATTCGCGCTCCGCGCTCCTCCTCCCTTTCCCCCTTCTCCCCCGCCGGGGCTCGCCGCTCGCCTCCCGCTCCGGCCCGGCCCGGCCCGGCCCGGCCTCCCCGCGCGGTCCCTCCCGGCCGGGCCCGGCGGCGCGGACGAGCCGCCCTCCCGGCCGCCTCCCCGTTTCGGCCGGGACTGCTGCCCGGTACGTCCCGCGGGGCTTCCCGACCCACTTTTTTTTTTTTTTTTCTAAATTTTTCCCCCCTTTTTTTTTTTGTCCGCTCCCCCCCCCCCAAAAAAAAAAAAAAAGGAAGGGGGGGCGCCGAGCGGTCAGATGTTTCTGCCCTGCTTTTATCGCCTTTCCGAGGGAGTCGGGAGAGGGAGGGGGGCGGAGTTTTTCCGTCTTCCCTTTGGATCCGGGCTCGGTATATATGTATTTTTAAACGTAAACACTTGCCGTGCTGGTGCCTGATGGAAGGGGAGGGCGGCGGGTGCCCCGTAACTCGGCTCGGCGTGGCCGGCCGAAAGTCTCTCCTGGCGGGAGAGCAGCCGGAGCTGTTGGCCCGGAGACGGCGGGAGCCGGGGATGCCCCGGGAGCCCTCCCCGCAGGGGCCGAGGGGGGCTTTGCCCTTGGGACTGGAGCCCTCCACATCGGGGAGAAGCGGGGGGGGGGGTGTGTGTGTGTGGAGGAGGGAGTTGCAAGAAAAGTGCCTTTTTCTTACTTAAAAGTTCAGCCCGCTGTTGCTCAGAAGTAAATAACGTTAGCAGAGGCAGTAGCGGAGCTGACACCGAGTTCGCAGGAAAATGGAGCGCGTTTGCTGAGAGGGCAGATTTCGTGACAGGGCAGCAGCCGTGCTCTGCTCTGCTGGGCGCTGGGGCTCCTCGGTGCTGGCCGAGACGCTGTCAAGTCACGTAGGAGGAATGGGTGATGCCAGGAGTCATCTCGGCTGAGCCCTTTCCCATTGGCACCCGGGTCGCTTCACGGCATCTGTGTAATTGGTACAAAATGTTGGGCCTTTTTTTTTTTTTTTAATCGTCATTTAGCCAGTTAGGTGGTATTTAAGTAGAAATGGCCTTTGCAGTTACCCCACCAGTGGGGTGGTTTTGTTTGGTGGTTTTTTGTTTTTTTTTTTTTTGAAGCAGCTAAACCTTCAGATTGCTTTGAGAATCTGTGAATGTGGGTCTTAATGTGACCACGTTATTTTCATCTGTTAGCGATTAACAACCACTTCTTGAGCTGTTGGTGTTATGGACAATTTTTTAAATGCCAGGAAAATGGTGAAATGAGACTCTTTTTAAATTAAGAAAATAATCTTTGGGATAGCCCATTCTCTGGTTCCCAATGGCAAAAATTCTGTTTGTCTGAAGGACCCGGGATCAGACTTGCAAAGAGAACGTCCTGATGGGTCATGGCAGAGCTGTGCTTCCCTGCCAAATTGGACATGGGCTGTATTTTTGGCCGATCCTCTATGTGTATATTCACAGGATGCCGCTTTACCGATGTGTAAGAATTAAGAGCGGTATTAATGTTTTTAAAGTTTGAATAAATTTCCCACTCAAACTCTAAATCGTGTACAGTCACGCTGTCTGTTAATGGACAGAGTTGTAAGCAAGAGTTTGCTCTCCTAAATCGATAACATAAATCAGTCCCTAAATATGCTAGCTTTTTTCCACGTAGCTGCCCTTTCAGTGTATTTATAGCTCCACTTCCATACTGGAATAACATCAGAACCTTTGAGGGGAAAACCCTGACTGCAGCGTTGGTCAAGTGGTTCCCTGTCCTAAAGAAGTAATTCCCTAATTTTTGACTTGAAAGGGGCATCTGCTTTTTGAGGAGGCAGAGTATCGGAGTGATAGTACAGCAAGCTTCTGTGGGCATGAGTCGGTTTAGCATCTGCATGCACTGTAGGCCGTAAGGTCGTAAGTTTAAATCTTGCACGTTGTTTTAGACTGTTTTCTGCTTGTATAAAAGAAAGGTACCCTTTAAAGGGGGGCTTAAAGTAAAATTCCTCCTGCTTGTCTGTAGTGCCTGATCAGTTGTAGGCTAAAGGTTCACGCTCACTTCAAAGACCTAAAAGTGACCTTGACATCATGATCGCCATCTTCAAGCAAACAAAAAGTCGATGTACTTAAGACGATGAACTTTAACTGAGTGTACTGATTGAAGTGTTGGCTTGTGCTCTCTGTAATTCTATGCTTAGGCGAAGGCACAGAAGAGCTGTGTTTTTTAAAGCTGTATTTTATACTGGTGATATTTCTAGAGGCTGCACCAGATGAAAAGATGGGAAAGTGATTTCTATAGGAAACTGCCTTTCTGCAACGCATACTTTTCACATATATATATGGAAAATTGTAACTTCACGCTCTATTAGTTTTTGCATGCAAGTGTTGGGGCAAACCCAGGTTACCATCTGGGAAGGGAGATAAAAAGTCTGAAATTGCAGTTAAATATGGTTTCGGTTCTTAGGAAGGGTGAAAAGGAGCACTTTGAAGCTAGTACATAGACATATGTTTCACAGGGTCTTCAATTTTTAGTTTGAAACAGTTGGACATGGTATTAAAGCTGGCTTACAATCTTTTTGAGGCTAAAAAAAGAAAAAAAACCCAACCAACCCTGTCCTGCAGGTGGAAAAATCAGATTTCCTTGAATATATGGCTTAACGCCATGAATGTCTTTTTCCCCCTTTAAAAGGAGTCCTATTTTCATGTCTTGTTCATGCATTTTTGGTACGGAAGTAACTTTCTGATAACCGTTGGCACCTGTTGTTGGTTCCCTGGAGCTGGTATTCAGAACAGTTTGTTTGCTGGAATAAACTGGTTGTTTCCAGCAGCAGATCTCTGGGGAAAATAGAAGCAACTTTTGGTGTCAGCTGGGGGTCCAAGATGAGGATGTGAATTTAGTAGAGGAGAAGGGGAAGGAAGCTGGGGCTAAATCCTGCACGGGTCTCTACAGCCTATGCTGTGGTTGCACGAGTAACGTGAAAGAACTTGTTTGTGCATAGGGATATAAGACTGCTAAATTTCACAGCTTCTGCTACGCTCTGTGTTGTTTTTTCCTCACTTGTTCTGTTGCCTTCAACTTTGCAAACATTTATGCCCTCACCTTAACCTACTGTACTTTTTCTGCTCTGGTCCCTTATTTTTAAAGATGTAATTGGAAAGCCCCTTTCTCCCCATCTGTCCTTCTAAAAAGTGATAGTAAACCTTGGCTTCGTGGTTTTCTGCTACGTTGCAGTTCTGCTGTGCACGTGCCAGTTAAAATAGCTGATTCTTTGTGGTAGCAGCATAGAGGATTTTTTACTGCCATTATGCTAAGAAACCACCAGATATTTAAACACAGCTGTCCTTGGTAAAGCAAGGGAGAAAAGCTTGAGGGAATGAGAATAACTCTTCTAAATTCTCTCCTAGAACAGCTATGCTTTCGTCTGCGGGGTGGCTAGGGCTCAGTATGACAACTGGATGTGCTTTAAATCAGGATTTTAGTATTGATGGTTGGTTTATGGAACTGGTCTGTAGAAAGTCTACTGACTCAGTATTCTAACATGTCCCACTTAGAGTGGAGTAAATTTTATTTGATAAAAGGTAAAACTTCATCAAAAGCATCTCTCATAAGCTATATTGCGAAAGGAGAAAACACTTTTTTGGGTAAGTTGGTTCAGATTTTTCTGTATCTCATAGGCTTCCCTGTACTTACGAGAGTTCATAAGATGATTTTGAAAGTAAATTGGGAAACCTTCATTTTGATGTAATTATTACTAAAAATCCTGGGTTATTTGACTATTCCTGTTGATTGTGCATTTAATTATTTAAAAACAAAGAGTTGAAAAATGAGAAATGGGCTTGATCTTCCCAGGACATAAGGGGCACTGATATAATTCAGACAAGGCTACATATAGCATCCTCTTACTTATTCTAATGTTCTCAGTTGTAGACAGTGACTAAAAAAGTGCCAGGCTATTAAGCTAGTTATTCGATGTTTGAACTATAGGCTCAGATGGTGTAAGTACAAAAGTAATAGAAGTGGAATATTTTACTGTGGCTTTGTTTGGCAGTTGCTCTTTGGCACTAATCACGTAGGTGCTGTTTCTGTCTTGAGTAATACTTAAATGTGCTAAGATATGTAATGGTGTTAAGAAATGTTTTATTCAGCAGAATAGTTGTAATCTGGTAAAAGCTGCAGTGCCTGACAAAAGCCCTTTTTCTGGAAGACACCTCTTTGTGTTAAAGCTTTTTTTGTGATCTTGCATCAGCATAGTGAGCAAATTTAAGAAGCCAGTTGGTTTACAGAAAAAAAACCAAACAAGATGAGCTTGTTTGACATCATTCAGTGCTGTCCCTGTAGAGCTGGGTCAAGTTAACTCAAGACAGATGAGTGTAATCAAGTAACATTATGTGACATCTAAATATTCTGAACTTGATTGTGCTTGTGCTCCTTCAGGAGTTGCTGAAGACCTTGCAGGAATTGGTGTTCGCGCAGAAACCTTTCCTTCTGGAAGGAAGTCTCTCCCTTCCCTTCTGCTATGCACTGTTTAGGAACCAGTATTTTGACTTTTGATATTTTTAAACATGGGTTAGTAAACCCTAAACCATGAATTCAAAAGCGTGACTAAACATGATGTTTTTGTTGATTATAGAAGGAAGTTGCATGGTTTTGTGCGCTGACTGAAGATACTGAAACAATCTCGGGTATGACTTTGGGTGTATACCTACCTCTTAAGCTTGCTGTTTGGGTGTAAGTCTTGCTTGAGGAGCACGGAACTCATGGTACAAGTATTTATCATCTTTGACAGGACATTAGCAGCTGGTGTTGACTTTGCTGCCAGCGCTACAGCGCTGTTAGTGCTTGACCTATGGTGTATGCTCTGAATTGACTACCAGTGGATGGCTTCAGAGGGTAAGAGCAGGTGACAGTGTGTAAAACAGATTCAGAAGTCTAATATACATGTACTAAGTAAGAAAATATCTTCTGCTAGTTATTCTAATTTTCATGTAGTATACCACACTGATGTACACTGTTAATTTAAATGTTTCTGAGCTTGGATGGTCAGAAAGTACCTGAACTGCTTGGAACACTTTTTTTTTCTTGGTGTAGATAGGAAAGTCGGAGACTCAAGTAACAGAAATTGCCCCGTTCCTCTTGAAATGCAGGTGAACTACTGGACATATGAAAAAAGCCAGATATTCTGAAGGTGTTTGTTGATGTGAACTTTTTTTTTTAACAGCTGTTAAATAGTAACCCTTAATTTGGGACCGTAATAGCTGAGAGATGAGGGAAGTAGTCAAATTCTGACTTTTTGTGATGTTCTCAGTTGGATGTATAGCAGCTTACAGATACCCTTTTATGATGCTTCTGTCTTTTGGTAGGTGTGTTAATAAGATTTGGTGCAGCTAATTGCAGGGGATTACAATTCAGTGAAGAACTAACAGGGAGCAGGGAGAGGAAGTGGAAGAACAAATGAATGTCTCCCACTTTCTTGATGCTGCCTAGTGGCTGCTCTTCCATGTATGCACAAAGCCTTGCAGCATTGAACATTCAGTATAAGCAACGTACATACCAGCCAGAGGAAGTAATGAAGTACCATGAAGTTACCTTCCAATTACACACAGATGACTTTGTTTTGGATGCCTCTTAAGTCACTTGTAAGCTGAAAGCAGCTGTGTGAAATATGAATTGGATATATTGGGAAAAGAATGTTTTTATTGGACAGTTTAGCTAATAAAAAAAAAAGTATAGGCCTTGACTGTCAAAGTGAGCATCAGTTCTGGAGGCCTTTGGCTGACCAGGTCACTCTTTCAGATGAGAGATAATCCTTGCATTTTCATTCATCTTTTCTGGTATTCAACAGTCCCTTATTCAGAGAGAGGAAAGTGACAGACATAAAACTGTTTCCAGCATCCTTTTCTCTCTCTTTAAATTTTAAAAATCTTGGAATGATGGTTTGGACACTTCTGAGGCATGGATTTCTTTTGTCTTTTTGACATGACTTTTGAATCACGTGATTAGAATCAAGTGTAATCTCTTAGGGACATTTAGAACACATTTATTTCCCATTAAATTCGGCTCATGGTTTTGACAAAAGTCTTGGCAAAAGTGAAAGGAACATCAGTGATTAAAAATGTAGTAATTTTAAGGGAGAGAGTAATTTTGGGTCTTGTGGATTGCTCTGGCTTGGGTGTCTCATACTTTAGTCTTGCTGTCACTTTTTTCTAGTCAAAAAGTAGATGTCACCAAACTATATGGGGTGAAATATTTTCTTAAGAAGGGGAGTAAAACTGATGAGAGGCAAGTTTTGTTTCAATGTAGAGAGAATAAACGTAAAGCAAAGATATGCCTCATTTTTTTCATCCCAACTGCTTTTGTAGTGTTGCAGTGACAGGCTTCTTGAGACTTTTTCAAAATGACCTTAAAATTTTACGTGCTTCAATGACTAATCATTTTATTGCCAATAGAAGCAATTTCAACTGTTGCAATTTAATTGCAGTATTTCACTAGGAGGGACAGACCTTATGTCATGCAAATTACTTGAGCAAGGCAGGCAGAAAGATCAGACAGAAAGGGATAATCTTGTCAAGGCAGGTGTGTGTTGTGTACAGGTGAATATTATTAGTCCAATGTAATTTGCTGCTGTTTTAGGGACTCTAGTGTGAATTCAGCTCCTCATATGTACAAACGAGTATTTCTAAGGCAGTACTACATTTTTCTTTCTTTTTTTGGAGGTGTGAGCGAAGGGGAATTCTGCCATCTCCAGACCGAAAATAAAGTATTGTTTATTCTCAATTCCCCCTTTATCAATTCTTGATTAGGCTGTTGCGGTTCCTCTTTTATTAATTCTCTGGCTTGTTTACTTTAGGAAAAGTGTTCATAGTTGTACAAATAGTGTTAGGTTTGTAAATATTGCTTGGTGCAATATGCTAGTTGTATTTTTGAGCTTTTTTTAAAAAAAAAACAAACTGTCTTCCAGTAAAAGGTTACGTAGTCAGTTTTTTGTGCTTGTGTTTGGTCTTGCTTCCAGCTGTTGACAAAAGTCTTGTTTCTCATGATTAACATTTGAGGCTCTTTGGAACATGCCACAAGGCTTTTAGTTGTAAGAATTAATCTTATGTTATGTAGTATCTGACTGTCTCCTTAGCAGTATCCAGTAGGGAAATGTTTATAAGGTAACTTTCTGTGAGATGGAAGAGACTGAATTAACTGTTGAAATCTCTAACCATCCTTTTTTTTTTTTTTAATTGGGGACAAGGAATGTTTTTCATTGCATTTTATGCACCAGAATTACAACTTTAGGATTAAACTCCCTCAGGTTATGGTGACACATTTTTCTTCTTTTTTCTTTTTTTTTTTTTTTTTTTTCCTCCAGGTAAATGGCATTTATTTGGGGTAAATGACAGCATGATGTTGGTGTCTCTTGGAACTGGTGGTATAACAACATGTAATTAAAAAAAGTCAGGCAGTTATGTCCATATGGCTTGTGTATTATTATACATAATAATACAAATAATTCTGTGTAAAAACATACCATGTAAAAGAGGTGATACTCCTGCTAGGAGACTGTGCCAAGTTAGTATACCAGCTTGTCACTTCTGGACAGCTGAGTTGAGGCCCCGCATAAAGAACTGAATGTAATGAAAAAGTTTTGCTTGTCCTTATTTCATACAGCAATTTACTGGTGGAGCGATTTAAAAAAATGATGCTTTTTCAGGAGCTGTGCTTGTTCTTTTCTCTGAGAATTTCTAGGAAGCCAGAAGAAAGCTTTGCCTTCTCTGCTTTTAAAAAGGAGGTAATTTTTGTCTTCTGCCACACGCTGGCTAGCTCAGGTCAGGAATCCTGATGCGGGGCTGTGTGCAGGTAGGTGAGGCCTGTGGCTGTACCTGGTGGCTGGGGATGGCGGCAAGGTATTGGGATGACCTTGCCTAGCAGGAGAAAAGCAACCTTCTCTCTTTGCCTGATTCCCGCACGAGAGTTTTCCAGCCAGCTAGCTGGTCACGTGTGGGTTGTCCTGCTGGTTTAGAAGTGAAAACAATGCCAGATAAACCCTTCGTGGCAGTGGAGATAGTGGCTGTCACAAACTAAATCTGCTTCCCCACCCACTTTCCAGCACAGCCAGCCTTGGGGCAGGGTGATGGCAGATTTGCTGCCTGCCTTCCTCCGGGGTAAGCCTGTCTCCACCCCAGGAGGAATGCGATGGGTTTCAGTGGTGCAGGCCAGCACGTTCCTCTCTCTGGGGTTACAGCTACCGCCAGGCTCTTCAGTATTTCTGCCTCAAAAGAAAAGGAAAAAAAGAAAAACAACACAAAAACAGAGGGACTTCGGTTTATTTTTCTATGTTGTCTGGGGCTTGGGATTTAAAAACAAAATAAACCTTCTGTAGGTGTTTATTGCTGACAGTAGGAGTTCACAGGATTAGATTTGGGGTACGGAATAAGAATACAGGAAGCTATCCAAACACAGTTAATACCCCTGCCTTCAAATAGACCTTTGATGCAATCAGCACACAAGAATTACAGTCCATTTGGGAGAGTTATTAAAAGGGTAAATACAGACACGATAGCAGATGAAAAATGGATTTTAAGTTTCAAAGTGGAATGATACCTGCTTATAAAAAAGAAGCAATTCTGAAAATGTGTCAGTTTGTCATTTTCCCTTTGTATGAAGAATAACTGCACAGAGTCACGTAATGTGCTAGACAAATGTTCCCATTCACGCTTAATGCATGTTTCTTTTACAGTTTTCTGATGTTTGTGTTTCCATATAGATTCTTAAGCAGGATCAGATGTAGTAGAGAAGCTGCGCCTGGTTTTGGGGTGGTGCACAGGAGGATTGGTACTTTGGAAGGACTGCTTTTTGAAGCCAGTCTGTGTAGAGCATGTGAGCAATCATTAATCCTGATGAACTCCAAAGTCCACATACAGAATCTAGCAAACGGTTATGATTTTTAAAAAAAGAATAGAAATATTTGTGATCCTTAAAAATACAGTAAAATACTGACAGCAAGTCTGCCCCTTCCCAGCAAACACTGAGAAGTAAGGAGCATATTAGGAAAGAGATGGTGGGGATAATTTATCTGATGCTCCTAGTGGTTATTGTAAGGATTGGTATTGTGTTCTTTTTATCAAGAAACAACTAAGAGAGAGGATGTCAAGGTAATGCATGGACTTGAGGTGAATTGTCAATTTGTCCTTGTATAGTTCAAGTAAAAAAAAAAAAAAAAAAAAGAGGCGGGGGGGTAGTGTATGGAGTGCAGTTTGAAACAGAAGAGGCTGGCATTTCCCAGGACAGATGAGGCAGTGGAGTGCTCTGCCGCATGGTGTCCATGTCGGGAATGCAGGAGATTCTAGGGGGCTTGGAGAGAATCCCCCAGCTGTAAGTGTGAGTGCTTGGAGGTCTGTGGTGTGATAGGAGGAGACTTCTAAAATGTTGTGTTGTAACCAGTTCCTTTGGTTCATCTATGCGATCCAGTCTCTTCTTAGTTCTGCTGACATGCTGGAAGTGTCAGAGGTAAGCTACGGGCGTGATCCCATCTGGCAATTCTACTTTCCTAGAAAGTAGTGATCTGTATGAACTTTATGAAGTTATCTGAGTTATCTATATGAACTCTTTATTTGAGCTTTAAGCCACAAACTGACAAAAGCCCTTTTGAATATATCACTTGTTACATAATTCCATGATATCTTGTGGTGCTTTTCATTAAAGGAATGTTTCTTTCTTTCAATTGCATGTTATACTGGGTGATGTTCTCATGGTGGCATTAGATAAACTTTTTGTTTACAAAATACTTTCCTGTTGCTAAGGGAGATAACTTTAAGAAGTGCAAGAGTAGGTATAAGGTATAACAATAAGTGTATCTTCCTGAATCTTGCATGTTCTAATGCATTCCTATTTACTGTTTCTACACAATTATTGCTGAAATTATTTGCATCATGCTGTGTGGATAAATTTCACAGTCTAATGACTTGTTACTCAGTGTGAAATAACGCCCTTAAAGCTCAAAGCTGAGGTCATGTCATGCTCTTAGTTATGACCTATCTAATACAGTTGTCTGTGTGCATAAATGAAGTTAAATTGCATAAGCTTGTCAGCACTGTGAAAATAACTCAAGTTACTCTTCACTACTGAAGGTTTGTCAGCAGACTTAACACATTTACATGCACTCAGGAGTCAGTCAGTACTAAGATAAAACCTGTTTTTTCCTTTCTGGAGCTTTGGGGAGGGGAAGGGAGAAAAGGGACAGGGGGAAGATGTAAAGTGAAGACTAGAATTCAAATGACTCATTAATGTAAATTGGGAAACTTCACCCTGGTTTCATCCCAGGGTAATTTTGTCCCAGGACAAGTAACTACAGAGTTTTCTGCTATGGTGTGTACTTCAGTGCTAAGTTAATTCACACTCCTTTGCATTTTTCTTTGACCTGGTGGCTCTGTTTATCTGTGAATCTCTGCAGCTCCAGGAAAAAGGAAAAAAAAAAAAAAAAAAGAGAGGGGGAATAGAGGGCAGGAATTTATTGTCTGATTTATAAAGAGAGTGGCAGGAAGATCTTTACTGATTATATAAGGGAGGCACCATCATCATTACATAAATTTGATAGTGTTCTTTGGCGGCGTTCTTACAGTGCAGCCATAACTGACTGTGACTCCAGTCGTCTTGTTTGCTGTTTCAGCCTTGGAATGGGCACATTAATTATGCAGACTGTTACTGCAATTTAACAAACTTAAAACTTTTGCTAGATAGGTAGTGCTGAGAGTCAGTCTAACAAACTGTGGAGGGGAGGTGCAAAGTCGTAAGCAACACTGCTGAGATGCTCGATTGCTTCCAACAACTGCTGGGAAGGCAGCGCTATTCCCATCGGGGTGCTTCTCCTGCTTTCTGCTTACGGGAAGAGGTTTTCTATCAATCTCTGCAACCAGCATCTGACAGAGCTGAAGTATGTTCCTACCTGCCATAGCTGGCTGGAAAATTAACCTTCTTTCTTTCCGCCTTTCGATCCTTTGCTTCTGGTAGCTGTTGTTTAAAGGGAGGGCATATGGACTGCTCCTCTCTGAAATCCCTGCCTGCTTAAACAAAATAGGGAATAAGGAAGACTGATCTCTCCAACTGGGAGACTGAGCTGGACAGATGTTTCTTACTCAGTGCTAAGGAGGAAAGTCCCTGGCTAGGGGCTCTAGGATGAGGGTTAAAAGGTGAAGAAATCCTACAGGGGCCTCCTGCTGCAATGATCGCTTCAGCCCTGCACAAGTGAGAGAGAAGATCCAAAACTTCTGTGTCTCATGTCCTTTCCTCCTCCTCCTTCCTCTCATTGCAACTATTTTGTGTTTATTTTCCTACTTTTAAATTGCATAATTTAGTCCTTCCTGTCACTTCCTAATGTCTGAATCACAGGTAGCTCTTCCTGCCTGCAGTAAACAAACATTTTACTCCTGGCACCTTTCCAAATGTTGAAATTGTATTTATGAAGGTGGGGGGGGTCCCTCTGGCAATGCACTTGGGAAGCTAATTCACTTGCATACAGGTTGGATAAGCTGCTTACTGCACGCTTCTGTGGCCAACTGATTTCCTTGTCTTTCCAATCTTCTAAACTGATGTGGCTGCTTGGCTGATCAGGACAAGCAGGTGGATGGTAGCGGATGATAAAAACAGAATATAAACAGTGGGTTATGAGCTTCTGAAGTTAATAACAGTAGCAACTAGGTTGCCTCAAGTATTCCTGCTGGTGGTGTTGCCTCTTCTCTCCTCTCTCTCGTACCTTGCATCTGTGTACAGTGCTGAGATACATGGTGTCTGCCATTTAACCAGTCACTTGTGATAAACACTGTCTGGTCTAACATTAGGGCTTTGCTCATTTCTTGGATTCTTTCACTGCAAAGCAAGAAGATAACACAAAATACTTTGGGTCACGTGGTCTGCCTCCATCAGCCTGCTGGACCTCTTAGGCCCTATTTGTAAAAGCTGCAAAATATGAGTGTGTCATGCTCACTTTTCCTATTACTACTTTTATTTTATATTTTAATCTTTATTTTTTATTTAATTTTTTAATTTAGCCTTCATTTTATTTTTAATCGACTGACTTCAGAGTGATGCGTAGAAGACACAGCTAACATCCATGGGGACTCCCCACCTCTCCCAATGCACTCGCATTCTCTCTTCGCCAGTTTCTGTCCTTTATGGGGAAAACTCATCTTGAATCATGATAGACAAGCCTCATGGTGTGCTGAACACTACAGCTCCTATACCGCAACTACATGTGGAACTGTTAAATGGACTTGGTAAATGGAGACAGCAGAGGAAAGATCCAGTCTTTGTTTTGGCAAGTTTGTATTTGTACTTTCCCATCCATCTGTGCATCCTCACTTCCCTCTCTGTTTCTTCCTACTAAGACAGGAAGAAGGTGAGAATAAGTCAAATATATTTAGGACAGACTAGATAAGGTAAGAACACCCTGAATGTTAAACTGACTTGTTAATTGTGCTCTCTTGTAAAAGAGAGCGAGCGAGCGCACCTTCTCTTCAACAGTTACAGTTTACCTTGATTTTTGACTGTGTTGCGTATAGCATGGGAAGCATATTCTCCATGCAGATGATTTAAAAAAAAAAAAAATAAATTTGGTAGGTTGTGCCAAAAAAACAAAGCAACAGAATATTACTCTAGCCTAGCTTAATACCAGTTTCAGAAAAGACACTTGAAATCAAAGAACTCTGCTGTTACATGCCATAGGAATGCCTCGTGTTCCAGTTTCTCCTGGCTGAGGTTGCGTATGCACAGGGGCATGGGGTTTTCCCTTGTGCCATTTGTTCTTATCTGGTCATTAAAGGAAAGGATGGAGTTCCTCAGAAAGATAAGTTTGAGAGATTTTTGGACCTGGTAGCTCATCTTAGAATTTGTGAATGGGTTGGATAACCTTTCTGTTGTAATTGCCTACTTATGGTATTTGCTTGTGTGTAATGAAAGAATTTACATTTCTTTCCACCACAGTGGGAGGAGTTTCTGATTCCTATGGTTGGGGCTGAAATGAGTTTTTTCTGTATTTGGAGTATGAAAGTCATTTTATTGGCAGTGCAGTTTGGATAATGAACAATGCTAGGGAATTGGGAAGAATGAAGTGTGATAGAAGACAGTATCCTGTTTATAATATATTCTAGTATAAAATTATGGTGACCTGTTTCTTAATAACACTATACCATGTGGGAACTGAATGTGGAAACAACTATATGAAGATATTTTTATTTTATCTGTTTGTTGCATACATTTTGACATTCTTGAAACTAAATAGTACATATTCAAATAAGTACCATGTTAAATAACGTAGAAAATACTTTTGTGTCCTTTGTACACTGTATGGTGAAAGTTTTGCTGAATCAGAAGCAAAAATGTAAGGGTTGGGTCCTGTAATTATAGTATTACAGGACCTGTCTACTATTGCCTTTTAATTTAAGCTTGTAATAGAAAGTATTTCTGGTTGGAATGAAGATAACACTGGCCAAAGTGTAATGAAACCCAATTTTTCAATCATTTGCATTACTTTAAGTTGTCTTGTAATGTTCCACAGTACTATTTTATCAGTTCTAGTCAATAAATGCCATATTGGTGTGCAAATATTTTCATTGGAACTTGAGGTTATTAAATTGTACTCCTGCATTGAATTTCAGTGGTTGCATTATTGTCATTCATCTAAGGCAATGACAATCTTGCCTCCTCAAAGGATGTTGGGCTTTTTGTTTCTTTAAGAAGACATAAGTAGTATTAAAGTCAGCGGAGGGTTGGATGATTTTTAGCAAAGGGTTGAGCACTGCTTCTATGAGTTACTTGTGAAATTCCAGTAAGTCTCAATTTAAAGTGCAAATATTTCTCTAGGCAATTGAACTGCACAGCCTTAAGTTGCTATAAAACACCTTTATAGTGTTATGAAAAAAATCACGCTAAGCTTTATACCAAAACTTGTAACTCTGCAAGCAGGCGTAAGCCAAGAAAATGGTTGAGACTGTAGTAGAAACATGCTTTCCCACGAAATAAAATCCAGGGATGTAGCCACTGTAATTGTGCAATAAATTATCATAAATGTGATGTCATAGTCTCTGCAACTTTCTGAAGGGGTAGTCTGATTTTGAAATCAACCGAGTAGTGAATAACAAGCCTCTGAATTGGCCCAGACAACAGCAGACACGTCTGCATCATTTGGGGAAAGCCGTCATCTCCTTAGAGAATTAAACTATTTCAAAATAGAAGTTGTTGACTCAATGTGTTAATCTTGGCTTTTCATGAAGAAGTGCAGCGTCCCACACTGATTAATTTTTTTATTTTTTTTTTAACAGATCCTTAAACTACCGGCTACATAGGTAAAAAGAGACTGATTGGAGGAAAGTTCATTGAGGCCATTAAATGTAGTTCCTCTAAACTGCAGTTATTCCCCAGTAGCATTCAAACAACTTCTTATTCATCTGTGGAAAAAGGTCCCCAGATGCAGATGTGATTGCAGGATTGTAGCTTTTGATTTACAAGGATAATTTCACAGGCTTGCCCAGGGGCATATTGTGAAGATTAGGCAGAGCACAACCAATCTTTAAGGTTTCAATAGCATAATTCAGAAACTTTGTTTCGGGTAATTATTCTATGTGATAACAAGGACATATTGCTTGAACGCTAGCTCTGTTAGTCATGTATTCTCTTAACATAAAAAGACAGAATGAGAGAGTCCTCTAAGTTTGTTACAGTTCTGGATTTAAAATTAAGTATTGTTAATGAAATGAGCTGAAAGAACATGTTGAACTTCCACTGAGTGTGGTAAAACTTACGTCAATGTCCAAATAAGTATATATTCTAAATACAATAAAGCACAATGTATATTTTTCAGCTTTTACCATGATGTCTTGGTGTATATATAGTAATTAAAACAATTTAAACAGCTTAGAAATTAGTGATGTGCCAACAAAAGATACCTCTTTGCCTTCCTAGTAGGAAAATCTTCACAGCCATCCCTGTATCCTTCAGGCAAAAACCTGGGTAATTAAATAAGCCTTGCAGTATGCCCAGAAGGTCATCTGTAAGGGGGAGGCGGGAGCAAAATTCAGAGCCAAGAGCCTTCCCAGAAAACTATCTACTGGTACATCTCCATGTTTGGGAAGCCTTGGCTTCTGCCTGGTTCAGTCTTTCCTTGTGACTTTTACAGATGTCTGCAGAGGCCTACCAGTGACCTTTTCCAAGCTGATTCTTGTGTCAATAGTTCATTCATTCTTTATATTTTTTTTCCCCTTTCATCTTTATTCACTTTAGAAACAATCAATAACTCCTTGCTTGAGCTCTTGTATTTAGCCTTATTACACTATACCCTGCTACTGTGGCAACTGGATTCGTGTCTCTACTAAAAGGTAGTAGTCTTTTTTCTCCCCCCCCCCCTCCCCCCCCCTTTTCCTTTTGGTCTCACTTTCCATTGGGGATCTGCAGCTTCTGTGTTAGCTTGTATCTCTTCATCTTTGCTCTTTCTTGCCATTGACCTGTCCGTGGATGACTTCCCATGCTCATTTTATGTAAGCTTTACATCAATGGCACATGCTTCAGTCTTTCTGCTGTGAAGTGCTGCCTCTTCTCTGACTTGTCTTCTGTGTACTGCTATCGTTAATGTTTTGCTACCAAATGAAGTATATCTTCTGTTTTCTTGGAAGTTGCCTTTGCAGTTCACGTTCTCTATTCCTTTAAAATATACCCACATTTACCTAATGATTAAGTCTCTTGACCGCTAGAGTTGCCTATTCCAGGAACACGTAGATGACATGGCCCACTTTTGCCATTGGGTGGGCGTGTAGACTTTTTCCAGACAGAACCAACTATAGCTGGTGTCATGTTGGTTTTTTTTGTCAGGCTTGCTAACTGTATTTTATATCTCTAAATGCAACAACAATTTTCTTCGTAAATTCATGGAATTTGGACTACTTGAAGGTTGTGTTTAAAGCCTTTCATAACTGTACTGTATCTCTGTAGAGACTTATCTCATTATTTTTCCTGTCTGCTCTTAACAGATTTATCTCTTGGCTTTTAAACTCTGTGCTAAGTTTGGGGTGAACTGATTAAACTCTTTTCTGAACTATTAGAACTTGAGTATTTTTTTCATTCAGTTCTTAATTAAGGCTGATTTCTTCTGTTAAATGTACAAAGGATTTGTAGGTTATTCTATTCACTTGCATATTTTTGTGAAATGCTCTTATGTCTACAAGGGTAAGGTTTGGTTTTGGACAAGGAGGATGTTAGCACTGAATGTATTTTTTACTCTGGGCGTGTTATTTTTGGGCATGCTATTTTTCGACATGTTATTATTTGTTGTATTTAAAAATTACAATTATAATTTCCCCCCCAAACATACTAAATGGATATGAACGCCTTATAGAGCAAAAGAACTATTTTCCCCATTTTTCATCTGTCTTCCATCTTTCTGAGATTGTACATTACTGAGGGAAGGAACTGTGGACGATGTTTGCAGGAGAGTTCATGCTGAAAAACGGTCCCATTTCTCTCTTCGTTTGGAAAGCATGTAGCAGGCTTTAAACATAATTGCTCTTTTTTAGTCTAATCTGGGTAGAGGGAGAGATTCCTTTGTAGCTAGGACTTTGCCTATATGGAGATCCATTAAGGCTGAAATGGCTTGAATTTGTGCATAGAAACAATTGACAGAATACAGGCTGGAGAGCATGGGAATTATCTGTGCTGTTAGGAGCGCTGCCAAGATAAGCTGCTGCCTTCTGTATCAGCTGTAAAGTTTCTTTGTGGTCATCCTTCAGTAAAGCCCCAAATAGCATACATGATTCAAATTCCATTGAGATATAAAAGCAAACACAAATATGAAAGCTGATCCCTGAAAGAATGCAATTTTAACTATAAAGCCAAATTTTCTTTCGCTTGATGATCTCACTATTCTAATAATAAAATAAATACATTAAAAAAAAAACCAAAAACCACCAACAAAAACCTGAAGCCAGCAGAATCCACCACATGCATTCCCTCATCAGAATGGGGTAAAAAGCTTTGGAGTCTTTGAGTGCTTCCTACAGCATCAGTCTTGTCTTCCCTGGACTGAGCTTCTGTCAGGTACTCTTCTCCCAACCTGTGTCAGCCAAGTCTGAAGTGATTTGGAGCTGGGAGATACCTTTACAGTGGTGGTACGCCCACTGGGGCTACTGCTTTCTGTTTTCACAGGTCTTTAAAAATGCTCTAAAAGTGGTGTGTGACAAAATAGAATTAATTACTCTGCACAGGATGGAATCTCTGTATCCCAAATGCCATAATGTAATCCAAACGTGTGGCTGTCCAAGAGGAAGTAGTTGGATGACCCACCTCACCAGGGTCTTGCACGGACCAACCTAGTTCAGGGTACCAAAGGCTGCTGCTGATCAAGTTAAAACTGATCAGCCTGTATGTTTGAGTTTTGCGATGACTGTGCTTGGGGGGAAAAAGATGGAGCTGTCTCCATATAGATGTGAAAGTAACCTGGAAGTGGTCCAGAGCTGTTCGTGCGCTCCTGCAATTGTTCTCCTGCATCTCTCTGTGCAAAGTATTCCTGGAACGGGGGGATGGAGAAGATGATGACTTGTTATTTTCTGATCTTGCTAACCTGCAGTGTTCTTAATGGGAATAACTGGAAATGAAGAGGCTACTCAGGTGTAATGAGGTTTAACTAATGTAACCAATGTTTCAACTTGTTCTACTGCATGTTTGCTCTAAGGCTTGTTTACGTATTGTATAAGCCAAACTTGCCTGTCTTGTTAGGTGAGAGTGGTTAAAGTCTGCAGAGCTAAGTGAATGTACTGTAATATCTTACATAGCATTAACGAAATATGCCCCTGTGGTATGACACATTAATGGCATATGAAATCTATATGCTTTTGAGACACACCTCATAATGGTGATATCGCTTTTTTGCAGATTGTGGGAAATCAAACATACTCAAAAAATATTGTGACCATCCTTATGTATTTAAAAAAATAATTAAGGGGGGTGGGGGAGTGGGCAGGGACCTGAGTTCGTAAGGAAGGTAAATGGAAGTTGAAGACTTTCTTATTGATGGCCTTTGGGCATGTTCTGAAATTAATTGAAAATGTTTGTATTGGTGGACAGTTTGTATCAAGCGAGGTTGGTTTTTTTTTGTTTTTTTTGTTAAACACCACCACCCCCCGCCGCCTTGGTCACTTGGTGAGCTTTTGGAGTTCATCATAGGAATATTTTTGGTATTTCATATAATATAGCTACTATGAACAACTTGTTTCACTGAGAAGATCTAGTGTGAAAAGAATGTAACAGTCATTCAGCGTAACACTTTGAATGCTAAGGAAAATTGTTCCCAATAAGTCCTATAGATTTTGAGAACGGGGAAGGTGTGTTGGTTTTTGCAGTTGATGTTGTGCCTTTTAGGGATGAA